>CM076578.1:1502258554-1502733793 GCA_034641835.2 Pinus albicaulis | reverse complement strand
ATATGTATTAATATATACAATTTGAATGGATAATAAATTATTTCATTAGCTTAATAGCTCTTTTATCATAGAAGTGAATTTGAATGAATCATTGTTACCACATTAAAATTCTAAATAAGATAAAATTTTAAACATATTTACTCTTTATTAAAGCTAGTACAATTTCTTAAATCAAAGGAATAAGATTAATTCAACACACAAAATTGAAAATCTTCCTCCAAAATATTTTAATATTTCTTTCAATTAAATATTTCTAAACTGGACCTTTAAAAAGAAAAACCATAACCTATGACTATATTGAGATCTTAAAAAACATATATATTTCCACATCAGTTATAATATTTGATAATATTAATTTGATGCAATTTTATTATAAATTTTGTTATCATTCCATGTGTTAGCAACCTATAATATAGGGGTCATAATTTTGACTTGAATGTTGGTAATATTGTAAATATGTACATACTTTGCCTTCTGCAAGTTGTATTCACATATTTTTGTAAAAAAATTAAAAATAAAAATAAAAAATAAAAAAAGGGGGGTAAAAAGTCCTAAAAGAATAATCAAAGGACTTAGAAAAAATAAAAAAAAACTAAAATAAAATAAAATAAAAATGAAAGTGTGCAAGTATAAAGGCCACTGCTTTTTACTTTTTGACTGTGGCAGAGTGTCAATAAATGCCATAGTCCATGATGAGTTAAACAATTTAATATTAACTTGTCATTTTTCAATTTCACTTATTGTAGATAGAGAAAAATGAGTTGTCATATAGTTTAATCATGACAATTCAGTAGTTCGGCAGAGAAATAAGTGAATCCAACAGTTTAATCTAGATTCATGGATGAAATATTTGTAGAATTAGATAGTTTTACTTGCTTTCAGAAAGAATAAATGCTGTGAAGGTTGCTAGCTTAAATGCACCTTACTACAAAGGAAGAAAAAATGTTAGCATGTTAAGCTGGGTAGGTAGAAGAAGGTGAAAAGTCTCAATGTAAATATAATTCATCATGGGCTGCAAAATAACTAACTTCCCCTTCCCATAGTTGTTTGGTCTCAATCTAGTCTCCTAAACTGAGCTCATTTAATTGTCAACCAGGATTTGTAAACTGTTGAAGTGAAGTGTACTGTATGTACCTAGGTGTTTGTTTCCTAATGCGTTGTGTGTAGTGTTTTATGATGTTTTTGGTCTTTTGTAGTGATTTATGATGTTTTTGGTCTTTTGGTGGTTTTATGTTCACAAGGAAAATGCCTAGAAAGTTGATGGAAATGAGCTGATGATTAAAAACAGAGTTAAACCTAATTTATGGATAACAAATGGCAAATGAAATTGGAAACACTGAAGCTGAATCTAAACTATGACTAAATAAAAGCAAAGCTTGATAATGACTTTCAAACAAATGATTCAAAACACAAACTGAACTTGAGAAATGATAGCTAAGTATGCAAATCCTCTAACTAAACAGTTAAACATCTAATCTTACAACGATGCAACATTTTTTTCCTTAATTAGAGATTTGAAACAGATTTGGAGGAAAAACATTGATACCATCCTAAGATCTTCTATTCTAGGACTAGTTCCTAGTTCTATTCTGCAATTTAATTGAATGTCACAAAACCTTTACTCAAGAGTTATTGATTTTTTTTTCAAAGTAGTCTTTTGAGGGAGAGCTCTTTTTATGAAATGATGAGGAAATTGCAGAGGTACTTCAGGCCTTAAAATGATGTTGTCATCTGTTCATATGGTTATAGATCAATTATGGATTTTAGAACAAGAAGAGGTTTGTGAATAATGAAGGTTGTTTTGTTAATCCTAACAACTGAAGTTAATCTAATGTGCCGTGGATGACAATCTGGATGTGGAGTGCAAGTGCAATGATTTAATCTAAGAATGAACTTAAGATGCCACTAATCTAAAATAATGCTAAACTACAAGTCATTATCAAACCCAAAATAAAATAACTGAAACATGAATTAAGTGCAATGAAACTCCGGAGCATCCTAACTATGCTATCATGCATTATTCTATGAAATTACACAATCTGTTTATCCATCATTATTAATATTTTGGAATAATTCCTTCTTTTGGAAGAGCTAGAACAATTCTGACTGTGTAATTGAGTGCAAATGCAAACATAAAGGACTGAAAGCAAATGAAAAACTAAGATATCATATCCATATCCTACTCATCATTATGATGTCTTGGGCAAGCGTTTAAGAGTAAGAACAGAGATGATACTTAGTACAAACACACAACTAAATCATTCATTATCACGGTCATGTCTTGAACTTCTTAAGAATTTCTTGGAAGAGTTTCTTCTTGTGGAAGATTGATTAGAACAAGTGTAACTGTGATAGTGAACAACAAAAATTACAACTAAATCCTACAGTACTATAGCCATTTCCCATTCATCATTATAATCTTTTGGAAGAGCTTCTTCTTGTGGAAGAGTTAGAATGAGTACAACTACAGTAGTTAATTAAAACAACTATAAATTCAACTTCAAATCCTACAGTAGTATAGCCATTTTCCATTCATCATTATAATCTTTTGGAAGAGCTTCTTCTTGTGGAAGAGTTGGAATGAAGATGACTACAGTAGTTAATTAAAACAACTATGAATTCAACTCTAAAAACGTAAAGGCAGCTAGAATACTTATCTAATTTACGCAAATAAAATCCGTGCAAGAGGCAGGGGCCCTCTACCACCGGACGGAATTCAACTCCAAATTAAATCAACGCCTTCACAACAACACTGTCTGCTTCATTAAAGATGAAAGAACTTGAACATAACACTCTGCGTCTTCAGAAACGTAGCATAGAGTCTAAAAAAAATCTAGCATAAAATCTAACATCAAATCTAACATAGCTCTCGGTTTCCCAAGTGTTTATAAAGCAAATGCACATAACAAGACTTGCAACAATTCAGGAACACTGTCTTTCCTTATCAGAATCACATTAGGACTCTTGAAGTGGCTACGTGAAGAGGAAAAAGACATCTGGACTGAGACAGTCCTAATAGAAGTCTGCTTTCCTAAATGTGTTCCCACGTTCCAAAACCGTACCCAGAATTTGTTTCTTCCTCCATGATGAGCAACGAACCATGTAGACATGACGTGGATTATGCCCATATGCGGTTTTCCTTGAGAGGCCACTTGGAACATACTCAAACGTGAAGGCAGCTGCAGAATCGCCGGTTAGCTACGGAATGTCTGCATTCTGCAGCTAGTTCCGGTCAAAATGCTTTACAATGGCAAAAATCACAAAACTTAGCAAGTCAGTTATGTAAATCATTCTAGAAGTAATTTTAACTATATTCATTGATCAATTGGGTCTAAGATAGCAATGGACAAGGGAAAATGAGGTAAAATGAGGTGAAAGAAAGCACAATTTTGAGGCTCAACATACCCCCACTGCTGTCTCTTTGCATGTCCTCATGCAAATTATCCTATGAACTCAGAGGCTTCTACAAGGAAATCTAATCCTCTTATTCTCCTTTGTCTAGAAGCTAGAGATCTTCTGGGTTTTCTGATAACAAGTTTGAACCTTAGGTTGGTGAGTGCCCTGATTAACTTTTTGTTCCTTGTCTTCAACTTCTCATTGGTCTTCTCCACTTTGTCTATATGCAGGGATAAGGTTGAGTTCATATCAGTTTTGAGCTTGACTTGATCCTTGAGAATTTCATTCTCATTTGTTATGTGTCTATTCAGTAATTCTAACTCATACCTATCCCTTCTTAATATATCTATTTCAGACAGTGGAGGACTGTGGGTTCTTTCTCTGCTTTCTGAAGCTCTCCTTTCCAAAGTTTCCACATAGTCATAAATTTCCTGTTGAGCAGGGTCAATTTCAGGGGTTCCTTCATAACAATCCTCTTCAACATCCTCTTCAATGGATGTTTCTTCATCTTCTATATTGATTACCCCTGTTTGTTTGATTAGTGTTTTCTTCAGTTTCCCCTTTAGTCTGTGGCTTCTTCTAGGCTAAGAAGATCCCTCTCCTTTCTCCATGGCAGATTTCTTGATTACCTTTTCTTCCTTAAGTTGTCTCTTGATTTGAGTCAACTTTTCTAAAATGATTTCCTCACTGCTCTCTTGGACTGTTTTGTCAATTTCAACTTCTGAAGCCCTCCATTTTCTACTTCTTCTTGTAGGCTGTGGTTCAGGCGATGGTTCTTTTGCTTCTTCAAAATGATTTCTTATTAAGAAATCGTCCCATGTATCATTTGTTTTAGCTAGATGATGTTCAATCAGAATTTTGACCAAACCATGATGATATAGGGTTGTCTCTAAAAATTTAACCCTTCTTTGAACACAGGAAGCCATCTTCTTCAGAATTTGAAGCAAGAAATATGGTAGGTTTAAGTCTTCCCCCAGAAAATGCATCATTAGTCTAATGTGGTAGACATAAAATGTCCCATATCTACCCTCACATGTAATGAATTTTTGTAGAAGAAGTAGTATGTTTCTCCATCTATTTTTCAGTGCAGAACTGGGAATTCCTTTCTTAAATACAGTAACATCCATACCTGGTGTTTTTAAAATTTGTTTCCAGGAGTCATTGTGGAATTCTCTATTTTTGAACCATCTCTCTCCAGTTCTGAGAAACCCTGTAGCCTCTGCAATGAAAACTTTAGTGACAGTAAATTTGACATCTCCCACTTCAACTTCAGTTCCTTGAAATGATCTTGCAAATGTTTTAGTGACTTCCTTGTGGAAGCCATTAAATTTCTCCAAAAATTGAAGCCATCCTATTTGTTGTAACATCTCTTTGCATTGAGGGTATCCTTCTAAATATTTTGAACCCACTGGTTCAGTCCTTACAATGAAACCCATGATTGCTTCTTCAATGTTCAAATTAACACTCTTCTACCCACAAAAACAATGACTTTCACTTTCGGATTGAAATGGCTTTAAGTTTTGAATGGAAATGGCTTCAAACTTTGGAATGACATACCTCTGATTAATAGTGGCAACAGCTTCAAAACTTCGGGCTGATATGCCTCTATTGACAATTGAACTTTGGACTGATATGTCTCTATTTGACAGTGACAACTGGCTTCAACTTCTTCACTGCAATACCTCTGGCTCTTGGTAGCAAATGGTTTCGAATTCAACACTGTAACACCTCTGTCTTCTAGTGACAAAAGACTTCAAACTCCACACTATTACACTTCTGTGTTTATAGTGAAAATGCTCAATCTCTGCCCACAGTGATACTTTGTCTGCCCACGGAATCAAATGGCTTCAAATTCTCACACTGCTATACCTCTGAATTTACCCTTTTTCTCTGCTCTGAGTTTACAATGCTTAATGCTATTCGAACTGATATCCTTTGGCTCTGGTCTCGGTGATAAGAATATCTCTGTCTACGGAATGAAATGCCAGCTACAGAATGGAGTGATGGCAGTGGTCACGAAATGAAGTAGTGGAGTGAGGTGGAGGGAATGAATTAATGATTGAAGAGATGGCGGAGATTTTTACAACGGAAAAGAGAATCATCATTGAATGATTTGGTTAAGAGACGTGAAGAATTCAAATACCTCGACCATTTTAACTGCTTAAATGATATCGGGCATGAAATTTGAAATGGGAGATTTTAATCCAAAGTCTGTGGAGGGTTTATTGGTCTTGATCAATAAAAATAATTAAAACAACCTTTTCGAACAATCCATAACTAAAACTATGCTAAACTTTTATGAAATGCCATTATAATTTAAACTTGTTACCTCTGCTTTCATTTTGATTTTTGTAATCTTTGTCTTCTTGTTCCCCTTTAGAAGAGTCTTCATTATCCTTCTTTGATGCTTTTGATTCATGGACACACTGGGTCACTTTGTTGCAATTCTAATGTCTGCTGATTGATGCCTTCAGGGTTTGTAGCTGCAGAAAGACTGTCTAGCTGCAGAAAGGCTGATCAGCTGCAGAATGTCTACTAAGCTGCAGAATGTTCCTGTAGAGCATTTTAATCATAAAAATGGAGTGTTTTTGGAATATGGGTGAAATGTTATATGTTATGAATGAAGATGGATGATGGATTATGATATGTATGAAGTGGATGATGAAATGGAATGGATTCAGTTTATGAAATGGAGTGAAAGAACATAAGAACTGTACTGCAATTCATGACATGTTTTATTCATCTACAACAAGACATCAAATTTTGAATTTTGTCATGAAAATGAGATGGATGGAGGATGGAATGTGATGAATGAAATGTGGAATGGAGTGAAATATGAATTATGGATGAGATGGAGTATGGATGGATAAACGAATGGAGTGAAATGAAATGAGATGAATCATAAGCACTATGGATCTGAACTTATGATTTTTGTAACAGCTGCTTGTAAAAACAAAAATGCGAAAAGTTAGAGTGTCAGAGAGACTCTGATTTTCACCCTATCTTTTCGGTATAAACATGCCAATCAATGATTGGTTTTCATGTTTATACCTTTATTTATTTATTTATTTATTTTTTCAAAAATAAATGCTTTAGAAAATTTAATCAAGTTGATGAAGAAGAGAGACTCTTCTTCATTAACTTCACATCATTGCTTTTTTGGAACTTCTTGAAAAACTCTTCCCTTGAGAGTGGCTTGTGGTATAGCTTCAGTCTATGACCATTCACAAGAAAAGTGACCTCTTCTTCATCTATAGTTCTGATTTTTACTGCCCCATTATCAAAAATTCGAACAATTTCATATGGCCCAAGCTAATGTGTCTGAAATTTCCCTTGAAAATCCTTGAATTTTGAATCAAACAAGAGAGCCCAATCACCCTCTTTAAATTTCTTCTCTTTGATGTACTTGTCATGCCATCTAGCCCTTTGCTGTTGGACTAGACTTGTTTTCTGAACTGCATCTTGTCCGATCTCATCCAATTCATTAATTTGCTCCAGTCTATGCTTTTGTGCCTCCGTTAGATCAAGTCCTAGCTGAACTGCCATCTTGAATGTTTGAATTTGGAACTCTATGGGAAACAAAACTTGCTTTCCATAAACAAGCTCATAAAGAGTATGGCCTGTTGTGTTTCTCCATGTAGTTCTATAGGCCCACAAGGCTTCAGGAAGCCTATCTACCCAATCTCTTCTATGTAAATGAACAATCTTTGTTAGGATTCCTTCAATGACTTTGTTGGTAGATTCCACTTGACCATTTGCTTGTGGATGATAAGGAGTTGTTTTTCTATGTCTGATTTTGTACTTCTCCATCATTTGCTCCACTAGCCTTGATGTAAATTGAGCTCCTTGATCTGTAACAATTTCCCTTGGGACACCAAACCGAGTAAAAATATCCTCAAAAAGAAAATTAACTACAGATGATTCATTAGCAACAAGTAATGGTTTAGCTTCTACCCATTTAGTAACATAATCAGTGCAAACTAATATGTATTTCTTTTGTCTTGATGGAGGACTAATAGGCCCTACAAAATCCAAAGCCCATTTTTCAAAAGGTTCAATGTGTACCTAAGGTTTTAATGGCATTGGAGTGATCGTGGGAAAAGTTCAATAACTCTCTCTCTGAAGATTGGATTGGAGTGCCGTCAAAAGTGGTCACAAGTACACGGCCTGTAGTTTCTTCACTATAAATTTCAGAGACAAAGGACAAAACAGTGAGACGTGGCAAGTCGTACAAGTTCGCTCTACTGAACCAGTCCAGAATTAGGTCATTGTGGGAGATTGGACACAACTTTGTCTTGGAGAATCAAAATCAGGTCAGACCTGTGGCATTTGAAAGAAGCTTCAGAGGGCTACTACAGGGCTAAATTTCAGATATTGAAGATTTTCAATTACAGAGATAATTCAATTTCAATATCGAGCTCCTCAAAGCAAGTAAAAGGTGTGTATTTTTTTTTCCGAATTGCATAAGTCTTGTTTGAAGAATCAAGTTGAATTGATTCAAAGGGAATATTGAACAATTTTTGTCGATGTGGGTTCTATTATCTCAGAACTTGGAATGGATAGGTTAGAAATGACTTAAACTTTTGCCTCATCAACTCTAATCCCATCCCCTGAAATGTGGTGCCCTAAAACAATACCTTCAGTAAACATCATAAAACATTTTTCATGACTAAGTGAAAGGTTTGCTTCTTGACATATTTTTAAGACTTTTTCCAATTTTTCTAAAGCCTCTTCAAATGTGTCCCCATAAACTGTGAAATCATCCATATACACCTCTACACAGTCATGTATCAGATCAGAAAAAATTCCTAATACTGCCCTTTGGAATGTTGCAGGTGTATTGCATAACCCAAATGGAAATACTCGATAGGCATAGGTACCCCAAGGACAAGTAAATGTGGTTTTATCTTGGTCTTCAAGTGCTACTTGGATTTGATTGTAACCACTAAACCCATCTAGGAATGAAAAGTACTTTTTACCTGCTAATGTATCCAATACTTGATCTATGAAAGGTAAGGGAAAATGGTCTTTAAGAGTAGCTTTATTCAGTTCTCGGTAGTCAACACATACCCTCCATTTTCCATTTTTCTTTGGAACAATTACCAAAGGAGAAACCCACTGACTATCTGAAATAGGATAGATGAAATTAACATTTAACAATTTTTGCAATTCTTCCTTGACAATTTCCCTAAGATTTGGATTCATCCGTCTTTGAGGCTGTCTGATTGGTTTGCAGTTTGCCTCTATATAGATGTGATGAGTACAAGTCTTGGGACTTATCCCTTTCATGTCAGTGTATTCCCATGCATATGCAGAAGAATGTCTCTGTAATAATTTGATTAACTCTTCTTGTTGAGATTTTTCTAGGTTCTTGTTTATGTTCAAAATTTTTCCTGGAAAAATTTCACTTGTAGAGCTGCCAAATTTGTCCATAGAATGAAGAGACATCTGCCTAGATGACAAAAACTCAATATTGGATCCCTCCTGAAATGATTCATGTTTTTGTTCTGGAGAGGATTCAAAGTTTTCTAGAGTATTCAGAATTTGATTATCTTCACTAATTTCTGAAATTGTGAAGAGTGGTTGTAAATCTTCTTCATCCTCTATCCATTGAGTGTCATCTAGATCTGTAATTGTCCTAACTGGAGGATATAAAGTGAATCTCTTAGTTGAACTACCATCAGAAATATACATATCACCGGACCTACAACTAATAAAAGCATCAGCTGTAGCCAACCAAGGTCTTCCTAGTATAACAGGATGGCCTCCTAGATTATTCTTGGGAGTTAGGATCATGAAATCCATAGGGTATTCCCAAGAATCTAGGGACACTGGAATGTCTTCTATTACCCCATCTGGTCTGATCACAGATCTATCTGCTAATTGTAATAGTGTGGGTGTAAAGAGAAGATTAGGAAGTTTCAGTTTGTCCATGATTTGTCTACTCATGATATTTATTGCTGCTCCTAAGTCGATGAGTGTGTTTTGAATTTCAATTCCATTGATGTGAATTTTGACAACTGGATTTCCTGGGTCAAGGTACTTTGGAATGGTAATCTTACCCATCATAATATCTGCTATTTGTCCTACCAGTTGAATTTTCTTGGTTTCTCTTATTCTTTTCTTTGTTGTCTTCATACTCAACTCCTTTATTATTTTGGCTAAAATTGGGATTTCCTTGATGGCTTGCAATAATGGAATTTTAATGCAAACATTTCTCAATTCATCTAAGAAATCATAATTAGGCACCATGATCTATTTTTCTACACCTCTATCAATTTGTAATCTTTCCAGAAAGGGAGGTATAGAAGTAGATGTGGATGGTTGCTCTAATATAGGAGTTGGATTTATTGGATCTTTTTGTTTTAGTTTTTCAATGTGTGGGTCTTGAAAGGATGTGTCTTCCTCAAGACTTTTATTAACCCGTACAGAGTCTTCCTCAGAATTATCTTGTTCTTGTATGATCACAGAAGGTTTTCTTTTCTCAAGTATCCTTCCAGACCTAAGTTGAACATCACTAAGGTCTAGAGGAGTAATTAAATAAGTTGGAAACTGTTGACCTTCTATCATGTATGTATTTTGAGGGTTTTTATTATTGGGGTTTGATATGGGTTGAGCTGGCAATTGATTGGATTTTTGAGGGAATGGTAATGGAAGTGGTTGATTTTGATGTGGTTGGTTCTCATGATGTTGTTGAGGATTTTGTTGAAAGTTTTTTTGAAGATTTTGAGGAAAATTTTGTTGAGGATTTTGAGGATAAAAATGTGGATATGGTGGATAGGATTGTAGATACTGATAGTATGGAGAGTATCTTCCATAGGGACTTTGTGATCCTTGTGCCCAAGCTTGAGATTGATTTTGAAATTGGGGCCAAGGTTGCTACCAAGAATTCCAAGGTGGAGGTTGATTATACATTTGATCATGGAATCCTTGTGTCTGAGGTCCCTGCCAAGGTCTTCTAGATACAAAATTAAGAGACTCTGTGGAATCTGTAGGATTTTCTTCCTGAAAAACAGCCTTGAGACCAGGAAGAGAAGGACAATTCTTGGTCTCATGTTTCTCGGAACAAATGACACAGGTTTCTATAACTTTTACATCCAAAGGACACTCTCTTAGGGCATGTTTCTTTCTACATTTGGGACAAAAGATTGCCAAAGCATCAGATTCAGCCTTCTGCTTGTTTTGTATCTTAAGGGTGTCTATTTGTTCACTAAGACTCCCTAAGATATCAGATTTAAAGTCATCAAGCATATGTCCTATTTCTGATCTACTTACTGTCCCAGAAGCAGATTTACTTGCCCTTGCAAGAGCAGGATCTCTTGGACCTTTGGCAGTTTTAGATTTCCCTCTAGAAAGGTTGATACATAACTCAGATATTTCAGGTAATGTGAGTTGTGATATATCCCCTTTTCCCATCATGTTAAGGATATCCAACCATTCATCCCTATTGGTTTTCAACAAAAGAGCTTTTAAAGTGTCTTGATCTAGGTTTTCCATTTGTGCCCTTTTTATGTTGTATTTAAATCTTTCCAACAAATCTTCTAAGTTTTCATCTTATTTTTGTAACATCTTGAACACTTCTTCCTTATGATTAACCGGCATACAATAATCCAAGTATCTCTCTAGAAATTCTTGTTTCATATCTTCCCATGTTCTAATAGAACTACTGATTAGACTCATAAACCACTTCAATGCTGCTCCCTTCAAAGTTGAAGGAAATAATTTCAGTTTTTGAGCATCTTGTAGGTAGTCATAAGTTCTACACAGCACTTCAAATTTGAATAAGAAAGTTTCAGGATCTTCAGTTTTAAGTCCATAGAAGTTTGGAAGAACAGAGGGTGAAATGTTTTTCATGGTTGTATTGGTTTCTTCATCAAGTATAGGGAACCCAAAAGAGCTTCCTATTCTACCTCTTCCTCCATTTGCACCTATACCTCCTTCTCCTCTACCTCCTTCTCCTCTACCTCTACCTCTACCTCCAAATAGTGTGTTTTCTCCATTAAAAACTCCTCCTCCTCCTTCTTCTGCCATGGTTGACTCTCCTGTGGAAGTGGAAAGGTTTGTGTCCCCAACAGGAGTTTTTAGATCTTCTTCTATGGCAGGTTCAGTGGATGAAGTGGAAGGTTTCTCTAATGGAATAGTTGACCTTAGATCTTCTAGAAGTCCAGGATCAAAAGAGGATGGAATATGGGTTTGAGTTGAAGGTGTACTAGCTCTGGATCTAGATGAAACAAGTGGTGTTCTAGAAATCAAACTTCTGCCTCTGATGCTTATAAATCTTCCCCTTGAATCTCTCTCCCTACACATAAAATTGTTTTTTGGATGCTAAGAAACAAAGGTTACCTAGTTTTCACTTCCCCGGCAACGGCGCCAAAATGTTTGGTCTCAATCTAGTCTCCTAAACTGAGCTCATTTAATTGTCAACCAGGATTTGTAAACTGCTGAAGTGAAGTGTACTGTATGTACCTAGGTGTTTGTTTCCTAATGCGTTGTGTGTAGTGTTTTATGATGTTTTTGGTCTTTTGTGGTGATTTATGATGTTTTTGGTCTTTTGGTGGTTTTATGTTCACAAGGAAAATGCCTAGAAAGTTGATGGAAATGAGCTGATGATTAAAAACAGAGTTAAACCTAATTTATGGATAAAAAATGGCAAATGCAATTGGAAACACTGAAGCTGAATCTAAACTATGACTAAATAAAAGAAAAGCTTGATAATGACTTTCAAACAAATGATTCAAAACAAAAACTAAACTTGAGAAATGATCGCTAAGTATGCAAATCCTCTAACTAAACAGTTAAACAACTAATCTTACAATGATGCAACATTTTTGTCCTTAATTAGAGATTTGAAACAGATTTGGAGGAAAAACATTGATACCATCCTAAGATCTTCTATTCAAGGACTAGTTCCTAGTTCTATTCTGCAATTTAATTGAATGTCACAAAACCTTTACTCAAGAGTTATTGATTTCTTTTTCAAAGTAGTCTTTTGAGGGAGAGCTCTGTTTATGAAATGATGAGGAAATTGCAGAGGTACTTCAGGCCTTAAAATGATGTTGTCTTCTGTTCATATGGTTATAGATCAATTATGGATTTTAGAACAATAAGAGGTTTGTGAATAATGAAGGCTGTTTTGTTAATCCTAACAACTGAAGTTAATCTAATGTGCAGTGGATGACAATCTGGATGTGGAGTGCAAGTGCAATGAGTTAATCTAAGAATGAACTTAAGATGCCACTAATCTAAAACAATGCTAAACTACAAGTCATTATCAAACCCAAAATAAAATAACTGAAACATGAATTAAGTGCAATGAAACTCCGGAGCATCCTAACTATGCTATCATGCATTATTCTATGAAATTACACAATCTGTTTGTCCATCATTATTGATATTTTGGAATAATTTCTTCTTTTGGAAGAGCTAGAACAATTCTGACTGTGTAATTGAGTGCAAATGCAAACATAAAGGACTGAAAGCAAATGAAAAACTAAGATATCATATCCATATCCTACTCATCATTATGATGTCTTGGGCAAGCGTTTAAGAGTAAGAACAGAGATGATACTTAGTACAAACACACAACTAAATCATTCATTATCACGGTCATGTCTTGAACTTCTTAAGAATTTCTTGGAAGAGTTTGTTCTTGTGGAAGAGTGATTAGAACAAGTGTAACTGTGATAGTGAACAAAAAAAATTACAACTAAATCCTACAGTACTATAGCCATTTCCCATTCATCATTATAATCTTTTGGAAGAGCTTCTTCTTGTGGAAGAGTTAGAATGAGTACAACTACAATAGCTAATTAAAACAACTATAAATTCAACTTCAAATCCTACAGTACTATAGCCATTTTCCATTCATCATTATAATCTTTTGGAAGAGCTTCTTCTTTTGGAAGAGTTGGAATGAAGATGACTACAGTAGTTAATTAAAACAACTATGAATTCAACTCTAAAAACGTAAAGGCAGCTAGAATACTTATCTAATTTACGCAAATAAAATCCGTGCAAGAGGCAGGGGCCCTCTACCACCTGACGGAATTCAACTCCAAATTAAATCAACGCCTTCACAACAACACTGTCTGCTTCATTAAAGATGAAAGAACTTGAACATAACACTCTGCGTCTTCAGAAATGTAGCACAGAGTCTAAACAAAATCTAGCATCAAATCTAACATAAAATCTAACATAGCTCTCGGTTTCCCAAGTGTTTATAAAGCAAATGCACATAACAAGACTTGCAACAATTCAAGAACACTGTCTTTCCTTATCGGAATCACATTAGGACTCTTGAAGTGGCTACGTGAAGAGGAAAAAGACATCTGGACTGAGACAGTCCTAATAGAAGTCTGCTTTCCTAAATGTGTTCCCACGTTCCAAAACCGTACCCAGAATTCGTTTCTTCCTCCATGATGAGCAACGAACCATGTAGACATGACGTGGATTATGTCCATATGTGGTTTTCCTTGAGAGGCCACCTGGAACATACTCAAACGTGAAGGCAGCTGCAGAATCGCCGGTTAGCTACGGAATGTTTGCATTCTGCAGCTAGTTCCGGGAAAAATGCTTTGCAATGGCAAAAATCACAAAACTTAGCAAGTCAGTTATGTAAATCATTATAGAAGTAATTTTAACTATATTCATTGATCAATTGGGTCTAGGATAGCAATGGACAAGGGAAAATGAGGTAAAATGAGGTGAAAGAAAGCACAATTTTGAGGCTCAACAATAGTCATGAAAAATTCTAAACTATTAGTTAGAAAGGCTCAAGGCATTTCCTTGACTTTTGTAAGGACCAGACCCAAGGCTCTATGACTGATCAGTTGAAAGTGTAAAATGTCTATATTAATCCATAAACTCACATCATTTACCATTCATGCATTCATCCCCCTAAATAATTCCAAGTAAAACTCCAATTTTTACTTAAAGGCATTATAACTCCCATTTGATTAACTTCCTTCATCATTTGAAAGCATTAAACCGTCAAAATTACATTATATCTTAAATTAAAGTGATAAGATCAATGAAAATTATCTTTTGAAATTCATTTTACTTGTTATGTTTATGTGTTTTGAGTATACCATGTCCTATTTTCATATTAACTTTAATTTATGTATTAACTCCCTATAGAAATGACCTTTTCCTATTATATATAACTCCTTCTTATATAATAAACCCAAAAACCCACTTATTATAACTTGAGCCGAAGTTTATAATTCCCACATGTTTAATAAAAAACAACATTATAACCCCCTTTGGCTAAATATATCTTTATATAGCATCCCGCCCCATTGGTAATTAAATCACCTTGGTTTAACTAACCATATAATAAAAATATATGAAAAAACCATGTTTTATATATGTTTTAAGAAAAAATATTGAAGTTTCATTTAAACTAAACTTCAAAGCAAAAAACCCATTCATTTGTTCAGTTTCCCTTACCCAACTCATCTAACCCAAGGTTAAACCCTAACCTAACCCTTTTCTCCCCAATACATATCCCATACCCCAATTGTTAACCTGGGTTAAAGCCCTTTTATACCGCTCCCGACCATGTTTCCTATATATAAATTATGTTTGTATATAAAACTTAACCATATCCCTTTCTCCATCGGATTGAATTTCAACCCTCTAATCTCCAAATCCCATTTAATCCAATGGTTGAAAATCAATGCCATAGTCTAATACATCTCCATCCCTCCCCCATCGTGTAAAATAACAACCGTCCGATCTTCTTTTACTTCCAAGATCCTGTGGCCCAAAATTAACCCGATGAATTACCTTTCCCCACACCTTTCCTTTTGATCATGACCGTTCGCTTGTTGAAGCGAGGTCCAATAGGGCTAGTTCATTTTCGCACCCATAAAGTAATCGACTGATGTTTTGGGAAAGTTGTGTGATATGGGTTGTTTTTTGAAACCACCCTGTGTTGACGTGTCCTGATATGATTGGATCACGTTCAAAAAGAGATTTACCTCTTACCGCTCTGGAGCTACGTGAATACCACCCAGTGGTATTCCGAAACCACTCCCTCCTAACCTTTATTTAATTTAATTTAACTATAGTTTAAACTATGGTTTAATACATTAAAACCCAATGTTTTCATAATATTTGACATGTTCTCACTTTTAACTTGTGAAACCTATGCAGAGCCTATTTACATCTAATTTTCACCATTGTGCACCATTACACCTTTAAGAGCCTGTGCAGATCCCTTTTCACCATTTTCAAACCTACCAGCACCATTTTCAAGCCAGTTTCCTTGCAATTCAACCACGAAGAGTTAAAGTACCCTCTGATAGAACAATTCAGTAGAATTGAAGACTGCGAGCAACCGTGAAACGTCTTCGACCACAATTACACCTTTTAAAGGTAATTTTCATCAAACTTAACGAGAAAAGATTCAATTTCCAAAAGAAAAAGCACCAATTTTCAATTATTTCCTGTAATGATCTTAATTATCCACACAGAAATTGAAAAAAACATCCAAAGTACAGGGGAAAATCTGTCAATTTTTCCCCAGAAACACTCATTTCCGTTTTTGCAAGTTTAATCAATACCTTGGTCATTTTCACTGCTGGAATTGATCATAGCCATTCTTCTGAGCATTAAAACCCTCTTTACATCTGAAACTTTGCTAAGAACCCTATTTTACCATAGATATTCTTCAAAATTCCCTTGTTTCCAACAAAAGAACTCAGCAAATAGTCTAAGCTTGCTCTGTTCAATTAAAAAATGACAAAGAAACAACCCCCAAATCAGGAGGTCCAAAAGCTCAGAAGAAAGCCTCTGCTAAAACCCTTTAGCCTGAATCTTCTAAAATTGATAAACCCACCCCTGCACTCACTGCTAATTCTAAAAAAGTTGTCAGGCTTGTCCAACCTCTAGTTATTTCATAAGAAAATAGTCCTCTGGTTGACCTTGATTACGGAATATTGGACCCTTCAGTAGAATTCAATTTACTTGATGTCTATAACTGGTGTTTTGGTAAATAAGTAGAGAAAGGTGATAAAGATATACCATTTTGGGACTCCAATCTACCAAAGTACATTGTCCCTCTTACTCATTCAGCCCCTGATTTTGTCAGATTGTGTCAGTCCTATTATCTTCCAGACTAGAGGTGCATTGTTAATAAAGACAAAGAGGTCATATTTTACATCAATTTAGAATCCATAAACTCTATGCTACAACTAAACCCTGACCCCAATGCTGCTTCATTCTCAATTAAGGATTTAACTCGGCTTTACTTAGACCTTTATTTTACTTCTAAGTTCAAAGTCTTCCAGAATTTTTGTCCCAAACAGGTTGATATCTCTAAGCTTAATCCTCCATTTGATACTTTTGATTTTCCAAATGAAACCAGACAGATTGTCTCCATGCTATCATTCATACAGGGATATAACAGTGATGAATTCACTGATGTTGCTATCCTAGGTTTTCTGTCTACTCTGAGTCTTGGCTAGTCTCTAGCCATTGTGTACAATTTTGCCAAGTTTATTGTAGAAAACATGCACTATCAATTATCCAGATTGTCAAAAGAAAGAGTCTTTAGATATACCTCATATCTACTTCATCTCTTTTTGTATTATCAAGCAGGTAAGTTTCATATTGAGTTTCAGAAGATAGATCATGAAGGGAATGTACTTTTAGTTGTGTTTTGGTCATCAATTCTGAGAAAATGGAATAGGGAATACAACTTTGCAGACTTTAATGACTTGTTTATAGTACCTGCTATGAATCTACTGAATAAAGAACAGATCCATAGAATTAATGAAGAAAAAAAGAGGATATTACATCTATCCGAGAGCTGTAAAATAGGGGATTGGTACTTATACAAGAATTACACATAGATTATAGTATATGGTGCACTCTTGGCCCCATATAAATTGCCAAGATTTGTGACAACAAGGATATTTGATTTAGAATATTTGAGGTAGTTGTTGAATGCAGATGAAGTCAATTTCATAGCTTCTAGAAAAAAAACTTAGTTCAAACTAAAAAATCAAGTTGGGTCATTCATTGTGAACAACAGAGAAGGAGAAAATGAAATTAATGTCAAGTTGAAAGAGTATAAATTCCCATATAGTTTTATGTGGAATTATGATCGTCAGGGTACTTTAAGCATGATAATATTGAAATGCAAGTTGTCTGCCTTCTTGCATGATCCCAGGCCCCAAATTGAAAAATATGCCAATAAACTTGAATGGGAGCCAAATAATTTATTTAATGATGACTCACAGAGCATGCAGGGAAACAGTGGAAAAGATAAATAGGTTGATCAAACACAGGTGGTTACAGTGAACAAAGAAACTGAAATTGTTCATAAAAGAAGAAGAAGGAAGATAGTTTCACTGCAAAAACTATTCAAGATAAAATATTCAGAATTCCCTACAATAAGAAAATTAAATTGACTAAGTAAGAAATGGATAAACTATCAATATTGAAGATAACAATGGTCATGAAACTAATGATGAAGCAAAAATGATAGTAACTGAAACTCTTAAAGAGCTTCAAAATGTCCAACTTGGAGCACAACATTAACACACAGTCATGGTGGATAAACAAAAAAATGATGATATGCCCTCTTCTTCTAAAGAACTTGACACCACAGAGTCAGATATTCAAATCAGGTTCAGAGAAATCAAAGAAAAGAATGAAGAAATAAAAAATGAAGCATATTCCAAATTCCTTAAAGAAAAGCCTGAGAATAAAGATAGACTCCTTTCAGCTTTTGATTATTCTTCTAATAAATTGGTGATGTCATTTATCAAGCCTAGAGTGGCTGATCCAAAAAAAATTGCATATTATTCAAAGACAAACCTTGAAGTTAATGAAAATGCTATCCATGGATTGGACCAAATATAATTTCATAGGAGCAATACAGAAATGCTATATTCTAAAATAGTCAATAAGACTATGAATTCTATTAGGAATGAGAAAACATTGATAAACCTCCAAACTCAAATGAAATTGGATAAAGCCTCATTATATGCCAATAACTTGAAGATCAAAGCATTAGAAGACTTACTGATTGAAGTAGGAGCTGATCCAACTAATATTGAAGTTGCAAAGGCTTTAATCAAATATAAAAATGAAGATATATATGCCCTCAGAAAACAGCTAAAATTTCCTCAAAGTGAAAATGCTCAGGCAAAAGAAATCCTTCAGCAGAAGACAGAAAATGATGAACTAAAACAACTTGTTCTAAAAATGACAAACCAGATAAAGGAAATGGAAGGCCAAATAGAAGCTTTCACGCAAGAAAATGAAAATTTGAAGAAATCTCAACAGGTTTTCATTCCTACAGTGATCCCAACTGTAAGTAAAGTTGTTCCATCTACATTGGCAGAACACTTGGCACCACAAGGAGCATTGGCAACTGCAGTGCCAATCACTTCTCATGACATCTTTGCCTCTTCTTCATCAACCTCACAGATAAACACAGTAGAGGACAAAGCTACAATAATTAAAGCCATGGAAGATACGTCTTTGAAAGATAAAGAAATACTCAGTTTGAAAGGCACCATAGAAATCTAGAAACTTCTAAAAGAGATTCCTTAATTACTTCCGAAGGACTTGAACAGAGGGCTGATAAATTACAAGAACAAGTAAAAATTCTTCAACAATAGGTGAATCTTATAGATTAGGTTGCATACATAAAAAATCATTTATGGACAAAAATCATTGAAGGCATTCACTCACAATGGCGTTCTATTCAGATAATTTATGAGCAGAAAGAGTTGCTACAAGCTGCAAATGTAGAAATGGATAAAACTAAGAAAGAAATTGAAAATAAGCCACCACAAGCAGTTCAACTCATACCGTTTTCTAACAGCAAAAACGGGGAAGAATTAGAAGAGTTGAAAATTGCTGACAGAACAGAGGCCATCCTTCAAATTAAGAAATTCCTGAATAAGAGAAACATGATGAATAATTTGGAAGACAGGTGTAAATATATGAACTTGGCCATCACAATATTTTGGGCCAAATACAAAGTATTATCAAAAGCAGGTTTACGAGACATTCATGCATTGAATGACAAATTAATGCCACATAAGGATTATGATAAGAAAATCAGAGCTCATGCTAAGGAGAAAGCTAAACAACCTTTGCCATAAGGATCTCCACGTGGCAAAGTGTTACTTCAATATTTTGAAAATTTATTCTTTTTGGAAAATGAAATGAAGCATATGTTCACAGTAAAACCAAAATTTTCTAAATATATAGAGGTTGATGAAAGTTACAAGAAATTGAAGAATATGAAGATCCCCACTGTTGAACAGTGGCAATAATTCACAGATCTGATGTGAATTTGACAGGAAAAGGACAGGAAAATCACATGAAAAATCATATTTTACTTTTACCTTATGGTGAAAAAAATCAGTGCCAAAGTGTATCAGGGTCAAAGTGTACCATTAAAATCAAATTGTTACTACTGGTTGTTTTTCAATTGGAGCATTGAAACAGTGAAAAGCAGAGATAAAGAGTATCATAACAGAAGGTGAAAAGGAAGATTATTCTACAATTCATATTCCACGAGATAAAGTTTCACTTGCCAATAATGCTTACAGCACATCATAAAGCCTTTTTAATTAGAGTAATCAGCTCTATTTTTCCTTGTAAAAGAGGATGGCTTGCAAACTATTTTGTTGTTGTCCCTCTTCTAATGTTACATTTCCTATTTTCTTTAAAACATTATCTCAAACTCTGAGATATTTTGTAAATAATTTATGTGTATAAATAATTCACTCTTAGAAGTATTTTGTTTGGAATAAAATTTCTCAAGACTACTATAGTCATTTTTCTGGACATATTGAAGCTCGTGTGACTCAATTAGAGAAGCAGCAGACTGGAAACAATATTAGAGACATCATAACTAAGGATTCTCGTGGTGACAAGATAAGTCTTGTATTTTTTCCTGTTTTCAGTGTTATTCTTTCAAAGTTTACATACATTCATTTGATGTGTTTCTATTCTGTAATGATCAACTATGGAGAAATTAAACATGATTAGTAATAATAAGCTCCTTGTTTTAAACTAGTTTGCATTTTTATGTTTTCTGTTTGATGACTGGACCATAGAATTCTTAATTGCTCTAGGTCAAAGTTTGATCCCCTCTTTCAATCCTCTTTTCTGTAAATTAAGGATTCTTAAGTGACCTTTTGTTCAGATTTCATCGATTCCATCAACAAGACCTATGTAAAGCCTTAGAAGGTCATCTATCCCACCCTTAGTACATTTGCATCTTTAAGTCTTATTTCCTAGCTTTGCTTGCCTAGAGAGTTGACTCCATTGCCCAATGTTCTGGTAGATCCCTCTGGTTTACCTTGAAACTCTTTTTATTCATACCACACTTCTAAAATCAGTCCTATTTCTCACTTATAGCTAGCCTAAAACCCTTTACCAAAACAAAGCTAAATCTTTAGGAGAGATCCCTCTTCGGAGCTCAGGAAGGCTAGATCCTGAATTCCCAAAGTGGTTCTTGGTTACCCCTAGTTTTCTTAACTACTAAAATCCTCATCCCAAAACCTAAGAATTACTAGGGTGATAACATAATGGCGACCATACTAGGGAACTAACCACTCTCCAATTTTAAGTTTAATCTTGAAGGAAGATGTTTAATTATAGATTTTCTACTTTAAGATTAAGTTTAAAGGTCGTGGTTATTTTAGCCAATAAACATTCTCGCTCCCAAGAAAGTCTACTACACTAGATCCAACCCTAATCCTAATCCTCCAGAGATAGTAGATAATCCAGACCAGATAGGAAAAAAGAAGAAAAACAAATTGATAGTTCTGAAACTGAGATACCTCTGAGAAGAGCTGATTCTTTACCGAAAGAATTGGTAAGCTTACTAGACATTAATTTTGACTTAAAGTTTGAAAAATATTTATTTAGAACAAAATATGAATCCAATTTAAAAGAAATTGTTTTAGATCCAGTTTTCACTTCTTATGTGAGTGAAAAACACAAAATTATTTCTGTTCCTACAAAATCAGATCAAACTAAAAGTAAAAGTCCAATAAAAAGGGTAAGTGTTACAAAAATTACAGACATTGAAGAAGCTGTTAAGTTAACAAATTTTTTTTCTAAATTCAAACCCCCAGTTTCTAAGCTATATACAACAATCTTTCCAACATCAGATTCTACTCTCTATGCTGCGACAACATTTACTTATTTTGTTGTTAGTTCACCTCAAGATCCCATAATCCTTGAGTTGCCTTTGCCCCATAGAATCATATACTCATCATATCCACAATCCATTACTAGTTCATCCACTGATCCATTCATCCATGTGTTTCCCTTGCAGCCCAAAGTAGTATATCCATCATTTACCCAACCCATTATAACTACCATTAGCCATACTACTTCTTTTTCATCCCCTTTACCAAGCTCTTCAAGTACATCCATTGCAGTAACCAGCACTATCCCTATCACTACAATTGTACCTCCCAGTTCAACTAAAATCCAAGCCATGACAGCCTGATATGCTCCATTGGTTTTACCTCAGAATCTTCATGACATGCCCCAAAACTATCAAAAAAATATTCCATTTTTTGATAACCTTTCACAAATTACTACACAACAACATATTACAAGAATGAATGATTTCTGGGAAGTCTATGAGATAGATGAATCTGATGTCAAAATGAGGTTATTTTCTCAGAGCTTAATTGGAGAAGTAAAAACCTGGTTTAAAAGTTTAGGAGCTGGTAGCATAGAAAACCTAGTTTCATTCCATAGAGCGTTCCTAAATAAATGGGAGAAAAATAAGAACCCTATGCAAATACTATCTGAGTTTGATGCGGTTAAGAGAGCCCCAAATGAGTTTTTCCAAGACTTCTGCACAAGATAAAATAGTGTTTACAATGCCATTCCTGTAGACCTTAAACCCACCCCATATTCCGTGCTACTTAAATTCCCTGATTGCTTTGACGTAGACATGGATTACCAACTTAGGGAAAGGGATGAAAATACTTTAGAACAAATGCAACGAAATTCTATAGGTGTAGAAATCAACATACTTGCAAAGAATGCCAGAATGAGAAATGAAAGAACGGTTACTATGAAAGAAGAATCATCTCACTTAGATGGTAAGCTTGGTTTCATTACTAAAGCACTAGAAAAAGTAGTTGATAGACTATATCAAATTGAAAAAAAACCACAATGGGACAATAAATCCCAGATCCAAAATCCCAATTACAGAAAAAAAAAACAACCTTGGGAAAGGTAAGGAACCTTCCCCTGATCAAAATATAAGAACCCCATTCCAAGAAAACTTTGCAGAAATTTCACAAAATAGTGCTGACGACGAGGAAGATATCAACATTGTTATGGGGATTGATGAAAACAATACCATTTTCCTCACCTGGGAGAACCAGGAACTCTTTGAACTGCAATAGCTCAAAGTAGAATCTAGAGAATCCTATGATTATAAACAAGGTTATGATTTTGCAATAAATGAAATTCACAATCAATACAACCTTAGGAGCAAGAAAACCAATGAACCTGTCATAAATAATAATGCTCCAAACCAACAAGAACAAAAAAAAAAGACTGATACTTCTAAATCAAAATTCTTGTAGATTCTTCCTAGAGATAAAAGAAGCGAGGCCCAAAGATTGTAGATATTACTGACGAGGTGGCACAATCTTCCAAAGATGTTTCAAAATCTAATTCTCCCAAAGCCACCAATTCAACAATAGTCATTGAGCCAATAAATAATCATATTGACTTTAAAATATCATATCCTAAACCTTCTATTGAGAATCCTAAAACTGAGAAGACTTCTGCTGACCCTCAAAATATTCCTGAAAAAACTATTAAGGATGGAAGAAACCAAGAAACTCAGATAGAAGACAAGAAAAGAGCTCAGAGCAAAGGAAAAACAGTAGAAACTCAACAAAAGTCATCACAAACAACAATTCCAAAAGAAGAAGTGATTCAAAGCATTATATCTAAGCCAACACTTAATATGTTTTCTGAAATATCTAAATTAAAAATAGTTGTTCCCTTAGTAGAACTAGCTAAAAATGATTTGTATATATCTATGATTTCTGGTGCATTGAATGTGAATGAGAATGAAGATACAATCAACATGAATGAAGATATGCCTGAATTGATTTTTTGTCCCAATGTAGATGGAAAGCATTCAGATGGGTTGGTACTCGCATTTTATTTAAGTCTTACTGTACATGACCAAATATTACACAATACTATGCTAGATACTAGAGCTTCCCACAACTTAATGCCTAGAGCTATAATGGAAACTCTTAATCTATACATAACCAAACCTATAAGGACCTGTTCTCATTTGATTCATCCAAAGTCCAATGTATAGGTTTGATTAAAGATCTGTGTGTTAACCTAGTCCAATATCCTGATAAGAGTATGATCATGGACTTTGTAGTAGCTCACATCCCACCAAAGTATGGCATGCTTCTTTCTCACTCATGGGGAGCAAAGTTACAAGGATCTCTACAAATGGATATGAGTTATGCTACTATCTCGGTATTTGGACAGCCTAAAAAGCTTTATAGAGAAACCTTGATGAAGTAGATGATCAGTAGTGCAGATAGACCTACTAATTATCTAATTTATGCTACTCCCACTGATATTGATTCTTTTATTCTCAGTAACTCTGATCAAAGTGAAAATCCAACTGAACTTATTGATAAAAAACTTAAAATCATGGATGATTATATTGGTCATGAAGTTTTTTGGCATTTATATTTTGATGGATCTGTTAATAAATTTGGAGTTGGAGCTAGTTTTTGGATTACAAACATTGAAACAAACCATTCTGAAGGACATGCTTTTAGATTAAACTTCAAATGCACCAATAACATGGCTGAATACGAAGCTTTAATCTTAGGCCTGCAAATTATTAGAAAAAAGGGAGGAAAAATAATAATGGTCATGGGTGATTCTGAACTATTTATAAAAAAAAAACGTAGAGTATTTAGTTCACAACCCCAGACTTGCAAGATATAGAGAAAAAGTATTGGAATTGCTTGAGGAATTATTAGAAAGTAATTGTTCTATCATCTCTCGAGATTAAAACATACAGGCCCATTTCTTAGCAACTTTTGCCAGCAGTTGTAAATTTCCTTTTTCACCATTGCAAAAATACACTGTTGAGATTAAACATAGGCCTATTGTTCGTGATAATGTGAAATATTGGCAAATTTTTTTCAGAGGATCAGCAAATTTATCTTTTTTTAAATAACGAGCATGAATTTCAAAATTGTCAAATTGATAACGACTGTAACATAGATTCACCTTGTGATATGGATTTAAATTTCTGTCAAATAGATGATTTAGATAATTTAGATGTACATAAGTTTGAAAAGCCTACTATTTTTACTCAAAGTGACATTGATGAAATGGAAAAAGTATAAATAGAGGAATTGATTGAAGATGAAATAGATTTGATTGATTTAAAGAATAACATTTTACCCAAAGGTTTAACTCTAGAAGATTTATCTGACTCCAATGATGTGCCCATAAGGCCAAAAATGGAGCCAGTTAAGTATGACATAGAAGAGTATAACTTAGGGACAGATGAAAAACCAAGAATAATCAAACTATCCAAATCCTTATCATCATATGAAAGGGCTAAATACATTGAACTTTTAAAAAAATTTCAGGATGTCTTTGCATGGAGCTATGAAGACTTAAAAACTTACAACAGACATTATCCAACATAAAATTCCTTTAAAAGAAAATCAAAAACCTTTTCAACAAAAACTCAGAAGGATTAATCTAGTTTTGTTACCCTTAATTGAAAAAGAAGTCAAAAGAATGTTTGATGCACAGATAATTGCACCAGTCATATTTTCTGACTGGATATCTAATTTAGTGCTAACCATAAAAAAGACAAGAGAAATTATACTATGCATAGAATTTAGGAATCTTAATAAAACATCCTTGAAGGATAACTAACCCTTACCAAAAACGGACCATATTTTACAGAGGGTAGCAGGTTCTTCTGGAATCTCTTTATTAGATGGTTTCTCTAGTTACAATCAGATTCTAGTTCACAAAGATGACCAAATCAAAACTGCATTTACTACTCCATGGGGCACTTTCATGTATGTGAAAATGCCTTTTGGGTAAAAAAATGGAGGAGCTACATTTCAAAGGGCCATGGATATTGCCTTTGCCAAGGAGATCCATGATTTTTTAGTCATTTATTTAGATGATATTACCTTTTTTTCTAAAACAAATGATGATCACTTGGATCATCTGAGATAAGTTTTTATAAATTCAGAAAATGTGGTATATCTCTTAATCGTAAAAAGACTCTTTTTGGGCTAGAAGAAGGAAAATTGCTAGGTCATATCATTTCAAAAGAAGGCATTAGAATAGACCCTGCAAGAATTGAAGCAATTCTAAACATTAAACCACCAAGGAACATTAAAGAACTCCAAGAATTCTTGGGAAAGATCAATTTTCTAAGAAGATGCATATCAAATCTGGCTGAGATTATAAAATATCTTAATAACATGCTTAAAAAGGAATTCTCAATTAAATGGACAATAAAGGCCAAACAATATTTTGAATCTATCAAATAGGCCTTAACTAAAGCACTAGTCCTTATCAGTCCAGATTACATAAAATATTTTATGATTTTTTCCTTTGCATCCGAACACACCATAGCTGCAGTTCTTCTGCAGAAAAATGATCAAGGATTTGAACAAACCATTGCATTTTTTAGTAAAGCTCTTCGAGATGCACCACTGAAATACAACATAATAGAAAAATAGGCTTTGGCTCTGGTTAAAGCTATAAAAGATTTCAGAATGTATATACTTCATTCACACATCATTGCATATGTCCCTAATGTAGTAGTTAAAGACATTTTGACTCAAGATGGACCAGACAGTAGGAGAGGAAAGTGGATAGCCACAATCCTTGAATATGATCTGGAAATTAAACCAACTAAACTCATTAAAGGACAGGGTTTAGCCAAACTGATGGCTGAATAAAATTGCAATGCCTTATGTATTAATTTCATTGCACAAGTAGATGAATAGGAGGAGATGGTGACTCCATTGATCAGTAATGCCTATCAAGACTCACCATGGTACTTTGATATAATATTTGTACTAAAAAACTTACAAGCTCCTCCTGGACTGAAAAAAACCAAAGCAAGATTCATCAAGAAAAATGAAAAGAGGTTCTATATCTTAAATAATGCACTGTATTGGAGAGAAAGTACTGGAATTTTACTTAATTGTTTATTGAAATATGAGGCTAACAAGATCCTTGAGGAATTTCATGCAGGTGACTGTGGAGGCCATCTATACTGGAAGAGCACAGCTGATAAAATACTCAGGGCTGGTTTTGACTGGCCATCTTTATTTTCAGATGTTAAAAATTTTTGTTACTTCTTGTCATCAATGCCAAATTTTTGAAGGTAAAAAGAAATTGTTACCTTTACCTCTGAAACCAATATCTACTAAAAAACTATTTCAACTATAGGGGTTAGACTTCATAGGTGAAATTCATCCTCCATATTCAGGTCAACACAAATGGATTTTAACTGCTATTGATTACTTTACTAAGTCGATAGAAGCAATTCTCACTAGGCAAGCTACAGACTCATTTATTATCTCATTCTTAGAAAGTAATATTTTGTCTATATTTGGGTGCCCACACAAAATTATCACAGACAATGCTGCTACTTTAAAATATAAGAAGATGATTTCTTTCTTCCATAAATACCATATTACCTTAGGTCATTCCACAGCATATTATCCCCAGGGTAATGGTCTGGCCGAATCCTCAAATAAAAGTTTAGTCAACATCATCAAAAAAATACTCCAAGACAATACAAATACATGGAATAAGAAGATGGTCTATGCCCTTTGGGCTGATAGAATTACTACAAAAAATTCTATAGGAACTTCACCATATTAGATTGTTTATGGTACAGATGTAGTTTTTCCTTCTTCCTTGGGTGTCCCAGTTGTTGGGTATGTGTTATATTCTTTCCACGACTAAGCACGCCTGGGGGGGTGATAGCCCCCCCTTTGCGCTGGACGCAACGGGGGGGTCACAGGGGGGGCGGTAGCCCCCCTTGTCGGGGTCCGGGGCAGCGCCTCGACGAAAATTTTTTGGTCCTTAATTTCCGGCGGGTAGTCGGCGTCCATGGTTTTGTGCATGGTTTTGCACATGGTATTGGGGTACGATGGTTTTTGGCCCCTGGTATTTTTGTAGATCCGGTCAAGGGAACTACGGTTATGTTCTAATCCAGGGTTTATGAATTGGGGTTTATGTATGCTTCGGCATGTATATATATGTGTGTTGTAACACTAAAAGGAATATAATGAAAATAAAGCTGGTCGTCCCGATTTGGGATCCAGGGGAAAATCTCTGTGTTTATCTGTTTTATGTTTTATGCTCTCGCTATTGTTTATTTTGTGTTATAAGATTCGTGTGTAGATAATTTCTGTTCAGGGTTAAAACCTGCACCAGTCATGAAGATTATCCAGGAATCACAGGTATAAACTAATGACTTTCAAAGAAGAATTAATGAAACCAAACACCTTCAACAAACTAGAGATGAAGTTTATGAAAAGTCACAAGCTTTATAGGACAAGATTAAAAATATTTTTGATAAAATAGTTAAGGAAGGTGACTTTTTCATAGGAGATCAAGTTTTAAGATGGGATGCAAGAAGAAAGGATAAAGGTAAACATGGGAAGTTTGAATTTCTATGGCATGGACCTTATGTAATATATGGTTACAAAGGCAATAATTCCTTTTTCATTAGGAATTTGGATGGTTTTGATGATATGGTAAAAATTCACTACTGTTCCCAGTTTTGAAGCCTCTCTGTTTGCGAAGAAGAATGTCCAGAAGGCCTCCTTTTCCCCTGTTTCATTTCCCACTAAAAATTTGTTTCCTTCCATTTTACTCCTCTCTATTTCCCTTCTTACACTTAAAAATCATCCTATTTCCCCTTTTAACCTTACAAATACCCTTTTTTTGTCTTGAAAACCCATTATTCTCCCTATCGAATCCCTTTCCTGGCCTGAAAATGCATTGAAAATAGGCCAAAAAAAAAAAACCATATTTTACATATGAGGCTTAGCCCATTTTGGGCCAGCCCCCTTAACCACTTCCCCATATGACCTGTGCCCGAGACCAAGCGCTAATGGCCCAAGGCACTAATCACAATCGGAAGGGCAGAGTGGAGCGCATTTTCTTTGCAAAGTTAAAACCTCCAATGCGAAGGTAATATGTTCTGTGTAGCACGAGTGCAATACCCGCTGTCAATCTATATAGATCTAAAGGTCTGCACAAGTCCTATCGTGCCCTACTTCTCGCCTTTTTTATCCCTCCAATTACAGTCTCCACCGTTGATTCATGTTTTAATCCAACGGTCGAGCGCCCATCGCTGATCGGAAATACTTAACGTCCCCCCTCTGCGTTCCCCAATCGCAATCCTTCGATCCGATCACAGTCGTTGATCTCTCAAGATCTAACGGTCAAGTTCTCATCGCTCCTACCCATCACGCCAACCCTCCTCCCCACCGATTTAACCTTTGCTATCAATCTGGCTCTATATTGAATGGCTGGCGTTTAATCGCCCATTGCTAATCCGAATTTCTTAAAGTGTCACCCTCTGTCTCTCCCGATTACGATTTTCTTATTCGACCGTGACCATCTATTTGATCCAAGAATGATGGCCCACATCGTATCGCACATTTAACCCATATTGGTTCATCGCAGCTCCCATTAACTTCATCATTTGACCTCCACAATTGATCCCCTCCCGAGATCCGACAGTCCAAAGTTAATCGCCCTCCCCCTGTCGGGTCCCAACATCAAATGGCCCCGCTTTCATTCCTTTTCCTCCATTTCTCTTTGTAATTCACCTGAACATTAGACTTTTTTGTCTTACACTTAAATCATTTTTCCTCCATCTAACCTTCTGCTCTAGTGATCTTGACCGTCGATCATGAGCTATCTGTCTAACCCAACGGTCTGCGACCTTCTCTACACTAGACCTCCAGCATATCATTTTATTCCCATTTTGCCTATTTTTTATTAGTTCACCACTATTCCGCCACCATTACAAAGGCCTCCACAACATTTCTTCCACCTCCCCCGGATTTTATAATTGGTTCATTGCATTGTGCAGGGTATATGGAGTGGTGAACTCACTCCATTTTCCATAATCATAGCCACTGTGATTAAGAGCACAGGGAGGCCATTACAGCAGCAGCCAAGTGAAAAAACAGAAATAGATTCAAGGGATTTGGGCCTGTTATTTGAATATTTAGCGCCTAATCCCATATTCAAAGGATAAAGACACAGTTTGAAGACCTAAGGGGCACACGTAACAGCCATATCTGTGTTTGAATATCTGCGGGATGTTTTTTTTCAGATAGTACACCTTCCCACTAAATCCTCCATGCCTCCTCGAGCCCAGAAACAGTTAATTACACTGACAGAAGCTTGTTAAAGACTGTCAGAACTAGCAGTTATGGAGTATGGAGACCCGCAGACCTTATATCCATGCCATTAATTCCAAAAGGAATAACATAGAGCTTTACAGCTAGAAAGGACTTCGAAGAAGCATCAGAGGTTAGATATCGACCTGAAAAAGACCCCTCATCCATACTATAAAGTAAATACAACAATGTAGTGCCATTAAGCAATATGGGCGCAGACGATTCCTCCATGCTATCTTAATGAATCAATTTAAAGTATATCGTCCACTCCCGTTATTCATTTTTCTCCTATAAGAACCCCCAAGAACAGATTGTAGAGGGTTCCATATTTTCAGAAAAATATGATGTGAGATAATTTTGTATGCATTTTGTTGAACTTTTATATGAATGAAAAGAGCCTGTTGGGTTTCAGTGATGAGGAGTTACATATTTAACAAGGATTTTGGTCTTGGTGCTTCATAGTCTATAACTCTCCCCTATATGCGATAGTTTAATTTTTCGTCTCGTTTTCACCAATTTTGTTGGTATCATGTTCTGGAATGTGAGTGGCTCACTGGTTTTTGGTATGAATTTATCCTAATTGATACTCATGCTAGAACCTGTCAAGCGCTTTAAATATAGCTCAGGCGTGATATATTGTTTCATTTTACACTTCAACCATACTTCTGCTATATTAGCTTCTATGGGATGTTATCGTTAAAATGATATTGTCATGCATGGATTCTTAATTTTGTAAGCCCATTACATGTTGATATTTGTTTCTAGATATCATCCCAATGACAGTTAGTATTATCTCAACCTTTCATACGCAGTAAACACCTTCTGATTATTCATCTCTGTGAGTTATTTTAGAACCCATCCCTCTTTACAGTAAACCACCTTTGAATTGTCTGATACATTTGTATTAGAGTTTCACACCTTGCCTCTGTAGTATTTCTTTCCCTATGTCAAGTTTTCTGAAAGTTTTGGTCCCATTCAAATTAACCTTCCTGTTTACAAGAGATAGCATGAGAGCCTGTTTCTGATAACTTCCCATATTATATGGTATGCTCCTTGCTGTATAAGATGTCCTAGGCACTAGTCTTTCTCAACTCAAGGTTGTCTCTAGGGTTGAAAACATTTTTTGGCATTGTTGCTGGGGATAAAAGTTGAGAGAAGTTCAATCCTTGGGCCTCAAAAAAGCCTTATTCACTCTTCAAATAGGTGAGCATGGAGAGTTGAGAGTTGTAGATCCCTCACCTTGGCGACTCCACATTCATTTATCAGATAAATTTACTTGCAGTCCTGGGTCCTCGTAAGCCACACCTGAGGTCAGATACGTCTCAGCCAAAGACACCTTCTGTGTCTAACCCAGAGAAGATCCTACATAGGAGGAGTTGGAGGGAAAGATAATCAGTCCATAATGAGATTCCTGAACTCTCTCTAGAAGACTTTCCATCCTCCTCCTCTCAAGTCGCCCAAGTGCAAGGTCTCGACTCCACTGTGGGGGATACCGACTGCTACTCAGATAGTCCACCCCGGGGACGGGTTTGAATTAAAGGAAAATTTGAGTCAAGGGATACCACATATTACACCTTTCACCCTACTCCTAAAGTCAAAGAGGTCAAATAAGTCACTGAAGTATTTGCTATTAACAGCCCGTTGTTCTCGTCAACACCTCAAGTTGTTGTCCAATACATTCCTATTGTCATACATAATTCACTTCCACCTCCTCCTCCTCATTTTACACTTCAAACCCTTGCACTGCTTCCACCTCCCCCAATGGCAAATGTTCCTAGATTTTTGTTGAATAAGTATGCCCCCCTGGCATTACCTCAAGTATTGAATGATATGCCACAGGACTATCTGAAGATCTTACCCTATTTCAATGGGGAAAATGAGATTGAAGCTCAAAAGCATCTTGAGGTTTTCTGCTCTTTTGCAGAGAACTTTAATTTGGGACATGTAGACGTAGTCTTAAGACTATTTGTTCAATCTCTTGATGGTGAAGCCCGAAAATGGTTTAAGACATTGTGAGACCGTTCTATCACCACTTGGGAAGGAATGGAGGATGCTTTTCTTAGAAAATGGGGGGAGAAGAAAGATCATGGACATTGTCTCACTGAGTTTAACACACTCAAGAAAGGAAATAATGAAGGAGCGCCAGAGTTCATCAAGAGGTTTAACAAATTGTATTTGAGCCTTCCAACTGATATGACACCTCATCAAACTACTGGTAAAGTTGTTTTCGTAGCAGCTTTTGACTCAGACTTCAGTTTTTCTCTGAGAGGAAGAAAGCCTGCCTCTCTGGATGATGCTCAGACAGATGCGCTAGATTTGGAGGCAAATTTCACCTCCACTAGTAAATCAAAGGGAAAACTAGACCAAGATGCTAGAAGGAAAGGCAAAGAGGAGATGTCTACTTCTAGCCAAGATAGAGACTCAGCTGATAACATAATTGAAGAAATGAAAAAAATGATTAATAACCTTTCTAGTAAGCTGTTCAGACTTGAATTAGAGGCCAAGAATTTATCCTACAAGAATTTCTAGAATGCTCCAAACAGGGGTTACAATCCACCGTATAGGAAACCACCTCTGCAAATACTGTAAAGGGAACAAAAAGAGCAACAAGATTAGGTACCACACCTGCTGTATTTGGAAGGCTAGGTAGATGGTCCTACTGAAGACACTTCTTATGAACAAGAAGGTGCATATCTTGATTTTTCGAATAGTGATGGAGTATAATGCCCCTTGCAAGGAAGTGATGGAACCGAGATCTCATTACAAGAAGAAAAGAAGGCTAGAGGCACAGAAGACCTAGAGATTGAAAACTATTGTAAGAAATTTGTTGATTTCATGCAAGCACAGTTCAATACAAGATATGATCTTAGATATTCTAGGAAAAGGAATCGTACTCAAGATCAGGAAGAAGAGCCACCCCAGAAGGAAGAACTTGCTCAGAAGGAGTCAACAATGAAAAAGGTCAAAAAAAAAAGGTAAGAGGCCTCTAAATGAACCTTTGTAGTCTAATGATCAAATTCCTTCCTCTTCAAAAATATTCATTCCCCCTAATACCAAGTTTGTGTCAAAAGAAGCTAAACCCTTGGCCGAAAATAAATATTCAAAGGAGGTCGCAACAGAAAAGTCCTCTCCCACCTTTAGTCTGCAAAAGGAGCTTGAGAAGGTAAAAATCCTAGTTCCCTTGACTGAATTTTTGAAGCAGCCTGCATATCAGTCCCAGGTCACCTCTTTCATGCTCCCTCCAGAAGTAGCACACATCCCAGATAGTCTCAACCTTCAAGAAGAAATACCCATGGTTGTGTTTGGCCCCCACGTTGAGGAGTTAGATGCTTTTGCTACTCCTTTTTATGTGTCTCTAGTGATTCATGACCTGCTATTACATAACTGTATGTTAGATTCGGGAGCTTCCCATAATCTATTGCCTCTGTCAGTCATGGAACAATTAGGACTACAAAATACCAGGCCATACAAGGATATCTATTCATTTGATTCCAAAAGAGTTAAGTGCCTGGGTATTATCAAGGATTTGGTGGTCAATTTGACCCAGATTCGTGCAAAAAGTGTGGTGATGGACATTGTGGTGGCTGAAATCCCAGCTCGTTTTGGCATGTTATTGTCAAGGTCCTGGGGGAAAAAAATCAGTGGGTCAATCAAGTTGGACTTAACATATGCTACTATCCCACTTTTTGGTGGCCAGGAGAGGAGGTTGTATAGGGAAACCAGATTTTTCAAGATGGTTACTAAGACTGACAACTCGGTTAATTCACCAACCTACAGTAAAGAAGGTGATTTATCATGGTTAATGCTGGAGGAAGACCAATATTATGCTCCAAAACCATCATTATGCCGGATCAAGAACGAGAATCCCTTAGAGAGCCGTGAAGTAGGAATCTGGACACTTCACTTTGATGGAGCAAATTCTAGAGAAGGTAATGGTGCTAGAGTACTACTGATTTCTCCTACAAGCCAATGGGTCCCATTGTCTTTCAAGCTAGAATATGAAGCCACTAATAATGCGGCAGAATATGAAGCACTTATGTTAGGGTTAAAAACAACGAGAAGCATGAATATATAAATTTTAAAAGTTCTGGGAGATTCGGAACTCATGGCTAGACAAATGAAGAATCAGTGTCAAACCAAACATCCTAGGCTGAGGGCTTATAGGAATGAAGTGTGGGACCTGGTGGAAAACTTTTTATTGGCATTTAACATTCAATTTACGCCTAGAGAGCATAAAAATATGGCTGATTCCCTCGCAGTGGCTGCTAGTACATTCTGTCCACCTCAGAACCCTCTCTTAAGATATGAAATTGAGGTGCGTTATTGGCCATCAATCCTAGATAACATCAAGCACGAGAAGTTGTTTTAGGATGAAGAGAAAGTGAAAATATTTATGGAAACAATTGGAGAATTCTCCAACATGGAGATAGATGTTTGTGAGGAAGAAGAAGCTGAAGACCTTTCAGAAAAGAAATGGGAGGAAATGGTGGCAGGTCATAAAGTGTTGCAATTGAAGGGAAACATTATACCTAGAGGGCTGGTTCCTCTAGAAAGATTTTTTGACAAGAACGATGTCCCACTGCAACCAAACAAATTCACAGAGGAAAAATAGGTAGAAGATCTTAACCTTGGTACTGATGATGACCCCAAAATTGTGAAATTATCCAAGAAGGTCCCAGAAGAATATAAAGAGCTATACCAGAAATTATTTCAGTCTTACAAAGATGTGTTTGCATGGTCTTATCAAGACCTGAAAACCTTTGATATCAGCACCATGCAACATAAAATCCCTTTGAAAGGAGACACGAAGCCACACAAGTAGAAGCTTAGACAAATTAATCCCCTGCTTCTTCCCTCCATTAAGAAAGAAATTAAGAAACTATTGAAGGCAAAAATCATTGTGCCATTGAGGTATTCTGAGTGGGTAGTAAACCTAGTCCCTATCCAAAAAAAGAATGGAGAAATAAGGTTATGTGTTGATTTCCGAAATTTAAACCAGGCGTCCTTAAAGGATAATTATCCACTGCCCAAGATGGATCACATCCTTTAGAAAATGGTAGGAGCTTCTCGGATGTCTCTGATGGATGGATTCTCGGGTTATAATCAAGTGGCTGTACTACCAGAAGATCAAAAGAATACTGCCTTTACCACACCATGGGGTACGTTTATGTATGTTGGGATGCCTTTTGGGTTGATTAATGTAGGGGACACTTTTCAAAGGGCCATGGACATTGCCTTTGTTGGGGATCAAGATAAGTTTGTGGTGGTATATCTGGACGAAATTACTGTGTTTTCAAAAGATGATGCAGAGCACATTAAACACTTATGTAGAACCTTCGAGAAGTGCATAAGGTATGCCCTCTCTCTCAACCCATAGAAGTCTTTATTTGCATTGGAAGAGGGCAAGATTTTGGGACATATTGTGACCAAATATGGGGTAAAAATAGATCCTAAGAGAGTAGAAGTTATAAATGACATTTTTCTTCCCACAAATAAAAAGGAGGTGCATGTGTTCTTAGGGCGCATTAACTTTCTGAGGAGGTTTATCCCTAACTATGCACAGATAGTTAGACATATAACTGACATGCTGAAGAAAAACAACGAGGTAAAGTGGTCTCAGGAATCACGAGAGGCCTTTTCCACGATAAAAAATGCCTTTGCAGAAGCCCCTGTGCTAGCTGGACCAAATTATGCCAAACATTTTATGATATTTTCATTTGCATCACCTCATACAGTGGCAGGAGGTTTATTGCAGAAAAATGAAGAAGGGTACGATCAGCCCATCACTTTCTTTGGTCAGGTGCTCCGTGATGCAGAGTTGAAGTATAACATATTAGAAAATTAGGCATATGCTCTAGTGAAGTCTCTTAAGGCATTCCGCATGTATGTCTTGAAGTCACACATCATGGCATTTATACCCATAGCTGCAGTAAAATATATTCTTATCCAAGGAGATAGCGAATGAAAAAGAGGGAAATGGATTGACAAAATACAAGAGTATGAGCTAGACATCCGTCCTAGCAAACTGATCAAGGGACAAGGGCTAGCCAAAATCTTATCTGAATCAAACTGTCAGGCTTTGGGCATAAATTTGTCCATGATAAAAATTGAGGAGTCTGAGAAGAAAGAAGAGCAACAGGGAGTAGAGATAGCTACTGAAAAGACACATAGGAAGTACCTCATCAGCCCGTGGTACAAAGAGATAGTGTAATATCTTCTAACACTCAGTTGTCCCCCTAGCTGTGATAAAGCTAAATACAGAACACTAAGGTTGAGATCACAAAAATTCATTGTTGCCAATGGTCGGCTGTACTGGCGAGGTCCTTCAGGTATTCTGCTCCTGTGTCTCACAGAGGATGAGGTAGAGAATATAATGGCTGAATTTCATGAAGGAATCTGTGGGGGTCATTACAGCTGGAGGGCCACTGCTCACAAAATCCTGAAGGCTGGTTTCTATTGGCCCAAACTCTTTCGATATGTGTTTTCCCGGGTCAGAGCTTGTGAGAAATTCCAAATATTTGCTAAAAGATAGAAGTTGGCACCTCTGCCCATGATCCCTGTTCACGTGGACGAACCATTCCAGCAATGGGGAATCGACTTTATCGGTGAAATGCATCCTCCGTCGAGTGGTTAGCATAAGTGGATATTAACTGATACAGATTATTTCACAAAGTGGGTGGAAGCTGTACCTGCGAGAAATGCAACAGATGTTGTGGTAATGAAATTCATGGAAGAAAATATCATATCAAGATTTGGCTTCCCTGCTAAGATAGTGACTGACAATGCACAGGCCTTCAAGTCTGCAAATTTTGTCAGCTTTTCCCAGCAGTATAACATTTCACTAGGTCACTCTATAGCCTATTACCCACAATGAAATGGCCTGGCAGAGTCTTCAAATAAAACCCTGGTGAGGGCACTTAAGAAGGCTATCAATGAAAATCAGAAAAATTGGGATTCCCAGTTGAAATTTTCTCTGTGGACCAAAAGGATTACCAGTAAGAGAGCAACCGGGAAGTCCCCATATAAATTAATATATGGGAGGGTAGAAGTATTACCTGTATATTTAGCCTTACCAGTAGCTCGATTCATGCAAGGAAATCAAGAAGAACCCAATGATGTGACAAGGAGAATCAATCAGTTGGTGGAGTTAGAAGAAACACGAAACTAGGTAAGTCAGAGCCTAACTGAATATCAAGAGAAGATGAAGGACCTTTTTGATCAGCATGCCAAGGACAGGAAGTTTCATGTTGGGGATTTAGTTATTATATGGGATATTTGAAGAGTTGAAAAGGGGAAACATGGTAAATTCAACAGACTTTGGTTTGGCCCTTTTAAAATTGTGGAACAAGGGGGAAATAACACTTTCAGGTTGGAAAATTTACAGGGAGACTTGCTCGATGCCCCTGTAAATGGTCAGTTAATCAAACCTTATTTCCAATTCTTTTCAGGCAGAGACAGCCTGATGTATTATAATGTACATTATTTTTTTTTTTCATCTTTGTTTGAATGATGTGTGTGTCATGATGAATCATGAAGAGAAAAACAAAAAGCGTTGAAGAGTGGTGTCCACATAGAAGATTAACAGGCGGTCTGCGAAGTTTTCGACACACCCAAGGATGAACATGTCATCCCCAGGTGTATCCAATGTTGATCATATAGTTAAAATTCATTGTTGTTCCCAGTTTCGAAGCCTCTCTGTTTGCAAAGAAGAATGCCCAGAAGGCCTCCTTTTCCCCTGTTTCATTTCCCACTAAACCTTTGTTTCCTTCCCTTTTACTCCTCTCTATCTCCCTTCTTACCCTTCAAAATCATCCTATTTCCCCTTTGAACCTTACAAATACCCATTGTTTGGCTTGAAAACCCCTTATTCTCCCTAACAAATCCCTTTCCTGGCCTGAAAATGCATTGAAAATAGGCCCAAAAAAAAAAAAAAACCATATTTTACATATGAGGCTTAGCCCCTTTTGGGCCAGCCCCCTTAACCACTTCCCCATATGCCCTGCACTTGAGACCAAGCGCTAATGGCCCGAGGCACTAATCGCAATCGGAAGGGCGATGTGGAGCGCATTTTCTTTACAAAGTTAAAACCTCCGATGCGATGGTAATATGTTTTGTGTAGTGCGGGTGCAATACCTGCTGTTGATCTCTACAGATATGACGGTCCACGCAAGTCCTATCATGCCCATCTTATTACAGTCTCCGCCGTTAATTCACGTTTTAATACAACGGTCGAGCGCCCATCGCCGATCAGAAATCCTTAATGCCCCCCCCCCCCCCTCCTGCGTTCCCCGATCGCAATCCTCTGATCTGATCGCAATTGTTGATCTCTCGAGATCTAACGATCTAGTTCTTGTCGCTCCTGCCCATCGCACCAACCTTCCTCTCCACCGATTTAACCTCTGCCATCGATCTGGCTCCAGATCGAACGGCTGGCGTTTAATCGCCCATCACTAATCGGAAATTCTTAAAGTGTCACCCTCTGTCTCTCCCAATTGCAATTTGTCGATTCAACCGTGACCATCCATTTGATCCAAGCTTGACGACCCACATCAAATCGTGCATTTCATTCATATTGCTTCATCACGACTCCCATTAACTTCATCATTTGACCTCCGCCGTTGATCCCCTCTCGAGATCCAACGATCCAAAGTTGATCACCCTCCCCCTGTCGGTTCTCAACATCAAATAGCCCCACTTTCATTCCTTTTCCTCCATTTCTCTTTGTAATTCACCCGAACATTAGACTTTGGTATCTTACACTTAAATCATTTTTCCTTCATCTAACCTTCTGCTCTGGTGATCCTGACCATCGATCGTGAGCTATCTGTCTAACCCAATAGTCTGTGACCTTCTCTACACCAGACCTCCCGCATATCATTTTATTCCCATTCCGCCTATTTTTTATCAGTTCTCCACTATTCCACCACCATTCTGAAGGCCTCCACAACATTTCTTTTGCCTCCCCTAGATTTTATAATTGGTTCATTGCATTGTGCAGGGTATATGGAGTGGTGAACTCACTCTGTTTAAGATAATCACAACCACTGTGATTGAGAGCATAGGGAGGCCATTATAGCAGTGGCCAAGTGAAATAGAAAAAACAGATTCAAGGGATTTGGGCTTGTTAATTGAATATTTAGCACCTAATCCCGTATTCAAAGGATAAAGACGTAGTTTGAAGACATAAAGAGCACACGTAACAGCCATATCCATGTTTTAATATCTGTAGGACGTTTTTTTCCAGACAGTACACCTTCCCACTAAAGCCTCCATGCCTCCTCGAGCGCAGAAACAATTAATTACACTAGCATAAGCTTCTTAAAGACTGTCAGAACCAGTAGTTATGGAGTATGGAGACCTGCAGACCTTATATCCATGCCATTAATTCCAGAAGGAAGAACAGAGAGCTTTACAGCTATAAAGGACTCCAAAGAAACATCAGAGGTCAGATATCGACCTCACAAAGACCGCCCAGCCATACTATAAAGTAAATATAGCAATGTAGTGCCATTAAGTAATATGGGCACGAACGCTTCCTCCATGTTGTCTTAATGAATCAATTTAAAGTACATCGTCCAATCCTGTTACTTGTTTTTCTCCTATAAGAACCCCCAAGAATAGATTGTAGAGGGTTCCAGATTTTCAGAAAAATATGCTATGAGAGAATTTTGTATGCATTTTGTTGAACTTTTATATGAATACAAAGAGCCCGTCAGGTTTCAGTGATGAGGAGTTACATCTTTAACGAGGATTCTGGTCTTGGTGCTTCATAGTCTGTACCTCTCCCCTATATGTGATATTTTAATTGTTCATCTCGTTTTCATCCATTTTGCTGGTATCATGTTCTGGAATGCGAGTGGCTTACTAGTTTTTGGTATGAATTTATCCTAATTGATACTCATGCTAGAACCTGTCAAGCGCTTTAAATATGGCTTAGGCGTGATATATTGTTTCATTTTCCACTTCAACCATACTTCTGCTATATTAGCTTCTATGGGATGTTATCGTTAAAATTCTATTGTCATGTATGGATTCTTAATTTTGTAAGCCCATTACATGTTGATATTTGTTTCTAGATATCATCCTAATGACAGTATTATCTCAACCTTTCATAGGCAGTAAACACCTTCTGATTATTCATCTCTGTGAGGTATTTTAGAACCCAGCCCTCTTTATAGTAAAATGTCGTTGAATTGTCTGATACATTTGTATTATAGTTTCACACCTTGCCTCTACAGTATTGCTTTTCTTGTGTCAAGTTTTCTGAAATCTTTGGTCCCATTCAAATTAACCTTCTTGTTTACAAGAGATAGCATGAGAGCCTGTTTCTGATAACTTCTCATATTATATGGTATGCTCCTTGCTATATAAGATGTCCTAGGCACTGGTCTTTCACAACTCAAGGCTGTCTTTAGGGTTGAAAATAGATGGAACTGAGCTTCAAGAAGGACCAGTAAATGGAAGGATGTTGAAACATTACTATTCCTCACAAGTCACTTAACAGTTAGATTTATTTAATTTATCATTGTAAATATTCATAGCCAGAGTGTAGATTGGATTAGATATATTATCTACAAATTTGAAGCCTGAAGAGAAGGCCCTGAGCTTTGAAGTATAAGATATCATAAATATGATTGTTGTAGAAAACATAAGACATTTACAGGATCACCAATGGTCAATGGATAAGGCTATTGATCTCAGAGTTCTTGGCATTTCACAAGGAAAAGCCATACCCAAGTGAAGTCGATGTTAGCAACCTATAATATAGGGGTCATAATTTTGACTTGAATGTTGTTAATCTTGTAAATTTGTACATACTTTTCCTTTTGCAATTTGTATTCACATATTTTTGGAAAAAATAAAAAAATCAAAAATCAAAAAGAGGGTAAAAAGTCCTAAAATAATAATCAAAGGACTTAGAAAAAATAAAAGACCCCAAAAGAAAATAAAATAAAAATGAAAGAGTGCAAGTATAAATGCCACTACTTTTTACTTTTTTACTGTGGCAAAGTGTCAATAAATGCCATATTCCATGATGAGTTAAACAATTTAATCTTAACTTGTCATTTTTCAATTTCACTTGTTGTAGATAGAGAAAAATGAGTTGTCATTTAGTTTAATCATGACAATTTAGTAGTTAGGTAGAGAAATAAGTGAATCCAATAGTTTAATCTAGATTCATGGATGAAATAAGTGTAGAATTAGATAGTTTAACTTGCTTTCAAAAAGAATAAATGCTGTGAAGGTTGCTATCTTAAATGCACCTTACGATAAAGGAATAAAAAATGTTAGCATGGTAAGCTGGGTAGGTAGAAGAAGGTGAAAAGTCTCAATGTAAATATAATTCATCATGGGCTGCAAAATAACTAACTTCCCCTTCCCATAGTCATGAAACATTCTAAACTATTTGTCAAAAAGGCTCAAGACATTTCCTTGACTTTTGTTCTGACTGGACCCAAGGCTCTATGACTGATCAGTTGAAAGTGTAAAATTTCTATATTAAGCCCTAAACTCACATCATTTACTATTCATGCATTCATCCCCCTAAATAATCCTAAGTAAAACTCCAATTTTTACTTAAAGGCATTACAATTCCCATTTGATTAACTTCCTTCATCATTTGAAAGCATTAAACCCTCAAAATTAGATTATATCTTAAATTAAAGTGATAAGATCAATGCAAATTATCTTTTGAAATTCACTTTACTTGTTATGTTTATGTGTTTTGAGTATACCATGTCCTATTTTCATATTAACTTTAATTTATGTATTAACTCCCTATAGAAATGACCTTTTCCTATTATATATAACTCCTTTTTATATAATAAACCCAAAAACCCACTAATTATAACTTTAGCCAAATTTTATAATTCCCACATGTTTAATGAAAACCCACATTATAACCCCCTTTGGCTAAATTTATCTTTATCTAGCGTCCCACCCCTGTAGTAATTAAATCACCTTGGTTTAATTAACCATAGAATAAAAATATATGAAAAAACCTTTAAAACATGTTTTATATATGTTTTAAGAAAAAATATTGAAGTTTCATTTAAACTAAACTTCAAAGCAAAAAACCCATTCATTTGTTCATTTTCCCTTACCCGACTCATCTAACCCAAGGTTAAACCCTAACCTAACCCTTTTCTCCCTGATACATATCCCATACCCCAATTGTTAACCTGGGTTAAAGCCCTTTTATACCCCTCCTGACCATGCTTCCTATATACAAAGTCTATTTGTATATAAAACTTAACCATATCCCTTTCTCCATCAGATTGAATTTCAACCCTCCGATCTCCAAATCCCATTTAATCTAACGGTTGAAAATCAACGCGACAGTATAATACATCTCCATCCCTCCCCCATCGTGTAAAATAACAACCATCCAATCTTCTTTTACTTCCAAGATCCTATGACCCAAAATGAACTCGATGACTTACCTTTCCTTGCACCTTTCCTTTTGATCATGACCGTTCGCCTATTGAAGCCAGATCCGACGACGCCAGTTCATTTTCACACCCATAAAGTAATTGACTGATGTTTTGGAAAAGTCGTAGAATATCAGTTGTTTTTCGAAACCACCCTGTGTCGACGTGTCCTAATATGATTGGATCATGTTCGAAAATTGATTTACCTCTTACCGCTCTGGAGCTGCGCGAATACCATCCAGTGGTATTTTGAAACCACTCCCACCTAACCTTTATTTAATGTAATTTAACTATAATTTAAACTATGGTTTAATATGTTAAAACCCAATGTTTTCATAATATTTCACATATTCGCGATTTTATCCTATAAAACCTCCACACAGCCTATTTGCATCTAATTTTCACCATTGTGTGCCATTACACCTTTGAGAGCTTGTGTAGAGCCCTTTTCACCATTTTCAAACCTACTAGTGCCATTTTCAAGCCAGTTTCCTTGCAACTCAACCACGAAGAGCCAAAGTACTCTCTGATAGACCAATTCAGCAGAATTGAAGACCGGGCACAACCGTGAAACGTCTTCGACCACAATTATACCTTTTAAAGGTATTTTTCATCAAACTTAACCAGAAAAGATTCAATTTCCAAAAGAAAAAGCACCAATTTTCTATTATTTCCTATAATTATCTTAATTATCCACACAGAAAATGCAAAACACATCCAAAGTATACGGGAAACTCTGTCGAATTTTCCCCAGAATCACTCATTTCCATTTCTGTAAGTTTTATCCATACCTTGGTCATTTTCACCGCTGTAATTGACCATAGCCATTCTTCTGAGCATTAAAACCCTCTTTCCATCTTAAACATTTCTCAGAACCCTATTTTACCAGAGATATTCTCATAAATTCTCTTGTTTCCAACAAAATAACTCAGAAAACAGTCTAAGCTTGCTCCGTTCAATTAAAAAATGACAAAGAAACAAGTAACCCCCAAATCAGGAGGTCCAAAACCTCAGAAGAAAGCCTCTGTTAAAACCCTTCAGGCCAAATATTCTAAAATTGATAAAACCACCCCTGCACTTACTGATGATTCTACAGAAGTTGTCAAGCCTATCCAACCTCTAGTTATTTCACAAGAAAATAGTCCTCTGGTTGACCTTGATTACAAAATATTGGACCCTTCAATAGAATTCAATTTACTTGATGTCTATAACTGGTGTTTTGGTAAATCAGTAGAGAAAGCTGATAAATATATACCAGTCTAGGACTCTAATCTGCCAAAGTACATTGTCCCTCTTACACATTCAGCCCCTAATTTTTTCAGATTGTGTCATTCCTATTATCTTCTAGACCAGAGGTACGTTGTTAATAAAGATAGAGAGGTCATATTTTACATCAATGCAGAATCCATAAACTCTATGCTGAAACTAAACCCACACCCCAATGCTGCTTCATTGTCAATTAAGGACTTAACTCAGCTTTACTTAGACCTTGATTTTACTTCTAAGTTCAAAGTCTTCCAGACTTTTTGTCCCAAACAGGTTGATATCTCTAAGCTTAATCCTCCATTTGATCATTTTGATTTTCCAAATGAAACCAAACAGATTTTCTCCATGCTATCATTCATAATAGAATATAACAGTGATGAATTCACTGATGTTGCTATCCTAGGTTTTCTGTCTACTCTGAGTCCTGGCCAGTCTCCATCCATTGTGTACAATTTTGCCAAGTTTATTGCAGAAAACATGCACTACCAATTATCCAGATTGTCAGAAGAAGGATTCTTTAGATATACCTCATATCTACTTCATCTCTTTTTGTATTATCAAGCAGATAAGTTTCCTATTGAGTTTCAAAAGATAGATCCTGAAGGGAATGTACTTTCAGTAGTGTTTTGGTCATCAATTATGAGAAAGTGGAACAGGGAATACAACTTTGCAGACTTTAATGACTTGTTTCTAGTACCTGCTATGAATCTACTGAATAAAGAACATACCCCTATAACTAATGAAGAAACAAAGAGGATCTTACAGCTATCTGAGAGCTGTAAAACAGGGGATTGGTACTTATACAAGAATTACACAAAGATTAGAGTATATGGTGCACTCTTAGCCCCATATAAATTGCCAAGATTTGTGACAACAAGGATATTTGCTTTAGAATATTTGAGGTAGCTTTTGAATGCAAATGAAGTCAATTTCATAGCTTCTAGAAAAAATACTCAGTTCAAACTAAAAAATCAAGTTTGGCCATTCATTGTGAACAACAGAGAAGCAACAAATGAAATTAATGTCAAGTTGAAAGAGTATAAATTCCCATATATTTTTATGTGGAATTATGATCCTCAGGGTACTTTAAGTATGATAAGATTGAAATGCAAGTTGTCTGCCTTCTTGCATGATCCCAAGCCCCAAATTGAAAAATATGCCAATAAACTTGAATGGGAGCCAAATACTTTATTTGATGATGACTCACAGAGCATGCAGGGAAATAGTGGAAAATATAAACAGGTTGATCAAACACAGGTGGTTACATTGAACAAAGAAACTCATATCTTTCATAAAAGAAGCAGAAAGGAAGATAGTTTCACTGCTAAAACTATTCAAGATAAAAGATTCAGAATTCCCTACAATAAGAAAAGTAAATTGACTAATGAAGAAAGAGATAAAGCTATCAATATTGAAGATAACAATGGTCATAAAACTGATGATGAAGCAACAAGGATAGTAACTTAAACTCTTAAAGAGCTTCAAAATGTCCAACTTGGAGCACAGCAAAAAGACACAGTCATGGTGGATAAACAGACAAAGGATGATATGCCCTCTTCTTCTAAAGAACTTGACAACACAGAGTCAGATATTAAAATCAGGTTTAGAGAAATCAAAGAAAGGAATGAAGAAATAAAAAATGAATCATATTCCAAATTCCTTAAATAAAATCCTGAGAATAAAGATAGACTCCTTTTAGCTTTTGATTATTCTTCTAATAAATTGGTGATGTCATTTCTCAAGCCTATAGTGGCTGATCCAAAAAAAATTGTAGATTATTCAAAGACAGACCTTGAAGTTGATGGAGATGTTGTCCATGAATTGGACCAAATAGAATTTCATAGGAGCAATATAGAAATTCTATATTCTAAAATAGTCAATAAGACTATGAATTCTATTAGGCTTGAGAAAACATTGATAAACCTCCAAAATCAAATGAAATTGGATTAAAGCCTCATTATATGCCAATAAATTAAAGATCAAAGCATTAGAATACTTGGTGATTGAAGCAGGAGATGATCCAGCTAACATTGAAGTTGCAAAGGCTTTAATCAAATAGAAAAATCAAGATATAGATGCCCTCAGAAAATAGTTAAAATTTTCTCAAAGTGAAAATCCTCAGGCAAAAGAAATCCTTCAGCAGAAGACAAAAAATGATGAACTAAAACAACTTGTTCTAAAAATGACAAAATAGATAAAAGAAATAGAAGGCCAAATAGAAGCTTTCATGCAAGAAAATGAAAATCTAAACAAAGCTCAACAGGTTTTCATTCCTACAGTGATCCCAAATGTAAGTACAGTTGTTCCATCTACATTGCAACAACACTTGGCACCACAAGGAATATTGGCAACTGCAGTGGCAATCACTTCTCATGAAATCTCTGCCTCTTCTTCATCAACCTCACAAATAAACACATTATAGGACAAAGCTGCAATAATCAGAGCCATGGAAGATATGTCTTTGAAAGATAAAGAAATAATTAGTTTGAAAGGCACTATAGCCGCTACAACAACACCCAAAATTTTGGGGTATATTTAAAATTTCGGGCTCCCCCTCTGCTCGCTTACGCGTTAAAGTCTTTCACCCGACCTGTAGTCAGTAACATCCCACCGACCTATCCCCAACCCCCCATGAGCTTTCTCGCCATCATGATGTTGTTTCTGCAATCACACCATATGTGGGAGGGATCATCTAGCATACGCTCGAACACTCTTACCATCGTCGCGCCATGTGTCATGAGATTTCCATGCATACATTTGAATGGAAACCTTGTTGTGTATTGACGATTAAAGGCCCTCTCGCCATGGGTCATTAAGCATGTTGTTTGAATACCTCTCTTAAGCTCGTTAGTCTCATATGTTTTATCTAGGGACACCATTATGAAAGAGTAAACTAATTAATGTTTTAATATTTCATACAGGTCAATCCCACGGATGATACACCCAAAATGTCATCACCACACCAATGAGAAGGATAAGAGTAGTGCGAGCTGAAACATGAGAAGTGGAGGACATCTATCGCATGTACGTAGGAAATAAGACCGCGCCAGTCAAGGGGAATTGCGGTCACAATGGGACTTGGGAATACATTGCAGGCTATAATTTTGTTGGCTTACTTGAAAGATCAACGGAAATGCCCATGGCCCTTTTTGGTGTTGTGTCCATTAAATTTGCGACCTTGACTCAAGGTGACAATACCTCTAGATATAGCAAATAGTTCAAGCTACTAAGATATATTGTCCATGCATTCATGCTTTGGCGTACGAAAGCTTTACTTGCCAAGAATGGAACACTTACATTGCCACCACTGTCTGGGGTTACAGTACTGGCTCCATTGGTCCCACTTCAGAAGAAAATTTATGTATCTGTATTGCATCAAGAGTTGCCCAACTTCAAACAAGTGGTTCAGGCACTCAACATCAATCATTACAAAATATTGTGGTACAACTGTAAAAGACATGTAGACATTCTTATCTTTTCAATGGTGTGGAGCCAGAGCCATTTGAAGAAGGTGAATGCTTAGTTCAGGCAAGTGGAAAGCTCATCATATTGCACATTTTTCTTGAGAAGCTGCATAGTCAAGGACATCGTGTCTTGATTTCCTCTCAAACGACACAGAAAATAGACATTCTTCAGGATTACTTAGAGCTGCGAAGGTTTTATTATGAGTGTTTTGATCCATCAGTAAGAGAATAAGAGAGTTTTGTAGTTGTGCAAAGCTTTGGTGGCAAAACATCAACACTGCCAGAGTCAAGTGACATCAGAAAGGCCAATGATGATACTCGGGAAGCATTTGTATTTTAATATCTACTCGAGTTGGTAGTGCTCGTTTGAATCTTGCAGAAACTGATATTGTCATTGTCTGTGAGCAGGATTGGAATCCACAAGTTGACAAGCAAGAATTACAGTGTGCTCATCGCATTGGTCAACTGCATCATGTTTTGGAAATAAGCATTATAATAGAAAACACAGTTGAGGAGGTGATTATGCAAAGGGCCCATAGAAAATTGCAGCTTAGTCACAATGTTATTGGCCATGATGATGGAAATCCAGAAGCACATAGATCAGACAGTATAGCAGGTGGTGATTTGAGCTCCATAATAATTTATGGCCTGCACAAATTTGACCCATCATGACAACATAGAAGGAAGCTCTTGGTTATAAGTTTTTAGCTGTTCAAGGTACATCTAAGAGTTTGAGAGTTGTACCAATGTCAGATAATGGAGAAGTACTTTTTGTCTTTGGAGATTGTACAAGTTCTATAAAAGGCCATGCTTATGAACTGACAATAATTTTGAGTTGTGTTGGCAACTCCGGAAAATTGGCGAAGGCAAGCAGTGTTTGTTAGACCTAAGCTACATGGCGGGCACACTTTCGATGGACCAAGGTCATGATTTTTTAAATATTATGTAATGAAACCAAGGCGCAAAGCGATGTAGTTTGCAAACCATGTAATATGGCAGATCATAACTATATGAAAACATATTACACATAGGCTCAAATATTTCTATAGCGGAGTTTTTACCGATGGTAAAACATGTTGAGCAGATATATAATGGTCATGGTTTATGTTTAATACATGGAGTGGGATATTACGACAAACCCATTGTGGCAATGTTATGATAACTGTGGTACAATATACGAATATCTATAGCCATGTTTTAAAAAGTGCAGAGTGACGGATTTGCTGGAGGAGGTCGTGTTTTTTACATTGTATGCTCTGTTATCCAGCACACAAAATCCAGCCACTACCAGAACGCCCATCCACTTTCGACATATAGAATGAAGCTTCCTCCTGGCATAAGGGGTCAACAATGAGAAAGTTTCCTCTGTGTTGCTGGCTGTGTATTTTCCGAACACTTTCATGGTAAACACAGATGGTGCGCTGACACCAATCCCTCATGTGTATTTGTCTGTGCACCACGGTTTTCTTGAGACTGTTTATAAGCTCATTCGAGAGAACCTTGGCTCACGTTATTGTGGTGTTTTTTCGAACCTTGTTTAACTACGTGTCGAAAAAAAGTAAATCGCGTTCTTACGAGGGAAAAGATTATTTGAACCAGGCTATCGACGACGGCTCCCAAATGATGATATAAAGCATTTAAGCCACATTACACAAGAATGGAAAATCTGACACGTTGAACTAGACAGAACGAATCTCTACTCTTCATGCCACATTACATTGACGCAAGTTGCCCATGCATGCTACCATGCATGAACTAGAATTATGTTACTACGCGCAAATGAAGATTTTTGATCGAAGAGTTCGCTGACACATTTTTTCAGGGACTGTTTGGCTCTGCATTATCAACAAGCCCGGCATGCAAGGATCTGATGCCCCTTCTGAGCTGCTCAAGTCTGGCATGCCATAATAATGTTCAGCATGGTTGATTTTTAGTGCGGGAAAAGGGTCAAATCCCTTCGACTCTGGCTCTATTAGCACAGCAAACAAAAAATATGAGTTAATTTCCGTCCTCTGCAATACGTTGCTCTGAGCTCAATCTTCACACCTCATAAATCTAAAACATTTCGACTAGTGATTCCGATGCCTCGACGTAGACTGTCACCTGCTATAGGCCGGAGTCATTTGCATTGGGGTGTAATAAATATTATGGCAGTCGACCATCGTGGGAGGTGAGGGAAGGTTCAGTACAGTGCATTTGCACAAGCCCTCTCCAACAAATCGTGCGCCTTACTGGCCACCAAGGGATCGCATATCGTGAAACATGGGAGCATGGCGTATGGTGGAGATGTCTGTGTATAAAAGGTTATAATGCTAGAGAATGGTGGAGGCAATAGTATCTGTGCAGTAATGTACGCATGAAGACTCCTGCATAACACATCTGCGACTTGCAGTTTTACTAGCCGTGAGGTCTCACTTTTCCAAAATTTCACTAGTATGGTTGTCTGCCTTATTTCCTGGTGTCAACAACGACCCTCAACAAAGTCGCTAAGTTGCAGTGAATGCATCAAAGGAAGATCCTGCCCAATGTGACCTGTAGACTGTGCGACTGCGACCCAGGTCGCGGAGTCACAATAGTTGTCACCAGCCTGGAGGTGCGACCTTATTTGAAGTGCGACTATGCGACCTCTCTGAGGTCACAAGATCGCAAAATGTGCATCCACTAAAGGCTGCGACCCATGAGAGTTTCTGACTATGCGACCCCACTTCAAAATGGCATTTTCTCTCAGAGGGATTTCTCACACCCAGGGGTCACACCAAGTTTAGATAATTGCTTGGACGATTTGAAAACTACCCTTGAGATGCACCTTCCAAGGTATAAATTGTTCAGAACCTTCATATGATTCAAGCTCGAGTGATATAACTATGTTACAGGGTGTTTGACAGCAAACCTAGCATCTCTACGAATGAAGAACAATGCATCTTTAACACCGCGTTGTGAAAGAAATAAGTTTAAGCCAGTGAACTGATGCCCATCTGATGAAGGCAAGGGACGATAGCAATTAGCTATGGCGAGGCCTGTCGCAGCCTCGAAATACTTTGAGGGGGTCATGCATCACAGCCTGCCTCAGCACATAACAGTGCATGCGAGCTCCCATGGCTTCGGTAGTCTCCATTGAAAAAATGTTAAAGGCTAGCTATACGTGCCTATTGAAGGAAGGATATTGGTTGGAACTTCAAGCGTTCTTTTGCGACAGTAGAGGAACACATAGTAGATATGCATGATCATTCATATATTTCCTACAGAACAGGACTATACAGGGGTCCAAGCTAATCATTAAAACCCCTTGATGTTATTTGTCAATATGCTCCTTATGCATCTGCGTTTGCTTTTACTGTATCTTTATTTTTTCTTCGACATGTATAAACATATTTATGTGGGCGAGGCTAATGGCTAATATAATATGCTTACACGCAGGTAACATGAGGAGATTATAGTGATGACCCAGACAAGGAATTTTTTCTCTTACCCAGAAAATGCTGGTTCATGTGACAGGAGCTAAGACTATCTCAACAGGAGAAATGTAGAAGGGATAAAACCCCAGGTCACAGATTTCTTAAGGTTTCTAGGTCGCGGAGTCATATTCCATGCCAAACTCTCAACGACACGACCTAGCGACCCAGCGAATGGGTCGCAAGTCGCAAATTTACCAAGGTCGGAGGTCTCATACTTGTCGAGGTCGCAGGTCGCATATTTGCCTAGGTTGCAAGGTCGCATAATCTGGGCTGGTCGAAGGTCACACATTTACCCGGGTTGCGAGGTCACAAATCCAAGTAGGTCGCAAGGTCGCAAATCCAAGGAGGTCGCGAGGTTGCAAATCCAAGGAGGTCGCAAGTCGCAGATCTGCTTGAGGTCGCAAGTCGCATAATGGACCGAGTCACAAGGCAGGCCAACAATCAAGAAGGCCAAAGGTCAAGGAAACCCAAAGGGAAAGTTTTTCCCTATAAATACTTCCTTCGAGAAATTGTAATGCATCTTTGGTTTGGGGACTCGATCTGAGTACACTGTATAATCTAGATGATACATTTAAGCATGAATACAAGCATTTTGAAAAATTCCTTTGTGGATCTGGTGTTGTCTTATGTATGAGTGCTATTGAGTATTATATTTTCAGTTTCTGAACATCTTTAGATTAAGGGAGCTGTATCTTTAATTCAGATCACATTGCATGACATTTTGCTGAGTATGTTAATGGTGGTTGAGTTTATTTCACTTTCTTAACGAATGTTGATGGCTTTGTTTATTAGCATTTGTGCTACCATTTAAAAATTTTAGGAAGTGAAAGGCATTCTTGCCATGAGGAATTGTTTCCTTTGTGGTCATAACAATTTACAAGCGTGACCCTAATGAAGTTTTGTTAACAACACTTCCTTCGGTCTTCATGCTTTATTATTTCTTCTTGCTACTCATAGTGTCATATGTACATTTAATGCATCAATCATATGTCTTGTATCAGTTGATTAGGTGTGTATCCACTGTTTTGTAGAGTTTAAGTGAGACCGAAAGCAAAGGATAAATCAGTGGTAGCTGGACCCACACCCCGGACGGGATCCCTAGTCCAAACGGTTCAAGGTCTAATTGGGACCTTCTACCGGGGTGATCCCCTGTTATTGGCCGGACAGATTTTCTCATCAACAGAATTGACGCTAGAAGGAGGGCAGATGACAAGCTGAGCCCTTAGAGCCTGTAGTTAATCTCATATCTGTAATGGCTCGTTCCCAAATCATTCTCCCAAGATGTTTTTCAGAGTTTTATGAGCCTCGATACTTCATCCTTGATGAACTTATGTATCACTTGTCCCAGTTAAAATTTAATGGTGAAAATGGAGTGTCCATAACCCGACACCTTTCAGATTTCTGTGACTTTGGTGAGTGCTACGAAATTGACAATGAAGGTTTCATTTGTTTGTTTTTCTTCCTCACTCTTGAAGGTCACGCTATGCAATGGTGCTGCACATTGCCGGAAGCTTCCATCCATTCGTTTGAAGAAGTCGCCAGTGAATTACAACAAGCTTTTCATAGGTATGATTTTCACAACCTTTTAATAAAGTTAAATGGCATCAGAATGGAACCTCAGGAATCTTTAGATGAGTTCTCTATCAGATTCGTTCATTATTGTTTTGAGTTCCCTGAAAAGGATGTCTATTAGAAGTTGTTAAGTGAATAGTTCAGCTATGTGATTCACGTTTCCCTTGAATAATTTCAGTTAGCAACCCAACCTGAACCTAGTATTCCCTATGATGACCCGCAAGTTACCATCTATTTAGAATTTGTCCCTAACACTTCCTTGTCCATCACCCCTAGTCTAGACCACATTCAAGCTTCCAAGGAGAGTGTTGCTATTTGTGATATTCTCGCCCCTCCTCCTGAGTTATCGGGTAGTGGATTTGTGACCTCGAAAGTTCTAAGAAATGATAGATGGGTGCATGGGGATAAAGCCTATTGTACTACCTTTACATATTTCGCGCCCCATGTTGAATCAAAGCTCGAAAACCATAGTGGCTCACTACCTCTCCCGGTTCATGAAACCTACCTCGAGCCCACTGGGTTTCTCCCTGGACACAAACCTAAATATGATTCACATATTGATTATGAATCGACTCCTACCTCGCTTAAAGTTGATTCCCTTACAAGGCCTACCAGATCATTGTTTTCTCTAAATGACACGGATGCACATGTTGAAAAGCCTTGTATGGTTAAGCCCCTGCGACTCAATCTGTTTGTTCATTATTCCCCGATTTATTTCATGATCCCGCCACACCAATAATTTCTTCGAGACATTCAAAATTTACTTATAATGGTATTGGCGACAATCATAAGCACGCAGATGGTGTTTCACAATCACAATTCAAAATCAATGAATCTTTTAGATTTGATCTTTCTCACTCGGAATATTTAGACAGCCATAGGAGCAATTTCCTGTCTGGGAAACCTCAAGATGTCCTCTTTATTGACCCATCCCAGTTGGTAACTCCCGGGGAGCCTAACTTGCCAGGTACCCAACTTGATCAAATCAATGGTTACAGCAATATCTGCTTATCTGAAAACATATTCCATCATACCGCAGAGTACTATCACTCGCATCTCTTTGTCGACCATATGGAGACACCAGAATTCGATGATTCGCTTTGGGAAGATTAAAGTACCCATCAGAAAATCGAAGCACCTCAGCTTCTGCCGACCGTTTCTCAAATGACGATCCCCAAGTACCATGCTCCTCCCAACATAGCCGCATCGAATTCGCCCCACCCTAGAAAATCTAGAGAATCCTATACTTTGGATTATCAATCTCTCAGTGCGCCAACATTTGACCGAATTGATACAAAGCCCACTGACATTTTTCAACTCACCAAAATCCATGATCATATCCAGTCGCTTGTTGATCTCGCCCAACTGTTAGAGTTGGGAAACCCCTCGCTCGAAGGTCTGGAGTTCGTTCAAGACAGTGAGGAATTGCAGTCTCCACCGAAAGTGGATTCAGATCCTCATATCCTTGACAAATTCTAGGAACAACGTCGAACTAGGGTTTTTAAAATTAGGGTTTTTGCTCTCAGATTCGCAAGTATCTATAATTCTCCTGGCACATGCTTGTTGTTTCCACCGCGTAAAATGGATCACCCTCACTATCATAATGAGCATGCTGGTTCGTTCAAACAACCCTATCCGGTGAATGTACTTGCAAATAGGAATTGGCTTACCCATCACCCCTGAGATCCAGGATTGTGCATGAATGGATTTGTGTCATTTATCAATAATGTTGAGTCTCATGAACATATTGTTGTGCATCAAGATAAGAGTGGGATTCAAATTACACAGTCTATTCTGGCGTGTTCTTTGGTATGTATCCATGATCTTCTTGCCGTTTCACATGCTCTTCAGGTAAGTCTTGCTGTTGGTGCACGATTTCGTATGCTGGCTCTGATCGCGAACATTGTCGTTCTTGCAGGTCAGGAACTAATGTGGTGGCTGTACTGGAAAGCTGATTTCACATAACCTGACCGCATCATTAGTTAAACTAGGTTTTTAGGTGTAGGCTAGCTAGTACGTGTTGATAAAATTTGTTAGTTCAAAGTTTTTAATTAGATTTACTTGCCAAATTCTTACTTCATAATTTAAAAAAGTGTGTTTGATATTTTTGTTTACGATTAATATCTTAGGCATCGTCACGTTACAAGTATTTTCCACTCATTTCTTTTTCAATTGCTTGATGTTGCATAGATAATCACTGCTTGTATTACACCTCTTTTCCACCTACAACTAGTTGGTAATTCTCACACATGGCATTGCATTGCATCTTGAGCCTCGCCTATTACATTGCGTTGTGCACTTTCTTCCCCTCATCATTTCCACAGGTTCTTGATGTAGCATTGAAAATATTCCACATATCACCTACCACTACATAAACCCTCGTTGAAACCCTACTGCCTTGCGGTCTTGTTTTTCCTCGATTGCTAAAATAGTAACCCCATTGTTTGTGTGAGGTTGCGGTGGCTATCTCAAGAGGCAGCTTTCTCTTAGGATGAGTCATCGAAGTCGCATTCTCAATAAGACCCTATGAGTCTAAACTTATTAGCTGGGGAGATACGAGCCAGTTGTTTGTGGGAGACCTAATGAGTTTGAATGGCCCAATACCCGTAAGCCTAAGTCTAGTGTCCAGCATAGTCTCAGATGTCCTAATGATCTATTTTGCGCGCTTCACCTATTGTGGTAGATGGTATGTGAAGGATTGGCACAAGGGAAAACCAAAATCAGGATATCTTTCAGTTTCTGTAAAACAAGAAACAACCTCTCTTGCTCGTAAAATAAGTCGGGATCCCTCATCCGCCCATGAAAAATAAGTGCCATGAGCACATGATAATAAGTGCTACAATCACATGAACCAAATAAGGGTAAAGGATCGAGAAAGGCTTCCTGCGCAGAGAGGTAATGCAACGACTCCACCAGGGTACGAACCAGGCTCACTCGCATCGAAGCAACGTTTGTGATTTCTTAAAGTGACTCCGTTGGGGCACTGTCCAGGCCTGCTTACAGTGGAGAAACACTAGAAACTTACTTTAAAAAATCCTAAAAATAATAAACCCACTGCCTTGCCCTTCACATCATCAACAGGCTACAGGCGTCTGTGAGCTTTCTCTTGGATGTGTTTCTAATTAGTGAGACCTAGCTGAGGCACAAGGATTGGGCATGCCTGTAAAGGGCCAAAGTAATAAAAGGGTACCTGCGGAACTTTCTCAATATTCCCTTGCATCACTATGCAGACTCAAATTATTGTTGTGATATTGACAAAGATGCTGGATTCTACCAGTAGTTCGCCATATTTTGTAGCCGCTACAACAACACCCAAAATTTTGGGGTATATTTAAAATTTCGGGTTCCCCCTCTGCTCGCTTAGGAGTTAAAGTCTTTCACCCGACTTGCAGTGATTAACATCCCACCGACCTATCCCCAACCCCTCATGAGCTTTCTCACCATCATGATCAGATGTTATTGCAGCAATCACGCCATATGTGGGAGGGATCATCCAGCATACACTCGAACACTCTTACCGCCGTCGCGCCATGTGTAATGAGATTTCCATGCATACATTTGAATGGAAACCTTGTTGTGTATTGACGATTAAAGGCCCTCTCGTCATGGATCATTAAGCATGTTGTTTGAATAGCTCTCTTAAGCTCGTTAGTCTCATATGTTTTATCTAGGGACACCATAATAAAGGAGTAAACTAATTAATTTTTTAATATTTCATACAGGTCAATCCCACGAATGATACACCCAAAATGTCATCACCACACCAATGAGAAGGATAAGAGTAGTGTGAACTGAAACATGATAAGTGGAGGACATTTATCGCATGTACGCAGGAAATAAGGCCGCGCTAGTCAAGGGGAATTGTGGTCACAATGGGACTTGGGAATACATTGCAGGCTATAAGTTTGTTGGCTTACTTGAAAGATCAACGGAAATGCCCATGGCCCTTTTTGGTGTTGTGTCCATTAAAGTTGCGACCTTGACTCAAGGTGACAATACCTCTGGATGTAGCAAACAGTTCAAGCTACTAAGATATATTGTGCATGCATTCATGCTTCAGCATACAAAAGCTTTACTTGCCAAGAATGGAACTCTTACATTGCCACCACTGTCTGGGGTTACAGTACTAGCTCCATTGGTCCCACTTCAGAAGAAAATTTATGTATCTGTATTGCATCAAGAGTTGCCCAGCTTCAAACAAGTGGTTCAGAAACTCAGCATAAATCATTACAAAATATTGTGGTACAACTGTGAAAGACATGTAGCCATTCTTATATTTTCAATGGTGTGGAGCCAGAGCCATTTGAACAAGGTCAACGCTTAGTTCAAGCAAGTGGAAAGCTCATCATATTGGACATTTTGCTTGAGAAGCTGCATAGTCAAGGACATCGTGTCTTGATTTCCTCTCAAACGATGTAGACAATAGACATTCTTCAGGATTACTTAGAGTTGTGAAGGTTTTCTTATGAGTGTCTTGATGGATCAGTAAGATCAGAAGAGAGTTTTATAGCTGTGAAAAGCTTTGGTGGCAAAGCATCAACACTGCCAGAGTCAAGTGACATCATAAAGGCCAATGATGATACTCGGGAAGCATTTGTATTTTAATGTCTACTCAAGCTAGTAGTGCTGGTTTGAATCTTGCAGGAGCTGATACTTTCATTTTCTGTGAGCAGGACTGGAATCCACAAGTTGACAAGCAAGCATTACAGCGTGCTCATCGCATTGGTCAGCTGCATCATGTTTTGGCAATACGCATTATAACAGAAAACACAGTTCAGGAGGTGATTATGCAAAGGGCCCACAGAAAATTGCAGCTTAGTCACAATGTTATTGGCCATGATGATGTCAATCCAGAAGAACATAGATCAGATAGTATAGCAGGTGGTGATTTGAGCTCCATAATAATTTATTGCCTGCACAAATTTGACCCATCATGACAACATAGAAGGAAGCTCTTGGTTATAAGTTTTTAGCTGTCCAAGGTACATCTGAGAGTCTGAGTGTTGTACCAATGTCAGATAATGGCGAAGAACATTTTGTCTTTAGAGATTGTACAAGTTCTATAAAAGGCCATGCTTCTGAACCGACAATAATTTTGAGTTGTGTTGACAACTCCGGAGAATTGGGGAAGGGAAGCAATGTTTGTTAGACCTAAGCTACATGGCGGGCACACTTTCAATGGACCAAGGTCATGATTTTTTAAATATTATGTAATGAAACCAAGGCGAAAAGCGATGTAGTTTGCAAACCATGTAATATGGCAGATCATAACTATATGAAAACACATTACAAAGAGGCTCAAATATTTCTATAGCGGAGTTTTGACCGATGGTAAAACATGTTGAGAAGATATATAATGGGCAAGGTTTATGTTTAAAACATGGAGCGGGATATTACGACAAACCCATTGTGGCAATGTTATGATAACTGTGGTACGATATACGAATATCTATAGCCATGTTTTAAAAAGTGCAAAGCAACGGCTTCGCTGGAGGAGGTCATGTTTTTTCCATTGTATGCTCTGTATGCCAGCACACAAAAGCCAGCCGCTGCCAGAACGCCTAGCCGCTTTCGACATATAGAATGAAGCTTCCTCCAGGCATAAGGGGTCAATAATGAGAAAGTTTCCTCTGCGCTGCTGGCTGTGTATTTTCCGGACACTTGCACGGTAAACAAAGATGGGGCACTGACACCAATCCCTCACGTGTATTTCTCTGCGCACCACGGTTTTCTTGACACTGTTTATAAGCTCGTTCGAGAGAACCTTGGCTCACATTATTGTGGTGTCTTTTCGAACCTTGTTTAACTACGTGTCAAAAAAAACCTAAATCACGTTCTTATGAGGGCAAAGATTATCTGAACCAGGCTATCGATGACGACTCCCAAATGAGGATATAAAGAATTTAAGCCATGTTACACAAAAATGGAAAATCTGACACGTTGAATTGGACAGAACGAATCTCTACTCTTCATGCCGCATTACATGGATGCAGGTTGCCCATGCATGCTACCATGCGTGAACGAGAATTATGTTACTGTGCGCAAATGAAGATTTTTGATCGAAGAGGTCGCTGACACACAGTTTTTCAGGGACCGTTTGGCTCTGTATTATCAACAAGCCCGACATGCAAGGATCTGATGCCCCTTATGAGCCGCTCAAGTCCGGCATGCCATAATAACGTTCGGCATGGTTGATTTTCAGTGCGGGAAAAGGGTCAAATCCCTTCGACTTTGGTTGTGTTAGCACAGCAAAAAAAACTTCTGAGTTAATTTCCATTCTCTGCAATAAGTTTCTCTAAGCTCAATCTTCACGCCTCATAAATCCAAAACATTTCGACTAGTGATTCCGATGCCTCAACGTAGACTGTCACCTGCGATAGGCCAGAGTCATTTGCATTGGGGTTTAATAAATATTCTGGTAGTCGACCATCATGGGAGGTGAGGGAAGGTTTAGTACAGTGCATTGGCACAAGCCCTCTCCAACAAATCGCGCACCTTACTGGCCACCAAGGGATCGCATATTGTGAAGCATGGGAGCATGCCGCATGGCGGAGATGTCTGTGTATAAAAGGTTATAATGCTAGAGAACGGTGGAGGTGATAGTAGCTGTGCAGTAATGCACGCATGAAGACTCCTAAATAAAACGTCGGCGACTTGCAGTTTTACTAGCCGTGAGGTCTCACTTTTCCAAGATTTCGATAGTATGGTTGTCTGCCTTATTTCCTGGTGTCAATAGTGAAACTCACCAAAGTCGCTAAGCCGCAGCGAATGCATCTAAGGAAGATCGTGCCCAGTGTGACCTGTAGACTGTGCGACTGCGACCCAAGTCGTGGAGTCGCAATAGTTGTCACCAGCCAGGAAGTGTGACCTTATTTGAACTGCGACTGTGCAACCTCTCTGAGGTTTCAAGGTCGCAAAATGAGCGTCCACTAAAGGCTGCGACCCATGAGAGTTTCCGACTATGTGACCTTGCTTCAAAATGGCGTTTTCTCTTAGAGGCATTTCTCACACCTAGGGGTTAGACCAAGTTTATATAATTTCTTGGAAGTTTTGAAAACTACCCCCGAGATGCACCTTCCAAGGTATAAATTGTTCAGCACCTTCATATGATTCAAGGTCGGGTGATATAACTACGTTACAGGGTGTTTGAAAGCAAACCTAGCATCTCTACGAATGAAGAACAATGCATCTTTAACACCGCGTTGTGAAAGAAATAATTTTAAACCAATGAACTGATGCCCATCTGATGATGGCAAGGGAGGACAGCAATTAGCTATGGCGAGGCCTATTACAGCCTCGAAATACTTTGAGGGGGTCATGCATCACAGCCTATCTCAGCACATAACAGTGCATCCGAGCTCCCCTGGCTTCGGTAGTCTCCATTGAAAAAATGTTAAAGGCTAGCTATACGTGCCTATTGAAGGAAGGATATCGGTTGAAACTTCAAGCGTTATTTTGCGACAGTAAAGGAACACATAGTAGATATGCATGATCATTCATATATTTCCTACAAAACAGGACTATACAGGGGTCCAAGCTAATCGTTAAAACCCCTTGATGTTATTTGTCAATATGCTCCTTATGCATCTGCGTTTTCTTTTACTGTATCTTTATTTTTTCTTCAACATGGATAAACATATTTATGTGGGTGAGGCTAATGGCTAATCTAATATGCTTACACGTAGGTAACATGAGGAGATTATGATGATGACCCAGACAAGGAATTTTTTCGCTTACCCAGAAAATGTTGGTTCATGTGACAGGAGCTAAGACTATCTCAACATGAGAAATGTAGAAGGGATAAAACCCCAGGTCACAGATTTCTTCAGGTCGCGGAGTCATGTTCCATGCCAAATGCTCGACGATGCAACCCAGCGACCCACAGGTCGCGGAGTCATGTTCCATGCCAAACGCTCGACGATGCAACCCAGCGACCCAGCGACTAGGTCGCAGGTCGCAAATTTACCAAGGTCGCAGGTCGCATACTTGTCGAGGTCGCAGGTCGCATATTTGCCTAGGTTGCAAGGTTGCATAATCTGGGCAGGTCGTAGGACGCACATTTACCCGGGTCGTGAGGTCGCAAATCCAAGGAGGTCACAAGGTTGCAAATCCAAGGAGGTCGCGAGGTTGCAAATCCAAGGAGGTCACAAGTCGCAAATCTGCTTGAGGTCGCAGGTCGCAGATGTCTTCAGGTCGCAAGTCGCAGAATGGACTGGGTCGCAAGGCAGCCCAATAGTTAAGAAGGCCAAAGGTCAAGGAAACCCAAAGGACAATTTTTTCCTCATAAATACTTCCTTCGAGAACTTTTAATGCATCTTTGGTTTGGGGACTCGAGCTGAGTACACTTTATTATCTGGATTATACATTTAAGCATGAATACAAGAATTTTGAAAATTTCCTTTGTGGATCTGGTGTTGTCTTATGTATGAGCGCTATTGAGTATTATATTTTCAGTTTTTGAACATTTTTAGATTAAGGGAACTGTATCTTTAATTCACATCACATTGCATGACAGTTTGCTGAGTATGTTAATGGTGGTTGAGTTCATTTAACTTTCTTAACGAACGCTGATGGCTTTGTTTATTATCATTTGTGCTACCATTTAAAACTTTCAGGAAGTGAAAGGCGTTCTTGCCATGAGGAATTGTTTCCTTTGTGGTTAGAACAATTTACAAGCATGACCCTAATGAAGTGTTGTTAAGAAAACTTCCTTCGGTCTTAATGCTTTATTATTTCCTCTTGCTACTCATAGTGTCATATGTATATTTAATGCATCAATCATATGTCTTGTATCAGTTGATTAGGTGTGTATCCACTGTTTTATAGAGTTTAAGAGAGACCCAAAGAAAAGGAGAAATTAGTGGTAGTCGGACCCACACCCCGGACGGGATCCCTAGTCCAAACAGTTCAAGGTCTAATTGGGACCTTTTACTGAGGAGATCCCATGCTATTGGCCAGACAGATTTTCCCATCAACAGACACCATTAAAAATCTAGAAACTTCTAAAAGAGATGTCTTAATTACTTCCAAAGGGCATGAAAAGAGGACTTATAGATTACAAGAACAAGTAAAAATTCTTCAACAATAGGTGAATCTTACAGATCAGGTTGCATACATAAAAAATCATTTATGGATAAAAATCATTGAAGGCTTTCACTCACAATGGCCTTCTATTCAGATAATTTATGAGCAGAAAGAGTTGCTATAGGCTGAAAATGCAGACATTGATAAAACCAAGAAAGAAATTGAAAATAAGCCACCATAAGCAGTTCAACTAATAGCATTTTTGAACAGCAAAAATAGGGAAGAATTAAAAGAGTTGAAAATTGCTAACAAAATAGAGGCCATCCTTCAAATTAAGAAATTCATGAATAAGAGAAACATGATGAATAATTTGAAAGACAAGTGTAAAGATATGAACTTGGCCATCACAAGATTTTCGGCCAAATACAAAGTATTATCAGAAGCAAGTTTATCGGACATTCATGCATTAAATGACAAATTAATGCCACAGAAAGATTATGATCAGAAAATCAGAGCTCATGCTAAGGAGCAAGCTAAACAACCTTTTCCACAAGGATCTCCAAGTGGTAAAGTGTTACTTCAATATTTTGAAAATTTATTCTTTTTGGAAAATGAAATCAAGCATATGTTCACAGTAAAAGCAAACTTTGCTAAATATACAGAGGCTGATGAAAGTTACAGGAAATTGAAGAATACGAAGATCCCCACTGCTGAACAATGGCAAGAATTCATAGATCTGATGTGAATTTGACAGGTAAATAATAGGAAAATCACATGAAAAATCATATTTTACTTTTACCTTATGGTGAAAAAAATCAGTGCCAAAGTGTGTCAGGGTCAAAGTGTATCAGTAAAATCAAATTGTTACTGCTGGTCATTTTTCAATTACAATAGTGAAACAGTGAAAAGAAGAGATAAAGAGTATCAAAACAGAAGGTGAAAAGGAAGAGTATTCTACAAGTCATCTTCCACGAGATAAAGTTTCACTTGCCAGCAATGCTTACAGCACATCATAAAGCCCTTTTAATTAGAATAATCAGTTCTAGTTTTCCTTGTAAAAGATGACAACTTGCAAATTGTTTTGCTGTTGTCCCTCTTCTTATGTTACATTTCCTATTTTTCTTTAAAACATTATCTCAAACTATGAGATATTTTGTAAATAATTTATGTGTATAAATACTTCACTCTTAGAAGTATTTTGTGTGGAATAAAATTTCTCAAGACTACTATAGTCATTTTGTTGCACATATTGAAGTTGATGTGAGTCAATTAGCGAAGTAGCAGACTGGAAACAAGATTAGAGACATCATAACTAAGGATTCTCGTGGTGACAAGATAAGTCTCGTATTTTTTTCCAGTTTTCAATGTTATTCTTTCAAAGTTTACATACATTCATTTGATGTGCTTCTATTTTGTAATGATCAACTAAGGAGAAATTAAACATGATTAGTAATAATAAGCTCTCTTTTTAAACTAGTTGGCATTTTTATGTTTTCTGCTTGATGACCGGACCATAGAATTCTTAATTTCTCTAGGTCCAAGTTTGATCCCCTCTTTCAATCCTCTTTTCTGTAACTTAACGATTCTTAAGTGCCCTTTTGTTCAGATTTCACCCATTCCATCAACAAAACCTATTTAAAGCCTTAGAAGGTCATCTATCTCGCCCTTAGTACATTTGCATCTTTAAGTCTTATTTCCTATCTCTGCTTGCCTAGAGAGTTGACTCCATTGCCCAATGTTCTGGTAGATCCCTCTGGTTTACCTTGAAACACTTTTTATTCCTACCACACTTCTAAAATTAGTCTTATTGATCACTTATAGCTATCCTAAAACCCTTTACCAAAACAAAGCTAAATCTTTAGGAGAGATCCCTCTTCGGAGCTCAGGAAGGCTAGATCCTGAATTCCCAAAGCGGTTCTTTTCTACCCCTGGTTTTCTTAACTACAAAAATCCTCATCCCACAACCTGAGAATTACTAGAGTGATAAAATCTTTAAAAACGTATATATTTCCACATCAGTTATAATATCTGATAATATTAATTTATTGCAATTTTATTATAAATTTTGTTATCATGCCACGTACAAAAATCATTAAATATAATATTAATATTAGAAATCTAATATTAATATTAATAATAATAATGTATAACATTAATATTATATATTATTCAATGATAAATTTAATATAATATTTTATTTTTTATATTATAATAAATATTAATATATTATGATATATATTATTTTAAAGCATATACTAGTTTTGATTTATCTATGGTAGGACCTATTATGGCTAAACAGGATCAAATCTCTCTAAGTAAAAGAAGGTTTGATCTTGAGAGATTTCATCCCTCTAGTAGCATCATAGATTGTGTATTAGATAGATCTAAGATGGTATAATACCTATAGACATCAATTTACTGTAAGTACAAACCACTTACTTCATTACTAAAATCTAAAAATCCTAAAATCTAGCTAAATTCTATCTTTATTTTTAATTATTGTTATTATTAATAATTAAAATGAATTAACATGTAAGTTAAACATATATACAAATAAAAAAAAAACATAGAACAAAATTCCTGACCTCAGAAATTTACCTTTATTTTACCATAAAGAATTTTAATACGTAAATAAGTTGTGTTACAATACTATGAATTATCAATACCACATCTCAAAAAAATCATTTAATTAAAAATACAACATAATATAACTAATTTGAAAATAAATTTCAACTTTTTGATTAACCTATATACAATATTAAAAATATTCTTTCCTATTTAACTAATAACTAATTTATATATATGTATATAAAATCTCCACGGTTTATATATACATATATGTATATAAAATCTTCACGGGTTTATTGAATACCCAACAGATATGTTCCGAATCGGTTTAGAATCGGTGTATTAGTATACAAGAATTATCTTGACGTAGGCACTGGGAAAAGTGAACAAGGTATAACTTGAGGCTTGAAATTTGGTTATCAATTGGGGTTAAGAGGAACAATCATAACATACAGTCATTGGGATTAAGAGGAAACAATCAGAACAAAGTGTCATTCACTCACTGTTAGATGTCAGCTTCAACACAGAATATCGAGGCAATAGTAGGCACGGCGCATTCGTTTCACAGTCTCTGGCAAAAGAAGAGGGTTAATGTCCCTTCAATCGACTGCATACTTCAAAGTAATATTATGGTTTAGTTGATTAAGTCAGATATAGCTGAAAATTGAACCTCATTATTTGTTCCGACTGAACCACCGCCGAATCGTTTTCTATGATTCCATTAACAACATAAACTCCGAATATTAATAAAAGTCAAGGCAATAAAGGTGAACCGGAAAAATATGTAATATAATTGCAGCACATACTCCAATACGTGAAACATTTGCTTGGCCGATGGGATTCTTTGACACCTTTACGCCACTGATTGTGATTGTGGAAAGACGTGTATTTATATAAAATATTAAAGGAATCTTGTCAGAATTCAAGATTGGGACAATATAGACTGATGACCATCTTTAAAAACAATTTTTATATTGATTACTTTGTTCTAATTACACATGCATATTTAAAACCCTTCATTATGAAAAAGAAAAAGAAAAAGCTCATCGTCAAGAACCATGGGTCCACAGCTCTGGGAAGTTTAAGCGTAACGATCACATATTCCAAAAACGAAAACTGTTGTTCGATTGTGTCATTATTCCAGATGCCTAGGTCATTGCTCCCATAAAAAAAATGGAATCTCCAATTCTAAAAAGTTGTTTCATACATATTCATACTTTGACACTAATTCTCACCGATTTTAATTTACTTTGGCTTCGATGTTACACTTAAAGACCATCTTGCCATGCCCAAGTTATGTGGTTGGTTCACAACTTAAGCTCCAACAATCCCTATAATTATGACGATGACCAGGTCCCAACAGCTATATTCAGCTATTATTTTCTGCCGTTATAAGCCCAACGAATTCATCTATCACTGTCTTTAGTCACCTAAATTCAATTCTCAGTTATGGGCACAACGGCTATATTGAGCTATTACTGTGCTCAACCGCTGAATTCATCTATCACAGTCTTCCGTTTTCGTTATGGATCTAACCGCTAAATTCATCTCACTGTCTTTCGTTATGGATCCAACGGCTATATTCACCTAATACTGTCTCTGACTATGGGCCGAACCGCTACATTAATCTCTATCCATTACTGTCCGCAGCGATGGCCCCAACGGATGCATTGGTCTATTACTCCTTTGTACACCCAAACACCGTTATGGACCCAACGGTTATATTCATCTATTACTGTCTGCCGCTATGGGCTCAAAGGCCACATTAATCAATTACTGTTTCCCGTTATGGGCCCAACTAGGCCCACTTCTTTCAACTTTACGGGGTTCCCTAGAAGGAAGAACTTTTCATTGTAGCATGCACTACCTTATCGATAAAAGCAATAGTAGTTTAGTTGATCACATTTATGGTTGGTCGGTTTTCTTTTAAGTGGGCTATGAGTGCAGTGCGTAGCAATGATAAGTGTCTTTCGGTCGACTTCATGTGCAGCATTCGGGCCGACGAGTTATTGTCATCGAAGGCATCTAGTTGTACAAAGAGTTTACAGGCCACTTTCACTTTGTCTTCATTCTCTATTTTCCTGCCTTGGTAGAAGGCCTATATACAACAACCAGGTCACAGGACATTTGTATTTTTACACTATAGGAAGAAGATACAAGTAATAAAAGGGCAAGTCCCATCACCAACCAGGACCTTTAGAAAGAATTTTAATTTTGATGTTTAGAATTAATTTGCAAAAGTCCCACTGTGTAGTCTGTGTGGCTTCTTCGGGGATTTCGTGACATGCTTCTCGATAGTGATACTGACAGAACTCTTCGTATATTACATTCTCCTGGAAAGCAATAATTACGTTCTCCTTTTGTAACTTCTTTCAAGGGGCAGGATTTTATGCCTGGCCGATATATGATGCTCAATAAAGAAAATGAATAACTTCAAGCCTCTTTGTATGGTGAGCGAGATCCTTGCCTTCTGGAAAAGGTTGCTACAGCGTCTTCTAATTATTTATTTATTGTAACCTGAGATGTACTCTCTCTGCAAAAGAACGTATGAAAATAAATGGATTCCATTCTTTAGTCTTTTCCAGTCATGCAATCACAGGTTATTATTTCACCAAGAAGTTAAAGTGCTCCTATTAGCTAGTGAAAGCTGTCAAGGACTTGACTGGAATTTGAGATATGTATTTCAAGTACATGAAAAATCATGGCGAGAATAAAAGCCCTTGTGAAGTAAGCCAAAGCATCAGAAGTTGCATTAGCGATCGGATTTCGAAATAATTTGTATTGTGTTTTAGGGTTTGTGAAAACCAGTAAAGTTCAAATATTTATGCCTTAAATATATACCATTCCGACTTTAAAACCTGATCGCGATTTTAGAGTATCACATATGGATTTATATGAATTTATTTAATATATTTAAATTTAAATTTAAAGGGGTATAGTAAAAGCAAAAAGAAAAATAGGAAATAATTAATATATTAAAGTTAATATAATAAATATTAGATTGAGTTAGTGGCCGTTAGTAGCTGGAGGGGTCACTCTTGGTCTCTATGATAAAAAAAGTGATTCAAATTTTTTTAGGGATTGGGTACATAGAGAGGATTGGAATTAGCAAGATTGGTATTAGCAATTATCAAAAGCGTAAGCAAATTATTGGTTTTAGAAGGCTAAATCAAGAAGCTAAAGTTAATGGAAGATTCTAATGCCTCAATACTCTAATGGATTGTTTTGTAGTTGAAGAAAAATGAAGTGATAGAGTTATCTCATGTATAGAGACATTTGAATTCACATTTGAATTTAGAATAGAAAGGCTAGCTAATAAGGGGATAATTTTGAATCAAGAGGTAATGGAGCTGAGAAACCATATGTTTGCCTCTTCTATGAGGAGTTCAAAATGGTTTATGCTTCCGAAGGATGGTCATTCGAGCCAACAAAAATGTGAAACAAGCTACCACGAAGTAATCAGGGACCGAAGAATTTGAATTATATATTAGAATTCTAGGGAATGCTTCGTTTCAGAGAATGCCTTCGTATTTAATATCGCACTCCACGTATGATTACAGAAGGAGCTTGGCATTCACTACAAAAATTGAAGGGTGGGTCAACAAGTCAGGGGGCATACATGGAGAAGGGTAATGAATAGGCGACACTCTCCATTAATCATTTTGAACAGAGCCCTCAAATTTTTCACATTGGATTTCATGACACCAAATTCAAATTGGGTTTTGAATTGAAACTCTTTATAGTAATGGATTTCCCTAGTGGTTATTTAATTTGGGTGGTTTTCGTAATAATTTTTTTTTTGTTGCGACGTCAACTCATCCATCGAGTCCCATCTATTTATATAGCAAGTTCAACTATGAGTGCAATGCAAGCTGCATGAGGGAACTAGCTGCTAGTAGGAGTATTGAGTTACAAGCTCATGGAAATGGCATCCAAAAAGAAACATTTGAGTGTGCATCACTAGGAATGTTTGTGCATGACTAGGAACTCTTGTGCCAGCCCATTGAAAATTTGAGGTTTCTGTATAGAAATATATGCAAAGATGGGGGTAAAAGTGGGAAACAATGTGGTTTCAAATAGAAAAACCACCAAAATATTTCAAGAAAAATAAAAATAAGTGGAAAGCATGAAAGGATAAGAAGACTAGAATCACTCCACGCCATTATTAAGATCTTACTTTTCATTGCAACCACTACAACATTGTTGACTGCCCTAAAAAGAAATTCTAGAAATCACATTTAGATATAATTCATAGAATGGAAAGAACAATGAGGAGAAGAAGAATCATCTAGTCACTAATTGAGATATTAGGTGGAAAGGAGCTTTGATGTGGATTAAAATATTACATAGAAATTTCTGCAAAGGGAGGTGCCTATGAGTAATCATCATGAAGAGAAGGAGATCACCAAGCTCTTGTATATTAAGAAACAAGTCAACGAGAACAATATTCCTACTCATATTCATAGTATAGTGTCATAAAAATGTATCTTGAAAAAAACATGCATTATAGGTTTAATATCATTGTAGCCCCTATCCATTGGAATAAGTAAGGATGTAGAAATAAAGATAATGAAATAGTATATAATAAAATTTATTGTTACTATTGATTATATTTATGAAGTGGAATATAATGGAAAGTTAGTTGATGTATGTGGAGCAATATTTAGGACTTCCCACAAGTAGATGCATGATGTAGTCTTGATTTTGAAGAAACATGGATCACAAGTGCCAATAAAGACAATAAATTTATTAGTTCAATAAAGAAATAGGTTTTATTATTCCTAAGATAAAATCAATCTATTGAAGATCCAATGGGAGAAAGGGCATCCCTATAGTGGTGCACTAAAGAATAGAAACAATAATTGGAAGGGTAACTAAAAATATATAAGGGAGTGTTCTAGGGCCCTAAAGGGTTTCTACTTAAGAGGAATGTAGAGCATGAAATCAAATTATTTTTGAAATGTGCATTACAAAATAATGGGTTGTACAAATAGTATGTTCTAGAAGCAAGTGAAGTTAATAGGTATTTGTAGTACCTCATCTTGTTGGTCATCCTACATGATTGGTCCAAAGAAGGATGGAACTTAGAGAATGTGCTTTGATTAAGTATTTAAAAAATATTATTCCAAACATTGGGTACCCCCTACCCAAGATTGATGGTATTTTGGATTATTTGTAGCAAGGAAAAATACTTCACCAAGTTGGATTTAAAGTTAGTGAATCACTAGGTTTGAGTCAAAGGCAAAGACATCTACAATGTGAACTTTAAAACCAGATGAGGTTTGCATAAGTGGCACTACTACACGAAATTGGGGTTTTAAGACAATGTTTAAGACATCTTTTGATTAAATTGTCTTAACTTGAAAAGAAATTGCAAATTATCTTAAATAGTTTCTTTAAATGAGTGTTTCAAATTATTGCCTTAAAAAATTGTCTTGAAAAAGACAATAAAGAACAAATGTATTATTTTTTGTTAAGGGACAATTCATTATTTTCTCCCAAGATACTATAGTTAATTTTAAAGACATATTGTGTCTAAAGAAACAATATGTCTTTAATCCCAATTATTGTCTCTCTAGAGACAACAATTTTTTTTCTTTATAAACAAAATATAGAATGTGATATTTTAATTTCTCCAATTATTGATTCTTGTTAGGGCATGATGCAATTAAATCACCAAACTCATTCTTGCAAGGTAGGTGCTCTTCCATTAAGTTAGCAACATTTCATGAAATTTTTCATCTTGATTTCAAAAGACAAAAATGAACATGTAAAAATGCACCATCATATTAGTGAAGAAAAAATATGTTATGTGTTGCTTCATGGTGACTTTCAGCAAAAGAAAAATTGCAAATGTTATTGATTACACATCATTTCTTTCACTCCTTTATGGTAAAATTATTAGGATACTTATGGAAATACTTTTCCAAAAAAATGAAAGCATAAGAAGTATGGAACTGTAAAAAGTTAGTATCAAAAGTGAAAACAATTCAATACTTGAAATTTAATATCCTTGGAAAATATGTTGTTAACAACATTTTTTAAATCAGTTATACCAAATTTACAACAACACCCAAGCCAAAGGAATCATATAGGTAAGTGAAACAATGTTAAGGTTCAAAAGAAGTGAACCCAAGTTCAAAGCAATATAATGTAACTATTGCTAGTGGAAAGGAAAACACCATTATTACCTTCATGTGTAGTAAACATGTCAGACATGACATAATTACCGAATGGAGAGTAGGGACATGTCAACCAAATGAAGCTTATTGATATCTCAAGTTTAGGATTTTGGAACAAACCAAAAAAGATAACAAGTGAGTATTAACTTAGGAATAAAACATAATATCATAATTAAAAATTCAATAATAGTATAATATGCAAATTGATTCGCACTAAAAAAATCCTTAAAAATAATTTAATACTCTAAACTATAATAAGTAAAGTAAATTAAATAAAATGAAAAATACATTGAAACATTGCACATAACCATATCAAACTAGTCTCTATTTTCCTTAACGATTGATATCACTTAGAGAACTCGAATACATGTTGTCACTGAAACAATATACAATAGTAGTGGCTATAAAAAAAATACCCCACTGAAAGCATATGTACACAATTATAGTTATAGTGACTAAGAAAATTACAAATTTTCCAAAATAATATTGGCTGAATATGAATACGAATCCTATGTTGGTAAATTTCCATGGTTAAAAGATATATTGAGACATTAAGTTCTAAAAATCCGTTTAGGTCACATAACATCGTGTATTTGTAATTCTAACAAAATCATATTTGGTTTAATGCTTTTCTTAAAACTACAATCGTTATGAATGCAAACATGAAAAAAATATTATTTTTAGGTCACATAACATCGTGTATTTGTAATTCTAACAAAATCATATTTGGTTTAATGCTTTTCTTAAAACTACAATCGTTATGAATGCAAACATGAAAAAAATATTTTTTTGAAGGGTTATTCTTATGAGAAGATACTTATATAGATTATGAAAAAATCCATCATCATGTAGAGAAAAGAGTGTCTTTAAAGGTGGCTCATACATGCTTTTGAAAATTCAAACTATTGTGCTGCGAAATTATGATTTCGGGGTTTCTAAGTCAAACATGTAGATTAACGAACTTTGTTTAGAACCTTCATATAATATAAATTTAAATATATTTATGGAATCACGACACTGTATTTGAGAGTGCGTGGTTCTATTCCCCTAATGCCTAAACTTGAACTTAATCCAGTATCAAAATTCCAGCCGTTTGCACCATATGACGAAGAAACACTTTTTTCCCTTTGTTGTAATTTCATCATCCCTCGAGATATGGTACCATATACAACAAGGAATGAAGAAAATTGTTAGCGTTTCAAGTTTGCCCGACATAGTCACTTTAAATGCAATTAATATTTCTACACAGAGATAAACATAGAGACAAGATTTATTACATCCTTGGAATTTTCTCTTTTAGAAACAAAGAAAATATTCTTTCTTATCATAGTAAAAGAGTAGAAATATAGGATCTAATAGATTCTACAATTAGCATGGTAGGAAACATGCTTATTTATCTTCTTAAGATTAAAAAATATCAAAATAGTATTTCTACATTAGCCTCACTTCTACTCTTAAGTTGCGACAGTTGAAAATAATTAATATTATTTTATATTAATGGAGAAATGGTTACACAAGTTGTAACGTATTTCATTAGTTTAGGATTAGTTCCTACAATTTAGGAGTTTGTTTGCAACTTCCTAATTCCTAGTGATGTACTTAATGATGTAATGCCTCATTCATGAATGTAGAGTGTACGGAGAGAGTTCTCTTTGTTTGAGTGCAGTCTCCAGGTGCAGTACTCACCTGAGAGCTGCAACTCCTTCTTTTTCAATTCAAGTCTGATTTTTATCTTGGTATCAGAGCTTAGAGTAGGAACAACCTTAATTTTTTTTTTTTAGGATGCATCATTGATTACAGAACTGTAGTGGCGGAGGAGCTTACAGAAGTTTTCGTAGATTCAGGTGGATTGCAGTAACACCTGAAGCACAGGTCTCAGATGACTGATCATCTCTGAGTTGAAGAAAGGGTTGGCGAGGTTTTTTCGCGAACAGTCGTGCCATTGGCGCGGGTTTGAGGAAGATAAGCGTGCCAGCGCACCAAAATACGCTATTGGCGCGGAAGTACACGGAAAAGTCGCGCCAGGGTTGACACTCGCACGCATTTTGATTTGGGCGCGGATTTTTCGCATCAAAGAAGCGCCAGCCTCTTTCTCTTTGGGAAGGTATGCAATTTTTTTGCGGATCGGCCCTGCCCGGTGGTGGCACATTGAAGTTCCGAATTTGCCCGGTGGTGGCAAATCGGACTTGCCCGGTGGTGGCACATTGAAGTTCCGAATTCGCCCGGTGGTGGCAGATCGGACTTGCCCGGTGGTGGCACATTGAAGTTCCTGATTTGCTCGGTGGCAGAAGATCGGACTTGCCCGGTGGTGGCACATTGAAGTTCCTGATTTGCTCAGTGGCAGCAGATCGAACTTGCCCGGTGGTGGCGCATTGAAGTTCCTGATTTGCTCGGTGGCAGCAGATCGGACTTGCCCGCTGGTGGCGCATTGAAATTCCTGATTTGCTCGGTGGTAGCAGATTGGACTTGCCCGGTGGTGGCACATTGAAGGTATAATTTTTTTTTTTTGGAAAACAGTGGTCAAGATCTGGTATGTGGTGATTATTTTTTTTGGTATCCTGCAATTATGCAGTTGGGTAGAATTATTCATCAGAGGATCAGAAATTTTATCAGTCTAATATGAATAATAGTATAGAATTGTACCTCCATGAGTCTAGCAAACTCGATGGATCGAATTTCTCCAACTGGAAATTCAAGATACAGACTTTACTTGAAAGCGCAAATGCATGGTCGATCGTTACAGGAAGTGAGCTGAGACCAGGATCAACTGCACAAGAACAAGACTGGGATAAAAGGGATACAAAAGCAAAGGTCATATTGAAGATGTCCGTCAAGGACAATATTATCCCGCATATTAGAGACTGTAAATCGGCCACTGACATTTGGACGATGATTAAAAACCTATACCAGACGCAAAATACAAATCGTGTCTTGTCACTCAAAGGCAAGCTGTTTGCGATGAAGATGGAGGAGAATGAGTCTGCTTCTGGATTCATTGCTAGAGTCAAAGACCTGAAGGACAGATTGGGAGATATCGGAGAGAAAGTTTCCGATTCGGAACTGCTCACGATCACGTTGAACGGAATGACAGATGAATACCAGATGTTCATCACAGGGTTGGCAGCAAGGGAGAAAGCCCCTACGTTTGAAGAGCTGACAGGGATTCTGCTACAGGAAGAAGAGCAACGACAAAATTTGAAATCGCAAAGCAATGACCTTGCTCTGATGGCGAAAAGGAGACAGTATAGAGGGAAGCAGCCACAGCAGCAATAGCAACCACAGCAGCAGCAGAAAGGAGCCAACACATTTCAGAAGAGACCATTTAAAGGTATGTCTGCTAATAATTTTCCTAGCAAGAAATGTTTTTACTGTGGAAAACCTGGTCATCAGATTAAAGAATGTTATAAGAGGCAGGCAGACGAAGCAAGGAATAAACAGAGAAAGCACAAAGGATACTTTGTTGAGGAAGATGAGGACCATAGCCACGAACTTCGACTATTTACAGCTGATTGTGCTCTTTCATCTTCAAAGGGAGATGAGGACGACATATGGTATGTCGACTCTGGTGCATCCTCACATATGACAGGTAAGAAGGACTGGTTTGAATGTCTTGAAGAAACTTCATGTGGGTCGAAAATCTATTTAGGAGATGATAGTGGATATGAGATCAAAGGATATGGTGACATTCCGGTAAAATTACCTAGCGGTAACATTAGACACCTTAAAAATGTATTGTATGTGCCTGGAATTAAGAAAAATTTGATCTCTGTATCTATGATCACTGATCAAGACATGCAAGTTCAATTCTTTAAGACTAACTGTGTCATAAAGGATAGCCAGATCAAAACAGTTGCAACAGGAGTGCGCATGGGGAGCTTGTACAGATTAGACGTGAAAAGTATGAAAAAGTAAGCAATGGTTGCAACTGGATCGACAGCTGAAGATCTCTGGCATCAGAGATTTGGCCATCTTAATCTGCAAGACCTCATCTTACTTCAGAGAAAAGGTATGGTTGATGGACTCCCTGTTTTCCATAATGTTAAGTTGGATTGTGATGGATGTGCATTAGGAAAATGCATAGAGAAGAGTTCCCTTTGCATGTTAATGGAAAAGAAAGAGATGTCTTAGAACTGGTGCATACAGATATATGCGGACCTATGCAGACTAGGTCATTAGGAGGTGCATATTACTTTCTCTTATTTACAGATGATTGCACTAGGTTCTCATGGATATACTTTCTGAGTAAAAAGAGTCAAGCCTTTCAGTATTTTAAAGAGTTTAAATCTATGGTAGAAAACCAGACAGGAAAAAGGATAAAAATTCTCCGCTCAGATCAAGGGGGAGAATACAGGTTGGGAGAATTCATGAATTTATGCAAGCGTGTAAATCTATTTAGGATATGATAGTGGATATGAGATCAAAGGATATGGTGACATTCCGGTAAAGTTACCTAGCAGTGACATTAGACACCTTAAAAATGTATTGTATGTTCCCGGAATTAAGAAAAATTTGATCTCTGTCTCAATGATTACTGATCAGGACATGCAAGTTCAATTCTTTAAGACTAACTGTGTCATAAAGGATAGCCAGATGGAAATAGTTGCAACAGGAGTGCGTGTGGGGAGCTTGTACAGATTAGACGTGAAAAGTATGACAAAGCAAGCAATGGTTGCAACTGGATCGACTGCTGAAAATCTCTGGCATCAGAGATTTGGCCATCTTAATCTGCAAGACCTCATCTTACTTCAGAGAAAAGGTATGGTTGATGGAATCCCTATTTTCCATAATGTTAAGTTGGACTGTGATGGATGTGCATTAGGGAAATTGCATAGAGAAGATTTCCCTTTGCATGTTAATGGAAAAGAAAGAGATATCTTAGAACTGGTGCATACAGATATATGCGGACCTATGCAGACTAGGTCACTAGGAGGTGCATATTACTTTCTCTTATTTACAGATGATTGCACTAGGTTCTCATGGATATACTTTCTAAGTAAAAAGAGTCAGACCTTTCAGTATTTTAAAGAGTTTAAATCTATGGTAGAAAACCAGACAGGAAAAAGCATAAAAATTCTTCGCTCAAATCAAGGTGGAGAATACAGGTTGGGAGAATTCATGAATTTCTGCAAGCAGCATGGGATTATTCAACAGTTCACAGTGCCCCGCACTCCTCAGCAGAATGGAGTGGCAGAACGAAAGAACAGAACTCTTGTGGAGTGCGCAAGGAGCATGCTTCAAGGTAAAGGTCTATCAAATGGTTTTTGGGCAGAAGCTATTAACACTGCTGTCTACTTAAAGAATAGGAGTCCTACTAAATGTCTAGGCTTCAAAACCCCTTTTGAGGCATTGTTTGGATTCAAACCAGTAGTGAGTCATTTAAGAATATTTGGGTCAAAAGCTTATGCTCATATACCTAAGGCAGATAGGAAGAAGTTAGATCCAAAAGCCTCGAAATGTATCTTTGTTGGATATGGCACTGAGTTCAAGGCATACAAGTTATTTAATCCTGTGACTCATAAGGTTTTTGCAAGCAGAGATGTCATATTTCATGAACAGGTTGAAGAAGGAAAGGATGACTGTAACAGAGATTGGCACATTCCATTGCTAATGGAAGAAAACAGTGAGGATGATGAAGTGCACGAGTAGAAACAAGAAGAAGAAGTAACAGGTAATGTAATGAATGATGCAAGCCTAGAGAAGGCTGAAATAGACAGATTTGAGGTAAGTTCCCTACCAAGGAGATCAAGTAGGAAGACTCAATTACCATCTAAATTGAAAGACTATGCATTAATGTCAAAGATTTTAAAATTGTAGAACCTGCAAATTATGAGGAAGCAAGTAAATCTGATGAATGGAGGGCTGCAATGCATGAGGAAATAGAATCAATAAACAAAAATCATACTTGGGATTTGGTTGAATTTCCTGAAGGTAAAACCCCCATAGGATGCAAATGGCTGTACAAACCTAAAATAAATGCAGATGAGAGTATAGAAAAACTTAAAGCTAGACTGGTAGCAAAGGGTTACTCACATCAAGAGGGAATAGATTTTGATGACACCTTTGCTCCTGTAGCCAAATTAAAAACCATTAGAATGCTAATTTCCTTAGCAACAAAGCATAAATGGCAGCTACACCAGCTAGATGTTAAGTCTGCATTTCTGAATGGTGACTTGAAAGAAGAAATTTATTTAGTTCAGCCTAAAGGTTTTGTGAAAAAGGGGTAGGAACATCTTGTTTGTAAATTGAAAAAGGCACTTTATGGTTTAAAACAAGCACCCAGGTCGTGGTATGAGAAGATTGACTCATTTTTTGTGTAGCATGGCTTTCATAGGAGCTTGAATGATCCAAATCTATATACCAAGTTTAATAAACAGAGGCAAATTATTTTGATTTCTTTGTATGTAGATGATATGATCATAATAGGGGATGCTAACAATCTGATCAAAGAAATCAAACAGCAGATGTCACAAGTGTTTGAGATGAAAGATCTCGGAAATCTACATTACTACTTGGGATTGGAGGTATGGAAAGATTCTGGACAGACTTTTCTTACACAAGGGAAGTATGCCAGAAGCTTGCTGGAAAGGTTCAGAATGGAGCAGTGCAGATCAGCAGCAACACCATTGCAGCAGAACTTAAAGTTGAGCAGTGACGATGGTACTAAAGAGGTGGATGCCACTATGTATAGACAACTAGTTGGCTGTTTGATATATCTCACTACAACTAGACCAGATTTGGCATACTCTGTTAGTATGTTGAGCCAGTTCATGTCGAAACCACTCGAAAGTCACTGGGTCGCAGCAAAAAATGTGTTGAGGTATCTTAGTGGTACTAGTAATTATGGTATTTTGTACATTGACACTTCTAATGTTACTCTAGCAGGTTTTTCAGATTCAGATTGGGCAAGTAACTTGGATGATCGAAGGTCTATCATAGGTTACGCTTTCAGCATTGGATCCGGTGTCATAGCATGGAGTAGCAAAAAGAAAAGTACTGTAGCCTTATGTTCATGTGAAGCTTAGTACCAAGAATTGTGTGCAGCCACATTTGAAGCTATCTGGTTGAGAAGACTCCTCAATGATGCAGGAGAAGAACAGAAAGAATCAACTATCATCGAAATTGACAACCAGAGTACCATCAAGCTTGTATACAATCCAGTCTTTCATAAAAACACCAAGCACATCGACACTCAGTTCCATTTTGTTCGAGAGAAACTACAGTCAAAAGAGATATTTGTTGAATATTGTAAAACTTGTGATAATATGGCTGATATATTTACTAAGCCTCTTGGGCGTGTAAAGTTTGAATTGTTTAGAAGGATGCTAGGAGTTCAGGATAATCCTTTCTCCATTAAGGGGGGGGTTGAAAATAATTAATATTATTTTATATTAATGGAGAAATGGTTACACAAGTTGTAACGTATCTCCTTAGTTTAGGATTAGTTCCTATAATTTAGGAGTTTTTTTGCAACTTCCTAATTCCTAGTGATGTACTTAATGATGTAATGCCTCATTCATGAATGTAGAGTAAATTCAGAGTGTTCTCTCTGTTTTGAGTGCAGTCTCCAGGTCCAGTACTCACCTGTGAGCTGCAACTCCTTCTTTTTCAATTCAGTGTCATTTTTATCTGCGACTAAGTGGATAATACAAATATTTTATGCTCAAACTTGTATTCCTTTTGGATATCTTGCTATTGTAGTTTTGAATTTTAAATAAAAATAGGATTTTTGTTTCTTTGAAAATACAATATCCTTTTTTATGGACATGTGCAAATGACTTTAAGCATTCTCTTATTAAAGTCCTGAGACATTCATAGTCTCTGTGATTTTCTTTTGAACTACTGCGTAAAACAATTCAAAAAACAAAATTTCAGGAATTGGAAATATTTCACCTACACAACCTCTCACGTTTAGGTTGAGGCATGTTAAAGCATATCAAAGTTACTATATATTCTCTATCATACTTTCTAACCATAAAGTTGTTGTCAATATAATAGTTATATTTAAGGTATAAGTAAGGAGTATACCCATCAATGGATCAGATGTTATTGAATTGGCACGTTGATTCTTCATAACAATAAATCTTTCTATCAACTAGATCATAACATCCCCTAAAGTTTCTAGTCTTATACCAAGCCAACATTTAGACTCATGTTTACCAATGTACATTGTAAACCTAACATTATTATCCATTGTTTTCCCATTGATCATTTCCATTAGTTCATATGCTTGGTATGCATGAATTGCACACAAACCATTTAATCCCTTCATAGATTGCATATAAATAGGTGATTGTGTGATGGAATCCAAGTTATTAACCTCATGTGTAGTACTTTGCAAAGAAAAATAAATATAAAATTAGACTATTAGAAAATAAAAACTAAGAATCAAAGAAGAGAAATATGGTAGACATCGATATTATATTTATATAGAAAGTATATTAGATAGGTTTTCATATAAAAAATCATGATAAACATCCATGCTCTTCAACAATAAATGTGTAAAGATTAACACGTATGTTTTTAATGTATTAAACATTCTTTAATATTCTAAAAAAATCTAAAATTTAGAACCAATTGAAAGAATATGATATGAGAAGAATGGCTAGAATCATAACCCGTGTCCACAAATATCTGATAAGTAACAACTATCTTGGACTAAGATAAAATGGTCCTTGTTGGGGCGAGGCCAACTACCAACCTACGAAAATAAATTTTTCCTCATTAAAGAAAATGGTTAGTCTTAGACCAAGATGACGCCCATACAACACTTATAATATTCACCTACATAAGGTAGTGGCCATTAATACATGGTGATATGCTTTTACTCTTGGAAGGGTATGTGTAAGACCCAAAATTTGGAGTATGAAATAGCATAAGGAGAACCTAAAATAATCTCAAATATTTGTAGAAATGTGAACACATCTTAGTTTTATAGCTTTTGGTATATATTAAAATGGCCTATCATGCATGAAATGTACAAAGCCCCTGTAAAATTTTAAAATTTCTAATTGGCCATGTCCCCAACATTTCTATAGTCATAAAGGATGGAATTACGACAAGAGATGCCCCCCTCCCTTCACTACTTTGAAATGTAGGATCTTCTTATTTAACCAACTCCTAAAATAAAATAAAATACATATCACCGACTTGAGAAATAACTGCTTCAATGGGAAAAACTACTTTACAACACATAAATGAATGATTCTTCAATGATACAAATGACAAGACCTCCTTTTTATATATAGGAGTCTAAGGGGTCACAATATAATCAGAGCTTACATAAATATAATAATGTAAGGGATTTCTATGGGGCACATCAATAATAATACGGGGGTTGCATGGGCATGACAATAACAATAAGGGGGATGCACTAGTATTATAGGGACCTAACATGCCCCTCTCCTTATAAAAGCTATTGTCCTCAATGCTTGAGTAGTGATGGATGCTTCTATATAAAATTCTCATCCTCCCATGTGGAATATTTAGTGGGTAAGTTATTCCACTTAATGAGATATTTTGAAAATGATCGATTCCATAGCTATCGATTTCTTGTTTCCATGACTATTTCATGCTCAAATACAATTTTTTCTTCTTTGTCAATTTCTGGAAACACTGTTTGAACTTGAAAATTGTCACCGATAACCTTCTTTAAGCATGAAACATCGAAAAATGGTTGTACATGGTAATATTCATGTAGGTCCAATTTTTATACCATAGTATAAATCTTTTGCAACACCTTGTAAGGACCGTATCACTTGGGTTATCGTTTATTATCCTTATTAGCTTGCTTGAGGTACATTTGTTTGTATGGTTGTAGCCATAAAAATACCCAGTCGTCCACAATAAAGGTTTTTGTGAAGTCTAGCATAGGTAAGATCGGTGCTTGGCATATTTCCTCTTTAAGATGTTGAAAGGCCTTAGCTGCTTCAAGAGTCCATGAAAATGCATATTTCTTCAATAATGTTGCCAGAGGTGCTACTATTTTCCCATAATTCTTAACAAACTTGAGCTAATTCCATGTTAGCCTCAAAAATTTATGCAATTACTTTATGGTTGTGGGGACTTTCCATTCCTTAATGGATTCAATTTTGTGAGGTTCTACCTTAACACCCTCGTGAGATACAATATGACCTAGATATTCGACCTCTTGTACTCAAAAGAAACATTTGGAGGTTTTTGCATATAGTTGTTTCTCCTCCCATAGTTTGAGCACCCTGTCAACATGTTGAACATGATCCTTGCAAGAGCTGTTGTAAATTAGTATATCATAAAAAAATACTAACACAAATTTTCTAAGGAAGGATTTGAAAATGGAATTCATTAACCCTTGAAATGTAGAAGGTGCATTGGTAAGGTGAAAAGGAAATACCAAAAATTCACAATGACGCTCATGAGTTCGAAATTATTTTTTCGAAATATCTTCAGTCTTCATTCTAATTTGATGATATCCTGAACAGAGTTCCAACTTCGTAAAATAAATTTCTCCATGTAATTCATTCAATAATTCATCCATAAATTCATCAATCATAGGAAAGGGAAATTTATATTTGATAGTGAGCTTATTGATCTCTGTATAATCTGGACACATGTGCCATGATCCATCGTTCTTGTGCACCAATACTACTAGAGAAGAGAAAGAACTTTGACTAGGATGAATTATACCAGTCTCTAGCATTTTTGCAATAATACGTTCAACTTCACTCTTTTGGATATATGGATATTTGGAAGGCATGTTATTTGGAGGAACACTTCTTGGAATCAACTAAATAGCATGACCATGATCATGAATAGGTGGGAGTTTTTTGGGAGTTTCAAACACCTTTGAATGATTGTGCAAGACTTTTGAGATCTAGAGAAATAGACGATTTTGATGTCGGAACTTATAGTGACCATAATTGTGTAATGATGCCTCATTTTTTTTTCTTCAAAAGTTTTTTCATGAAATTAGAGCTTATTATCTTTCCCAGATTGCCTGTGATACCCCATAATTAAACTTAATTTCCTTTTGAAATAAAATTCAAGAAAACTTCTTGAAAATTAAAAGCTATTGTCCCCAAATATTGAAACCATTGTACTCCTAGTACAATATCAGTGCCACCCATTGGAATGGAAAGCATTGGAATATTCAACACATATTCCCCCATGCTTAGATTGATATTATGTCACTTTCTGGAGAAATTTATAGTTCGTCTATTTTCCACCGTCACTTGACACTCTAGCACTGGCTATAGGAGGAAATTCAATTTCTTCAATACTTTTCAATGAATAAAATTATGGGTATTACCTGAATAAATAAGAAATATTGTAGTTTTATTCTTGATATGTCCTATCTTGAGATTTTTGGGAGTGATAATTCATGCCAATGCATTACAGGATGTGGTCGGATTCATCTCTTCTTCCTCTAGTGTTAGTTCTTGGTGTATATCCTCTTCTTTTGAGGTTTCTTGTTCCTTTTCCTCCTTCTCTTCACAATCTATGTAAAATAATTTCTTCTCACCACAATTATGACCTTTAGTGCATTTTATATCACAACTATAGCAAAGCCCTTTTGCTCTTTTTTCTTCCAATTTTTGTGGTGTCAACTTTGAAGGTTGTGGAAGTCTAGGAGTAGCAACACTTCCATATTTATAGTTTTGAATTATAGGCTTCCTTATCGCCATAATTTTGCTTTCAATTTTTCTTTCCAACTTGAATGCCTTCTCTAATGTATCAGGTTCCCAAAGGTGAAAATTGTAGGGAAAAATAATGAGAGGTGGGGGGGTGAATTAGTATTTAAAACTCACAATATTTTACTTATTTCATTAATTTATATACACGACTTTAATTAGCCAAAATAGTGTATGCACACGGATTTTTGTTAAGAAAATTGCGTATATTTAGTGAAGTTATTATTCAGATAAATATTCAGAAACTTTACTTAGCCTAGTTCATCATTTTATCATCAGATATTAGTAAGCAGTAAACATGCGTAGTAAGAATAGAATAAATCATCACACATAAGAAACACACATGAACACCACGAGTTTAAGGTGGAAACCCAAGTCAGGAGAAAACCATCATTTTTTTCATCTCTGTCTTCAATATTTATTATATATAAAACTTACATTCTTGTACTAGCGTAGACTCATACCAGTACACAGGCAGCCACCTGCTAAAGGCAGCAACCTTCTCTCATTATCCAACAGTTACATGAAGGGAGCTCCAACCCCCTTATCTCATTTACCATCCACCACTAGAAGGGAGCTTCAATCCCCTAATTTGATCACCAGATCCTACTGGAAGGAAGCTTTGAATTCCGCAATGAAGGCTTCGACCCTCATGCCTGACCACGTTTCATAAATTTTCACACTAGATCCAACATCTTTTACTTCGACACAACTTATAGATCAACAGAAGCAACCATCAACCAAATTGATATAGAACAGATAGATTAGTATACCCATACCACAAAACCAAACCTATACTTCTTCATCAACACACATAATCAACTACAACCCTGATCACTCATAAAACAATGCTATATGCTACTATACTTACTGAAACCCGCTTGGATAGGGGATTTTCCATGGAGGATCCTACATATAGATATTTATATACTAAGATTAGAGTTCTAAACAGACTAAGAACATATTAGATATATTCATACATATTTTTTCAGACTTACAGAATCCTTATACAGTCAGTAGCATACATCATTTTCAACTATTGACTGATCATATTTATACATAATCAACTAGCAGCATAAAAAATATTCAAACAATCCATATATATATATGAATAATTCATTGACAAACATCAGAAATACAAAAAAATTGATCTGAAATTTCCTTCAACAATCTTAAAAAAAAACCCTAGCTTCCATATGCACCTTTGTAGAGCCAAACCTGTGTGTATACACGCCTTCACTCAGTCGAATCAGTGTATAGATCTATAAATATTTCAAGACTGCACAACACTTTAAAAGTAAAAACTTACTTAGCTCATGCCCTTTACTTTATAAATTATGCGTCGGACCATAGATCTAACCAAATCATAAACAAACCATGCAAATACATAGTCATTTTAGGTCTAGAGAGCCTTATCCATTATTGTATTCATGAGTGCATCATAATATTCGATCTATTTATTGATTATAGCCCATTCCATGTAGATTTACTTCATATTTAAGTATTCATTCAATTCACATACTCATTCACCCGTTAGCACTATGATCTTCACCTCCTTATATAGTTTGAGCCTTAGCCAATACATGAGCCAAAAGCATAGAAGTGTTGATCATATTCTTGGAAATAATCAAATAGTCATTAATGCACTCAATATTGTGGGATAATACCATGATAAGGACCCCTGGTATCATAAAATTAGTGTGAAAGCACACACCCAACTTTTTTCATTCTTACCTGTGTGTATACGTGACTTTGCCTTAACGAACTCGCATATAGTTCCTTAAATATGTGCTTTATCCATATTTTGATTATAGTCTATAAAAATGTTGTCCTGTCATTCTCACATTTTATTTCCATCATTGTGCCACCTCTTAGATTATCCAGAACCAATGTATTTGGTATTTTATAAGTGGGTTTCCATCAAGGAAAACTCATGCACTCATAATGCGAACAATCTCCCCCTTTGGACTTGATGGCAACCATGTTGGTGTTTGATCATCACAACCTGTAGACACATCAACATAAGAATTATATAAACACCAAATTATTCTCCCCCTTTGACATGAAGGGAAAAGGGTCAACCGATGATGAAACAAGGTTTCTCTTTCCCTGATATCTGTTATTTGCTAAATGGACCATACTGCCCTTAAAACATGTTGAATCTTTAGATAGATTTTCAATGGAATACATGACTATATGACCTTTCCTATCACCAAGGACTCATGCTTACATCAATCACCCAACCAAGTGGGTTACATATTTGACTCAAATACCCAACCATGTGGGTTTACATTTGTGACTCAAGCACCCAACCAAGTGGGTTTACATATTTGAGCAAGTCCATACATGACTGAATATGAAAAAATTTACACCATAGCTCCCAACATGACCCTTACATCAAATTACAGATATGAATTGATAACCAAGGCAAAAGGACCTCAATACAGATAGATCACCGAATATAATTAAGCAACCAATAGAATGCCAACAATGCATTATACCCAGGAAGGCTAATTCTCCCCCTAAACTTGAGCATCCTGAACATTTTCAACAACCAATTCATCAAACCATATTCATCAAGAAGATAAATATTAATGAAATAAATTTAAGTTTAAAAACAAAACTGCAGCTTGTACCCTTCAACACCTCAGCAATAAAACCCAAACATATTTGTCAGAAACATGAAAAATTACCTTATGGAGGTTAACCCACTAATTTTATGACATAAAGATCCATACATGATTGTCTGAAAAGATACTCATGTATATACATACTACGCATCAAGCAACATATGTACCGAATTTAGTCTTTTGAAATTGCAGATGAAAACCAACCAGATAATTTTAACAACGTAATGAGGTAGAGACAACTCCTAGTTTCTATCTAAGATATTCAAATGCTTATCTTGGAAGAGGTTTAGTAAATATTTCACCAACTTGTACTTTGGAGGGAACATACTCCATTTTAACCTTTTTGTTATGCACTTGTTCTCATAAAAAGTGACACTTGATAGGAATATGCTGGCTTTTGGAATGCATAACATGATTTTTTGAGATGTTAATAGCACTTGTATTATCACATAAGATGGATATGGCTGGAGAAAATTTAATGTGAATTTTTTGTAATGCCTGCATCATTCATATAAGTTGTGTGCAACATGATGCAACAACCACATATTCTTCTTATATTGTAGATAAAGCAACGAAACTTTGTTTCTTACTGAACCAGGATATTAATCAAGGCCTCATATAAAATCCACCTCCACTAGTGCTTTTCTGGTCATCAACATTACCAACCCAGTATGCATCTATGTAAGCATGAAGGTTAAGATCGACATTTTTTGGATACCATAGAGCAAAATATTGAGTTCCTTTGAGATATTTAAATATTCTTTTTACTATCTCAAGATGTGATTCCTTTGGATTGGCTTGGAAATGTCCAACAATCCTAACTGAATGCATGATATCTTGTCTAGAACCTGTTAGATAAAGAATACTTCCAATCATAGATCTATACTCTAGTTGGTTTACCATGTGATAATCATCATGTGAAATGGGGTTACATATTTTCATCATTGGTGTGCACATAGGTTTTCAGTCTTCCATACCATACTTCTTCAAAATCTTCTTGAGATATTTTGTTCATGAGAGAAATATGCCATATTTTTCTTGTTTCATTCACAAACCAAGAAAATATGTTAGTCCACAAGTAAATACATTTCAAATTCTTGTTTCATAATAGATAAAAACACCTAACTCATGGATTCTTCATTACTCCCAAAAATGATGTCATCAACATAAACAACAATAATTAACATTTTGTCATCCTCGGGTATTTTGTACATGTTAGTGTTTGCAGATCCTTTTGCAAAGCCTTGTTGTTGAAGATATTTATCAAGATGATATTACCATGATTGTGGAGCTCTTTTTAGCCCATATAGAGCCCTTTTGAGTTTTCAAACAAGTTTTTCATCATTTCCCAGAATGAATCCTTTTGGTTGTTCTATATAAACTTCTTCTTCCAGATCTCCATTAAGGAAGGAAAATTTTACATCCATTTGATAAAATTTGAAACGTTGAAAACTTGAAAATGCAAGAAAATTTATTATGGCTTCAAGTCCAGTGACTGGTGCAAATGATTCTTCAAAGTCTGTACCTTCTTGTTTAGCATAACCTTTACAAAAAATTCTAGCTCTGTTTATAGTTCCATGGACCCATGTTTCTCTCCGTTTTCCCAAAAAAATGTCATTTAGGGCCTCAAAATGGCTCCGGAAGTTCAGGACCCGAAAAACTGCTAAAAATAGTAAGTTTTGTTGCAACTTGAAAATTGAAAGAACTGAAGATGGGGGTTCAAATGGAATAGGTGGGTGGCCGCCAATATCCACCTGGATCATTAAGCCCCCAAAACGGCTCCGAGAGTGGAGGACCCGAAAACCTGCTAAAAATAGTAAGTTGTGCTGAATGTGAAAATCTGCAAGAATTGATGGTGTTGGTCCAAATGGAATAGGTGGGTGGCCACCGATATCCACCTGGATCACTGTTTCTAATTACATGTCCATTTTAATTTAACTTATTTTTGAATATCAACTTTGTTCCAATAGCATTTTTATCATGACGCATTGGAACCAATTCCCAAGTATTATTGTTTTCAATTTGATCAAGTTCTTCATTCATGGCCTTAATCTAACATTCATATTTATTAGCTTGATTTACACCTTGTGGTTAAATGGTGGATAATAGTTCTAGATAACTAGGAGATCCCACAATTGTTTTTCTTGTTTGTACCCCTCATTCCTTTTCTCCAAAAATTTGAGATTCTAAATGATTATTTTGAACATACCTGGATGGCGCCTTTTGTCTTTCTAATGTATCTTCTTCTGATGCTTCCTTAGGTTCTTCTTCTATATCATTGTGATTTTATGAGTGAATGCATGCATCATCATCATCATCATTTGTTGTTATTTCCATTTTGGTAGTTGTGAGTGTTTCATCAATCACAACATCCATACATTCAACAATATTCTGAAGTCTCTTATTGTAGGATTTGTATGCTTTATTTCTATAAGAGTAACCAAGAAGTATTCCTTCATCTTCTCTAGGTTCAAACTTACCAAGTTTTTCATCATTATTTTTTATAAAACAATTTCTTCCAAAAACTTTAAAGTGATTCATAGTGGAAGTATTACCGTACCTGATTTCATAAGGCGTTTTATCACTATTCACATGAACATGAGCCTTGTTGAGAATATTTACTGCAGTATAAAAATCTTCACCCCAAAATGTGTCAGGAGTCCAAGATTCATCAACCATAGCACGAGCCATTTTCTGAACTGTTCTATTCATTATTTATACCATGCAACTTTTTCTAGATTTCAAGCTACAGAAAATTGTCTTTTTATGCCATATTGTTCACATAAATTAACTAATTCATTCAATATGTATTCTCCTCCTTAGTCAGATCTAAGAGATTTGACTTTTAGATCTAATTCATTTTCAACTAATACTTTGAAGACCTTAAATTTTTCAAATGCTTCATCCTTGTGTTTCAATGAACCAATCCAACACAATCTAGAAAATTTTTCAATGAACAAGATATAGTATTGATCTCCACGAGGTGAATTTTTCCTTACAGGTACACACAAATAAATATGTATAAGTTCAAGAGGCTTACTTGCTGATCCTTATTTGGCATTAAATTGAACTCGCATTTTATTACCGAATTGGCATGACTTACATATGGTATTTTATGGTGAAGTGATGTTCGGTAAATCACAAAAAACTTTGAGCCTGCTTTATTTTCTTATTTGAGAGAAGCTTAGATGTCTCAATATTCTGTGCCATAACCAATTTTCTGCAGATTTTGCTAGATAGCATTTTTCTTGGCCACCTTTCAATATATAAAGTTTTCTTGTTGTTCTTGTTCGTTTTATTATGGTTTTTCCTATGTCAAGTTCACAAACCACACATTCTTTTGATCGGAATAAAACTTCATTTCCTTGGTCACACATTTGGCTAACACTCAATAATTTATGCTTTAATCCATCAACATACATAATATTACTGGCTTTAACCTTTTCTTTTAGAAAAATATATCCTTTACCCTTAATGACAACAGGAGAGTCATTTCCAAAAGTGACATTCTTTTCCTTTTCTAATAAATTGTATGAAATAAATTTGTCTTTATCACCTGTCCTGTCTTTCGAAAATCCGATATCAATGTACCATTGATTTTCTTCTCCTTCTGTAAATAAATCTATACGACAACTTTTGAATTGTAAGTTTGTCCTTCTCCATACCTTAGAACATGTTGATATTTATTCTTTTGGTTGTATTTTTCTCCTGCATTCAGATTCGTCATGTCCAAATTATTACAAAATGAACATTCAATTTCGTCTTGAAGAGGATAAATTTTTTTATAAGTATTTTTTGCATTCTTGTCTCATTTCTTTTATTTTTTCTTCTCTGGTCATGATGGTTTTGTATGCAACACATTGAGAAGCTTTGTGACCAAATTTATGACATGAGAAACATTGTCCATTAAAGAAGAAGTTTATGTGATCATAGAAGCTTATACTGTTGTTTACCTTTTGGCTGATGCTTATGTTATCGTTCATCCTTGAATTCAAATGATCATGCTTTATCGGAGAATTGTCTTTATTCTTTTGTTGATGGATGAAACTTTTCTTACTTTCTTTTGTTGCATTTAGATAGCTTGTAGTTGAGGATTTTTTGAAATGAGAAGATTCACCAAAGTATCCAAGACTTGTATTCACAAGAGGAGAGCATTGAATCTTGATAATTTCATCTAAGGTTTCATATCCTTTAGAAAATATAATATGTAGAGTTTTTAATTTCTCAAATTTCTTTCTTAGACTTAATATTTCACATTCTAACTTCTCATTATGCTTCTCCTTTTCTACGAGTTCATTCTTTAGAGTATCTATGCCTATTTGGTTTTCTTCCAAATATATTTTGAGTTGAGTGATTTCTTCAAGGAAATCATTTTCTTCTAAAGCATCCATAAAATTATCTTTAGCTTCACTTGCGTATTTTTCAAATTCTACGAGTAGTCTAAGATCTTGATCAAATTATCCTTCCTCACTATCTAACAGGCTGTCACTATCTTCATGAGTATAATAACTTTTTCTATTGTAAAATCGTCTCCTATTACCTTTTCATATATCCTTTCCCTTATATTTTTTATACTTATGATGACATTTAGCATCATAATTACCCACTATTCCATAAGAAAAACATTCAAAGGGAAGCTTACCTATGAACCTTCCAGTGCGAAGTTGAAGTTTCTTTACAAAATTTACCTCATCTTCTTCTGGTACATACCCTGATGCTTTTTGTTCTTCCTTTTCTTTTCCTTTTGTAATAGCTTTAAATGCGCCTTCCACGACTTCAGATGAACCTCCTATTCTCATTTAAAAATTAGTCAGGATCCCATGAAGTTGAAAAATCATAAGATTTTGCAGATCCTGCTTCTCTTCAATAGCAGACACTTTTGACTCGAATTTAGGAGTTAGATATCTTAATAATTTCTCTGCTAAGTTTGTGTCTCTTATGTCTTCACCCAAATTTCTCATATGATTTACGATCTCATCTAGACACTAGAAATACTTTCATCATTATTCATACTGATATTTTCATATTGAATTATGAGAGATTAGAGTTTAGCACTTTTTACCTGGGCATCACCATCATAGATTAAAATGATTTTGTCACATATCTCCTTTGCTATATTTAGCTACATAACTTTGAAAAATTCGGATTTGTCAGGCTTCCCAATAATGCATTGAAATATTTCGCATTGTTTTCATAGTTATTCCTTGCTGGTAGATTTGTGGGAACTGTAGATAGATATTGGTAACCGCCTTCAACAATTTCCCAAACATATGCTCCAAGAGATTGAAGATAAGATCTTGTCCATGTCTTCTAGAATATTAAATTATTTCTGTTGAAGAGAGGTGGTCTAATAGATGCTTTTCCATCTTGATTTCTCATCTTGGTATATTTTCCTTCTAGCGATAAAGCTTCTTCAGAAGGACCTGATCTGATACCAATTGTTGGGAAAAGTGGGGGGGGGTGGTGAATCAATATTTAAAAATAAAAATACTTTTCTTATTTTGTGGATTTCTATACGTGGATTTAATTAACAAAAATAGTGTATGCACGCAGCTTTCTATCAAGGAACTTGCGTATATTGAGTGAACTTATTTTTCAGAGAAATCTTCAGAAACATTACTTAGCACAGCTCATCATTGTTTCATCAAATATTTAATAAGTAGTAAAAATGTGTAGTAATAATAGAATAAATCATCACACATAAGAATCACACATGTATACCAGGATTCAAGGTGGAAACCCAATTCAAGAGAAAACCATTACTATTTTTGTATATGTCTTCAATATTTATTATATAAAATTTCTTACATTCTTGTACTGGTGCAGACTCATACCAATACGCAGGAACCCACCTACTGAACGTGGCAACATTCTCTCATTCCCCAGCTGCAACTAGAAGGGAGCTTCAACCCCCTAATCTTGTTTACCAACCACCATTGCAAGGAAGCTTCAACCCCCTGATCTAATCACTAGCTGCTACTGGCAAGAAGCTTTGACTTCCACACTCAAGGCTTCAACCCTCAGACCCACTGTAGACCATGTTTTAGAAATTTTCACACTAAATCCAACAAGTTTTACTTCAACAAAAATTGTAGATCAACAAAAACAACCATCAACCAAATTTAAACATGACAATGACATCATTGTATCCAGACCACGGAACCAAACCTACACTTCTGCATCAAAACACATAATCAACTACAACCATCATAATTTATAAAACAATTGTATACTCTACTTTACTTGTTCAAACCCATGTGTATACACACTTTTACGTGGAGGAACCTGTGTATAGATCTTTATATACTAAGATTATAGTTCTATCCAGGCTCAAAACAAATCAGGGATATTTAGACACATTTTGTCAGACTTACAAAATCCTTATATAGTCAATAGCATTCATCATTTTCAACCAGACATTGATCATCTCTATACGTAATCAACTAGCAACATAAATAATATTCAAACAATCTAGATCTATATCAACACTTCATTGACAGACAAAAAAAATACAACAAAAGTGATCATAAATTTCCTTCAGTAATCTTCAGAAGAACCCTAGCTTCGATATGCGCCTTTGCAGAGCCAAACTTGGGTGTATATGCGCCTTCACTGAGCTGAACCCATGTATAGATCTACAAATATTCCAGGACTGCACAACACTTCAAAACTAAAAACTTACTTATCTCATATACTTTACTCTAGCAAACATGTGCCAGACCACAACTATAACCAACTCATAAAAATATCATGCAAATACATAGTCATTTCATGTCTAGAGAGCCTGATCCATTATTATATTCATTATTGCATCATAATATCAAAATCTCTCTATTGATTATAGCCCATTTCATGCAGATATACTTCAGATTGAAGTATTCATTCAATTCACATACTCATGCACCCCTTAGCACTATGATCCTCACCTCCTTATATAGGTTGAGCCTTAGCCAATACCATGAACCAAAACCACACAAGTGTCGATGATATTATAGGATGACATTAAATAGTCATTACTATGCTCAATATTATGGGCTAATACCATGTTAAGGACCCCGGGTATCATAAACATAGTGTGCAAGCACATACGTGACTTTTCTCCTTCCTACACATGTGTATATGCGACTTTTCCTTAACGAAATCATGTATAGTTTCTTAAGTATGTGCTTTATCCATATTTTGATTATGATCTATAAACGTTTTTTCCCATCATTCTGACATTCTGCTCCATCATTGTACCACGTCTAATCTTATCCAGAACCAATGTATTTGGTATTTTACAATTGGTTTTCCATCAAGGACAACTCATGCACTCATAATGTCAACAAACCTCATGTTGGATGCTATCCTTTAGAGTCCCTATTAAGACATCAATCCTATGTTCCTCTAAAATATTATTTACCCTTATATTCAATTTTTTAAAGTCCTCAATGTGCTCCATCATTGAACCCTTTTGTTTGAGATTTATCAATTGGCTAAAGAAGTTGTTGCTATTTTTTTCCTCATAATGTGCTATCATTTCCTCCGTAAAAATTGACCAAGTGACCAATGGTTTATCAGAACAAATCCATCGATATCATACAAATATTTTTTTTCTAAATATAACGTTCTAATGTGTACCTTTTGTGTGTTTTTTGTATTATAGAGCTTAAATTATTGCTCCATTTTTAGTATTCATGTTATCAGATTCTTTCCATCAAAATTCCTCATATTTATCTTTGGAATATGTTGGGTCCTAAATCCAAAATTAGAGTCTATGAAATCATGATTAACATTTGTTTTTTTCTCATCATGAGTTTCGTCTACTCCCTTTTTTCCATTAGGAAGCTTTTCTTGTAGCAAATTTGCCAAACCTTCCTTTAAACCTTACATGGATTTCTTCAAATATTCCATGTTGCCTTCTATACCATCCATATTATCTTCCATGTGCTTCTTGAAACCATCCATCTTAGCTTCCATGCCTTTTTTCAAACCATCCATCTTAGCTTCCACGCCTTTCTTCAAACCATCCATGTTGCCTTCTATACCATCCATATTAGCTTCCACACCATCTATATTAGCTTCCACACCATCCATATGAGCTTCCATGTCATTCTTCAAACCATCCATCTTTTCTTCCATGCCTTTCTTCAAACCATCCATCCTAGCTTCCATTTCATTTTTTGTTACTCTTTGCGAGAGAGAAATTTGTTGCACTGGTTCTTGTAGTTTTGATATATCATGTTGCACTTCCTCATATTCATGAGTCATAGTAGTTCATTTTGAGGGCTTAATGGGTGTTGAATTATTTTTAGGGGGATTTTTATAAGCCAACACTAATATATATGCTTTAATATGCCCTTGGAATCACTTCAAACTAATTTTTCAATTATGCAATTTTTAAAACAAATACACACATTTTTCTTTCTTTTGAGGAGTTTGAAATTGAAATTTATGTATCTCTGTAATTTTAGATCCCTAAGATCTTATATTCAGTCCTTTAGTAGCCATATGAATCTTCTTTCCAATTCCATAGGTGAAACCAGATGTGGATTCTTCAAGGCAAATTTATGCCCAATCTCCCACAATGACCTAATTATGGACTCGTTCAGTCGAGTGAACTTCTACAACCTACCATGTGTCACCGTTTCCTCCTTCGGCTCTAAAAATTTATATAGAAGAAACTATAGTCCATGCTCTTTTAGCCACTTTTTATAGAACTCCAATCTTATGCTGAAATAGAGAGTTATGATGATTTTCCCAAGGTTACCTCTTTGAGATGAAATTCAGGAGCCTGCAAAAACCCTAACCTCCACAGATCACATCTCAAAAACAATTACGAACCAAGATATGAAATTTTTACACGAAGTTCCTAAGAATTTCTTTGGAAATGGGTTTTGTTTTCAACCTCTGAACCATCATAGAGAAAAGTTGTAGAGAAAATTCCATGATGACCTGTTTCAAGTAGTGAAACCCTCGAATCCAAAACTCTAATACCAAATGTTATGAAACCAGCTCCCAAAATAGAAGAAAATAGAGATAAAATCCTTATAAATCAGCTAATTCTATGGGGCACCCTAATTTACATTAAATAAATGAACAATTCTTTGATGATACAAATGACAAAACCTACTTTCTATATATACGATTCCATGCGGTCACAATACAATCCTAGTCGACATAACAATAATAATATAACAGCGCAATAATAACAATATGGAGACTATACGGGTACAACAATAAAAATAAGGGGGCTACACTAACAAAAATAAGGGACTACATTTGTAATATACTTCCCTCACAAAGAGGGAGAATTAAAACTAGTGCAAGCATACGTTACCCTCTCTCTAAAGTTACAAAAGCAGCTAATAGAGGTGTCAATAGAGAATAATTAGGAAAATATTTGGAGGGCTTAAGATTTATCTATTAAATACTATTAATTATAAAATAGATGGTTTCAATATTATAGAAAAAGAAGAACAACAAGAGTCAATATTATCTAATTTTGCACAAAATTCCAAAAGAAACATGTATCCATTAAGAGAGTGTCCTCTTGATATATTCATCTTTAGTTGATTTGTTCAGATCCACATAAGATTGAGGAATTTCCTACATTACCTGAACTAAAAACAACTTAACAAGGAGACTCTAGAAATACAAAATAAATATACAATATTTCACTTGAGAGACCTTGCCAACCACACATAATAGGTATGTATCAAGATCCTAATTATAAAATCATTCCTATTGTAATTGTTGAGCCTCATGACTGCTTCATCTTGTACACTCTCTCTTACCTATTTTCTTCTCTTTAACATCCATAATCACTCAACAGACATCAAGTTATAGGATTTTGGCATGGAAATGTATCTAATAGTCTTATATTTCATAGTTAATAATGTTCCTTATTAAGTTAATATTTGACTCAACTACCGAATTAACATGATTCTAGAGCTATTTCATGTTTCTATAGCCACCTCCATCGTTTACCAGTATTTGAGGTGCTAGCTAAGGAAATAAATATATGGGAAGGTGGAGATTAATGTGTTCAACAAATTACTCCTATATATATATATATATATATATATATGAGCCAAATAAGTGGAGGAAAGTTCGAATGTGTGGTCAAGTGTGAAAGTCAACACGATGGTTGTAACAGGTGAGTGAGGGTTCAAAATGAACGATTCACGATTTGTTATGTTAATAGAAAATCATGAGAAATGGTATAATAATATATTTTTAAGTTAAAATTAGAAGTTTTTTAGAAATGGTAGGCATAAAGGACTCAAAAAATTAATTGATATAGGCTCTAATAATATAATGCAGCAAACGTGAATGCAAGACAATTGGACATAACAACAATATTTTGAAAACTCTATTTTAACTCTGTTATGAAGAAATATTTACTGTTGGAAATATTGTCATTGATGCCAAAGGATATGGCAAAGGGTGTGGTAAAGGAATTAGCAAAGCCTTGGGCAGAAGGAGAAACAAGTACAACGCAGCAGAATCAGAGTTTTGAGTGCACAACACTCTGTATTGAAGAAGCTTGGAGAAATCCGTATGAAGAAGAATTAAATATTGATGGGCCACAACCACAAATGACAGAAGAGAATTAACAAGTGATGGGCATAGACGTTGTGCAGGAGGAATGAAGATTTCCTGTAGATCTGAACTATGGAGGAGCAGATTTATTAAAGACAGTCATTTCGGGTTTTTAAAGCCCTCAACAACTAGAATGGGAAATTTTTTTAATCAGGCGGAAGTCCTTTTATTTATGAATTGGCGGACAAGTGATCCCCACCTTTTATATGCAAATCGAAATAGTGAAGTTATTTTGGTGCAGTGTCTTGTTGATATGAAGATTTGCGATGCGATCCAATCGCAATCGCCAATCGCAATAATCAAATGTCTTGTGGATGTGTAGAGTTCCGAAATGGAACAGCTGTATATAAAACATACAACCAAACCTTATATAAATCGCCCCCTCCATAGCAGCGAAGGCCCATGGGTCCACTTGACCACGTGTCGATGTTTTAATGGAATCGCAAGTCTTGAATCACAAGGTTCAATCGGCGGAGTTTTGTTATGTGCTCCGATCAAAGGCTAGACCCGATCGAGTTATATGCCACAGTTTATTGCTAATCACATCCAAATTCCCAATCGCAATCAGAAGATCTTAAGTGTTGGGCCCGATTGCATCTTGAAATTGGCAGACCCAATGGCGTTATACGATGGAGTTAATAGGTTCAATCATGTCCGGGATCTTAATCGGAATCGAAACTTTCTGATTGATCGCATGCGTTTTGTAATATGCTGCGATTGAAGTGGCGGACCCGATCCTGTTATATGCCAGAGTTAATATGTGCAAATTGCATCCGTGTCCTTATAGCAATCGGAACTTTTCTATTGTGTGCCCCGATTGCATTTGTTCAAAACTCGGACCCGATTACGCTATGAGCCATGTTTTATGTGGTCATCGCATCCGTTTGATCAATCACAATTGCAAGTTTTGGTTGACACCACCGATCCGCCGACTGCGATGTGGGCCCGGGGTCAAAGAATGAAATTTGATTCAAAGTTTTATTGAAATATTACTTGGCAGAGAAAATAATACCTTTGGGACATTTCGTGTATAGAAGAACGAAGATTGATTTGGCTCGAATTTTAATATGAATACCATTAGTAATTGAATGGTTTTGACCCATGGTTTCAATAAGGGTGTAAACTATATAAAGTGATGAGAATTATGAAGAAGGGTGTGAGTGAGATGATTGACAAAGAAGAATTTCCTCTAAGGAATATCTGTATGGACAGACGACGTGCTTAATTGATGATTCTGAGTCCATGATGTACCCTTCGATACATTGACCTAAAAGGTGATGAGTCGTGAAGAAACAATGAAGAGCTTGTGCATAACTGCTGAAGAACATATATGAATCCGGTGGATATGGCAGTTGGGGTTTCAGAAGATTAAATTACACAGAAGTATACACGAGTTAGTAAATGAATATCTTCTCTGAAGTATGGGTTACTCTGGTTATAGCGGGCAAAGTATGCGTTTTTATGATTAATTGAAGGGTTGTGTTGAAGCTGCTTGATCGGTGTGAAAATTGATAAAACATTGTAGGGGGTGGTACCTCCCTTCCAGGAGAGACTGGTAAATGAGAGAAGGCTGCAGCCTTCTATAGGTGGGTGTCTGCATGCTGGTATAAGTCTGCACCAGCACATAAATTGTAATATGTTTTCTTTATAATAAAAAATTGAAGACAAAGATTTCAGCAGTGGTGGTTTTCTCCCAAATTGGGTTTCCACCTTAAATCCTGGTGTTCGCATGTGTTGCTTATGTTTTGTACTGTTAATTCTATTCATACTTGCTGATGAATAAATGATGCAATGAGCTAAGTAACGTCATGATAAGATCTTTACAAGCTGGATGCAGTATTATAACATATAGTCTTTAAGAGAAAGGAAAAACTAAAAGTTTTTTTTTTTAGTCAGCTCTAAATACTGATTCACCCCCCCCCCCCCCCTCTCAGTATTTTTCCAACAATTGGTATCAGAGCGGGTCCTTCTGAAAAATCTTAGTCGCTAGAAGGAAGATCAAGCAAGATGAGCAATCAAGATGGAATAGCATCTATCATGCCTCCGCTCTTTAATGGAAACAATTTAATCTTCTGGAAAACAAGGATGAGATCCTATCTTCAGTCTCTAGGAGCAGAGGTATGGGCAATTGTTGAACAAGGATATCAATATCCAGCTACAGTACCAATAGATCTGACGGAAAGAAAGAATTATGAAACAAATGCAAAGGCAGTCAATGCTCTATTAGGAAGTCTAACTGAATTAGAATTTGTCAAAGTCATGCAGCTAAATACAGCAAAAGCAATATGGGACAAAATCATTCTAAGCTATGAAGGTGATCAAAAGGTAAAAAGTGCTAAAATTCAAACTCTCAGAATCCAATATGAGAATCTTAAAATGCTTAATGAAGAAAGCATTGCAAATTTCTTTCTACGTCTTGATGATATTGTAAATCGCATGAGAAATCTGGGAGAAACAATAACCGAATCTACGTTGGTTGAGAAAATTTTAAGATCTCTAACAACAAAATTTGAGTCAAAAGTTTCAGCTCTTGAAGAAAAGTAGGATCTTCAAAATCTTATTGTGGTACAACTTCATGGCATACTAACTGCATATGAAATGAGAAGAGGAGGACCATCTGAAGTCAAAGAAGCAGTCTTTAGAACTTCTACAAAAGGAAAGGAAGTACAAATAACAGAAGGATCAGGATATATCTTAGAAGAAGATGAGATAAACTTCGTAAAGAAACTTCAACTTGGCACAGGATGATTCAGAGGTAAGCTTCCTTTCAAATGTTTTGATTGTGGAAGAGTTGGTCATTATGCTGCTAAGTGTCCTTATAAAGAAACACATAAGAAGGGGAAGGAAGTAGCAAGAAGGAATAAGAATCATTTTAGCTCTAAAAGGAGTTACTATACTCATGAAGATAGTGATGGGTTATCTGATAGTGAGGAAGAATGTGAACAAGATCTGAGACTTCTCATGGCATTTGAAAAAGAATCTAGAGAAGAAGAGGATACTTTTGTGGACGCTCTAGAAGACAGTGATTTTCTTAATGAAAACAATAAACTCAAAATTTTCTTAGAAGAGAGCAAAATAATCATAGAAACTCTAAAAAATCAGCTTGAAGATAAAGAGAAACACAATGAGAAATTAGAATGTGAAGTAGTAGATCTAAGAAAAGAACTTGGGAAAGTAAAGACTTTGAATCTTAGATTTGCTAAAGGGTCTGAAACCTTAGATGAGATTATCAAGGTACAACGTTCTCCTCTTATAAAGACAAGTCTTGGATATATTGGAGAATCTTCTCAGGCATCAGCACCAAATTATCTAAAAGCAGTTACAGCTGGTTTACAACATGCTGCCACTCAGCAAGGGAATAAAGAATCTTTACAGGTAAAGCATGATCATTTCAATTCAAGAAACACTAACAAGAATGTCTTTCAAAGAAACACCAATCAACAGATAAATTCATATAGAAGATCTTATGATCGAAGAAATTTCTTCTTCAATGGACAATGTTTCTCATGTCACAATTTTGGTCATAAAGCTATTCAATGTGTAGCATATAAAACTATTATGACAAGAGAAGCAAGAAAGAAAAGGAATGATATTGAAGCAAAGAAGAATACTTATAACAACTTTTCTCCTCTTCAAAATGAAGTTGAATGCACTTATTGCAATAACTTTGGCCATGAAGAATCTGAATGCAGGAGCAAAGTTCAGCCAAAAGAACATGTTCCTTCAAGATCCAAAGAATGGAAAAAGAAGGAGTTACAGGTTGAAAATTGTGGCATAGCGTTATTTGCAGAAGATGAAGAGAACCAATGGTACATTGATAGTGGATGCTCAAGACACATGACAGGTGATAAAGACAAACTTCTTGCATATAGAGCTCTAGAAAAGGAGAAGAATGTTACATTTGGAAATGATACTCTTGCAGTAATTAAAGGTAAAGGGTCCGTTTTCCTAAAGGATAAGGTAAAAGCTAATGAAGTCATGTATTTGGATGGATTAAAGCATAACTTGTTAAGTGTAAGTCAAATGTGTGATCAAGGAACTAAAGTTGTCTTTAGTTCAAAAGAATGTGTAGTACGTGATCTTGATACAGGTAAAGCAATTATAAAAGGAAAAAGAACTCCAAACAAGCTGTATATATTGAAGAACCCCAAAGAACAATGTTATTTGAGTAAATCTTCAGAAAATTGGTTATGGCATAGATGTTTGGGGCATCCGAGCTTCTCTCAAATCAACAAATCAAGCAGACTTAAAGCTGTTCGTGATCTTCCCAATATTACTCTACCTGAAAATATCATATGCAAATCTTGCCAATTCGGTAAGAAAACCAGGGTACAATTTAATGCCAAGGAAGGATCATCAAGTAAGCCTCTTGAACTCATTCATACTGACATATGTGGACCTATGAGGAAAAATTCACCCCGTGGTGAAGAATACTATATCTTATTCATTGATGATTTCTCTAGAATGTGTTGGATTGGGCTACTTAAACATAAAGATGAAGCATTTGATAAATTTCATATTTTCAAAGCACTAGTGGAGAATGAATTAGAATTAAAAATCAAGTGTCTTAGATCTGATCGAGGAGGAGAATATACATCCAAAGAATTTCTTGAATTCTGTGAACAACACGGCATAAAAAGACAGTTCTCTGTAGCTGGCACTCCACAACAGAATGTTGTTGCAGAGAGAATGAACAGAACAATTCAACAAATGGCTAGAGCTATGCTTGATGATTCCGGAACACCTGACACATTTTGGGGAGAAGCAGCACATACAGCAGCAAACATTCTCAACAAAGCACATGTTCATGTAAATAGTGATAAAACTCCATATGAACTCTAGTATGGTAATCCTCCCACTATAAAGCATTTTAGAATTTTTGGGAGCAAATGCTTTATCAAAAATAATGATGAAAAACTTGGCAAGTTTGAACCCAGAGCCGATGAGGGAATATTTCTTGGTTACTCCTCTAGGAGTAAGGCATATAAATGTTACAATAAAAGACTTCGAAAGATTGTTGAATGTATTGATGTTGTTATTGATGAGTCTACTGCAGCCCCAAAAGAAGAAAAGCAAACAACAGATGAAGATGATGAGGACACATATCCTCCTACATCAAACAGTAATGATACAAACAATACACCCAGTGAAGAACCTGAAGAAGAGCTGTCTGAAAAGGCTCCATCTAGATATGTTCAAAAGAATCATCCAGAATCTCAAATTTTGGGAGAAAAGGAATCAGGAGTACAAACAAGAAGGACTCTTGTGGGATCTTCTAGCAACCTGGCATTTCTGTCCACGGTTGAACCTCACAATGTTAGTCAAGCGAGAAAAGATGAATGTTGGATTCAAGCCATGAATGAAGAGCTTGATCAAATTGAAAAGAATCACACTTGGGAGTTAGTACCAAGGCCTCATGACAAAAATGTCATTGGAACTAAATGGATATTCAAAAACAAGTTAAATGAGAATGGGGATGTTATAAGAAATAAAACTAGACTTGTTTGCAAGGGGTATGCTCAACAAGAAGGTATAGACTTTGAAGAAACCTTTGCTCCTGTAGCCAGACTTGAAGCCATAAGAATGTTTCTTGCTTTTTCAAGCTTCCAACAAATCAAAGTTTATCAAATGGATGTTAAATATTCTTTTCTCAATGGTGATCTAGAAGAAGAAGTTTATATAGAACAACCAGAAGGATTAATTTTGGGAAATGATGAAAAACTTGTTTGTAGACTTAAAAAGGCTCTATATGGTCTCAAACAAGCTCCAAGGGCATGGTACTATCGTCTTGACAAATATATTCATCAACAAGGATTTTCAAAGGGGTCTGCTGATAGCAACTTATACACAAAAAATGAAAATGAAAAACTGTTGATTGTGGTTGTATATGTCGATGATATCATTTTTGGAAGTAATAAAGAGTCTATGAGTCAGAAATTTGCTTCTGATATGCAGCAAGAATTTGAAATGTCTTTGCTCGGGGAACTAACATTTTTTCTTGGCCTGCAAGAGCAACAAGCAACAGATGGTATATTCTTATCACAAGCAAAGTATCTCAAGAAAATCCTAAAGAAGTATGGCATGGAAGATTGCAAACCTGTAAGTACACCAATGATAACCGAATGCAATCTCAGTTCTAATGATGATTCCCCCACCGTAAATCAACCAGAATATAGATCTATGATAGGAAGTCTACTTTATCTCACTGGGACAAGACCAGACATCATGCATGCAGTTGGGATTGTTGGACGATTTCAAGCCAATCCAAAAGAGTCTCATCTTCAGGCTGTGAAAAGAATATTCAAATATCTACAGGGAACTCAAGACTTTGGACTATGGTATCCAAAGAATTTTGATCTTACTCTTCATGCATACACTGATGCAGATTGGGCCGGAAGTGTTGATGATCGAAAAAGAACTAGTGGTGGTGCATTCTTTATGGGGCCCCGGTTAGTATCTTGGTTCAGCAAGAAGAAAAGCTCCATTGCCTTATCTACAGCAGAAGCGGAATATGTGGCTGTAGCATCATGTTGTACTCAACTTCTTTGGATGATGCAAACCCTACAATATTTTCAAATCAAACTTTCACCTCCTATCTCCATTATGTGTGATAATACAAGTGCCATCAGTATCTCAAAGAATCCTGTTATGCATTCCAAGACCAAGCACATTCCCATCAAATATCACTTCTTACGAGAACAAGTGCTTGAGAAAAAGGTGAAATTAGATTATGTTTCCTCCAAAGAACAAGTTGCTGATATATTTACCAAACCTCTACCCAGGGAAGCATTCGAATATCTCAGACAGAAACTGGGAGTAGTCTCTGCCATGTAGAGGATCAGGTCTACTTAATTACAGAATACTAAATTGGTTTCGAGATGCAGTTGGGCATCTCTGAATGCACAAGCTAAGGGGAAGCATTGATCATCTGAAAAAGATGCACTATTGGCCTTGCTATGCTATAAAGATGCAGCATGATCTCAGGGGGGGCATGGAAATATCAACTCTTTGCCATTGATGCCAAAGGGGGAGGAAAAGCAACAAAGGGCTTCTACAAGACAATCAGCGGAAGAATATTGCCATCAATGCCAAAGGGGGAGATTGTTGGAAATATTGTCATTGATGGCAAAGGATATGGCAAAGGGTGTGGTAAAGGAATTGGAAAAGCCTTGGGCAGAAGGAGAAACAAGTACAGCGTAGCAGAATCAGAGTTTTGAGTGCACAACACTCTGTATTGAAGAAGCTTGGAGAAATCTGTATGAAGAAGAATTAAATCTTGATGGGCTGCAGCCACAAATGATAGAAGAGAATTAACAAGTGATGGGCGTAGCCATTGTGCAGGAGGAATGAAGATTTCCCATAGTTCTGAACTACGGAGGAGCAGATTTATTAAAGACAGTCATTTCGGGTTTTTAAAGCCCTAAACAACCAGAATGGGAAATTTGTTTAATCAGGCAGAAGTCCTTTTATTTCTGAATTGGCGGACAAGTGATCCCCACCTTTTATATGCCAATCGAAATAGAAAAGTTATTTTGGTGCAGTTTCTTGTTGATATGAAGATTTGCGATGCGATCCAATCACAATCGCCAATCGCAATAATCAAATGTCTTGTGGATGTGTAGAGTTCCGCAATGGAACGGATCTATATAAAACATACAACCAAACCTTATATAAATCGCCCCCTCCACAGCAGCGAAGGCCCGTGGATCCACTTGACCACGTGGCGATTTTTTAATGGAATCGCAAGTCTTGAATCGCAAGGTTCAATCAGCAGATTTTTGTTATGTGCTCCGATCAAAGGCCGGACCTGATCGAGTTATATGCCACAGTTTATTGCTAATCGCATCTGAATTCCCAATCGCAATCGAAAGATCTTAAGTGTTGGGCCCGATTGCATCTTGAAATTGGCGAACCCGATGGCGTTATACGATGGAGTTAATAGGTTCAATCGTGTCCGGGATCTTAATCACAATCGAAACTTTTCGATTGATCGCACGCCTTTTGTAATATGCTGTGATTGAAGTGGCGGACCCGATCCTGTTATATGCCAGAGTTAATATGTGCAAATCGCATCCGTGTCCTGATCGCAATCGGAACTTTTCTATTGTGTGCCCTGATTGCATTTGTTCAAAGCTCGGACCTGATTGCACTATGAGCCATGTTTTATGTGGTCATCGCGTCTGTTTGATCAATCGCAATCGCAAGTTTTGGTTGACACCGCCGATTCGCCAACTGCGATGTGGGCCAGGGGTCAAAGAATGAAATTTGATTCAAAGTTTTATTGAAATATTACTTGGCAGAGAAAAGAATACCTTTGGGACATTTCATGTATAGAAGAATGAAGATTGATTTGGCTCGAATTTTAATATGAATACCATTAGTAATTGAATGGTTTTGACCCATGGTTTCAATAAGGGCGTAAACTATATAAAGTGATGAGAATTATGAAGAAGGGTGTGAGTGAGAGGGTTGACTAAGAAGAAATTCCTCTAAGGAATATCTATATGGACAGACGACGTGCTTAATTGATGATTATGAGTCCATGATGTACCCTTCGAGACATTGACCTAAAAGGTGATGAGTCGTGAAGAAAAAATGAAGAGCTTGTGCATAACTGCTGAATAACATATATGAATCTGGTTTGGGTTTTAGAAGATTAAATTACACAGAAGTATACACGAGTTAGTAAATGAATATCTTCTCTGAAGTATGGGTTACTCTGGTTATAGCGGGCAAAGTATGCGTGTTTATGATTAATTGAAGGGTTGTGTTGAAGCTGCTTGATCAGTGTGAAAATTGATAAAACATTGTAGGGGGTTGTAGCTCCCTTCCAGGAGAGACTGGTAAACGAGAGAAGGCTGCAGCCTTCTGCAGGTGGGTGCCTGCGTGCTGGTATAAGTCTACACCAGCACAGAAATAGTAATATGTTTTCTTTATAATAAAATATTGAAGACACAGATTTCAGCAACGGTGGTTTTCTCCCAAATTGGGTTTCCACCTTAAATCCTGGTGTTCGCATGTGTTGCTTATGTTTTGTACTGTTAATTCTATTCATACTTGCTGATGAATAAATGATGCAATGAGCTAAGTAACGTCATGATAATATCTTTACAAGTTGGATGCAGTATTATAACATATAGTCTTTAAGAGAAAGGAAAAACTAAAAGTTTTTTTTTTAAGTCAGCTCTAAATACTGATTCACCTCTCGCATTTTTCCAAATACCACATCTTTAATGTGTAGCTGCTTTTTCAAGTGGATTCTCTGACCAGCTATTTGCAGAAGGCCCCTGCAAATAGTACGGTTCTGTGTTTACGATTTTCTTTCATTTTTCCCATTACACTAGTTCTTTTCATGTTTCGGGCTTATGTTGATTGAATAGATTGTGATTTATTTCCTTAGTTAATTATCTTCTTTCATATATTTGGAAATTGAATTGAATTGCGATAGTAAAAGTTGTAGAATGATCTTATCAAATTTCTTTGCAGTCGTAGTATAATTTCATAAGATTTCTTTACAAGTTAGGTTTTAGACTGATTGATATTAAGGAAGAAAGTGTGATTATATTAGTGTTAGAAGGTTAGATGAAATATTTATTTTGTAATGTGATGATTTGATCTAGTTTTCTTACAAATAGATAAGCATGTTTTTTTATGAATTATAGTTTGTATAAGTAAGATTTTTTTAGATTAATCTGAGAAATTGTTTTAATTTCAATTTTCAAGTGAGAAGATTGCTTTAGTTTCATTAGGTAAGTGTCAAAATATCTTAGAAGTTTGGGATTTTGTTAAGAGTGCTAATTTTATATTCCAGAGAGAAATAGAAGTGTGAGCATATAAATTAATCATCTAATTTAACTTTAGTAAGAAATGACTTCTAGCACATATAGCACACTACACTTCATCAGTTTACAAGCCCTGGTCAAAAATTTATGCAATCAATTTATGAAAATTAATTTGAAAAAAAAAATTTGCCACTATCGGGCAAGAGTAGATAAAAATCTTGTTGTTTTCCTATAAAAACAAAACGAAAACATAAATTAGATGCATAGGGAAACATATTCTACACGAATATTTGTAGCTATAGGTAGAAGTGTAATTCCAACAACATCACTCACCCCATCTGACCTCGTAGTGTCACACCATCCACCAAAAATCGCATACCATCCATTGTATATAGACATAGATTTCTTGAGGTACTGAGATATGAAATCCAACCTAGAGATTCACCAACTTCATGAACTAAATCAATTGTAGAAGAAGAAGAAGATCCTATATCCCCAACAGAAGGTGTAATTTTCCTAACTTCAACTGGATAAAAACTTCTAGATCAAGAACTAGAATTCCCTAGTGAAGAAAAGGAAGAAGAAACCTATTTTAATATACCATTGGTAGAGTAACTAGAAGAACTAGAAGAGGAACAAAAAAATTCCAATATTGGAACCTTATATTAGTTCTGAAGAATATACAATTGTTGGGGAAGGAGAAGGAGAAGTACACAATGTAAATGGTGAACATCTAAGGATTGGAGGTGGTGGAAGAGGACCTAGGATTTTAGGTGGAAGAGGTGGAGGTGGAGGAAGAGGAAGAGGAGGAGGAGATGGAAGAGAACCAGATCCTATTAGGTCTCCTATCTTTGATGAACATACTACATTAAAAATGAAAAATATTTCACCCTCTACCCTTCCTAACTTCCACAGATTAAGAAGTGAGGATCCTGAAATATTTATTTTTGAGTTTGAAGTTTTATTTAGATATTATGACTATTTTGTCTATTCTCAAAATTTTAGATTTCTTCCGGCAACTTTTAAGGATGCAGCATTAAAATGCTTCATGGGTTTAATAACAAACTCTATTAGAACATGGGAAGAAATGAAAACTGCATACTTAGAAAAATACAAGGATCATTGCATGCCACATAATTGTATGGATGAATTTTTCGAAATGATGCAAATAAAACATGAAAATCTTGAGGATTTAATTGAAAGGTTTAGTTATAATCTTAAGAGAGCTAAAATGGAAAATTTAGATGAGGATACTTTGAATTCTCTCTTATTAAAATATATGAAAGATGAATGGATAGATATCATCAATATGATGGGAAAATGAGACATTTATTAGTTATCATTACCAGGAATTTCTAAATTATGCACACACCTTTCAAGAGGTAAGTCAAGATTTGGATAAAGTTCAAGAGATCCTATTATCTCTAGAATTAATAAATCTACAGTTGGAGCAGTAAGTAGGGATGAAATATGAAATTTGCTTGATGAGTTTGAAACATAAAATTTAGGGAGTCTTAATAACCAAATAGACACCTTAAAATTACAAAATAAGTAAAAATTTGAATGTGATGCCTTGTCTATATTTTTTCGTAAGTGTAGAAAAAACATGCCTTAAGAGAATGACCTCTTGACCTGAAGAGTGTATAAATTTGTGTTATATGTGCAAAAAATCATGATACTAAAAAATGTCCTTTAATACCCGGTCTTAAAGTTATTTACCAAGAATAAGTAGCTCCAAATCAGATAAAACCTCTTTTTTTTAGTTCCAATAGACCATGGAAAAACACAGGATTTAACACCCAAAAATATCCACAAGCACCACAAAACAATTGTATTGCGCCCATGCGTTGCCAAAATTGGCCTCAACCTCAACCTTGGGCGTAAGGATGGAAAAATTCTTATGGAATATATCCCTATTATTCTCATTACCCTTAAAATTATCCCACTTTTTCACCACAATATTTTCCTTAGTCTAGTCAACCACCACCCCAAGCTCAAATTCAAAATCCAAATCCAAAACATTCATTACGATTTCTACAACGACCAAACTAATTTCATTCTCAACCACTTCTGAACCCAAATAAAAAAAATTCACAAACTATTTACAATATGGAAGGAAAACATTTCCACACCTATATGATCACTCCATTAGATCTTAAAAATTTTCAACTTAGATATGGTAGAGTATTGGAAAATATTTCACCATTTGTTATTATTTAGGAAAATTATAAGGATGATCATTCTTAGGAAGAGACATTTCTTCATCAAGATGAAAATCCTCAAAAGAAGGATGATCACTATAAGGAAGGGAAATCTCTTCATCAAAAAGAAAATCGTCATAAAAATGCCACTCCTACACATGTCACTCCAATAAACTCAACTCCCATTATGGAACAACCTTGAGTATCTATTTCAAAACCATGTTTTCCAGAAAGATTAAAAATTGATAAAAGAGTTAAAAAATGATTTTATTACCTAACTATGATATTTTGGATGAAATAAAGAATGTTTGCATAAAAATTCCTCTGTTAAAATCCATGAAGGAAATTCTAATTTTTCCAATGATAGTTAGGAAGGTAAGCATTAAAATACAAGGAAGGAAAAGAGAAGAATTGAAAAGAATCCAATTAGTTGGAAAATTTTTAGATATCACGATGGGAAAAAGAAAAATTCAAAAATACTTAGATCTAGAAAGTCCCATTGTGAAAACACACATTAATGGTGTTGAAATACCAAATAAATTCATTGATTTAGGAGCAGCAATAAACATCATGAGTAAAAAAACTATGGATGAATTAAAACTTCATAATCTTCAATATATACCTACATTATTACAATTGGCAGATAGGTATGTAATTAAACATGATGGTGTATTAGAAGATGTATATGTATCCTTATATTATTGGGAATATCTTATTTACTTTATGCTTTTAACACCCAATAATAACTTAGGAGGACATCCATCGATCCTAGGAAGACCACGGTTAGCCACAACTAATGCTTTTATAAGTTGTAGATCCAGTTACATGATTCTCTCTCATGGAAGTTCAATAAAGAAATTTACATCGTATCCACCTACAAAAACAACGATAGAAGTAGAAAGTGAATAATGGATAGATGATTATATTAATATACAACCAATTTTTCTACTTCAAAAATAGATGAAGAATATCAAATTTTAAATTTAATGGAAAATAACGAGTCATCTTCATATTTTGAATCTAGTCATAATTTTTCAGGAACAATGCAATATTGAATATTTATCGCCCTGTCAAATGTCTTTAAATTCTATGGAATAATTTGGAAATTCTTTAATATAAGATTTTCTAGGGGAAACTTTGAATATAATCATAACTTGGAAGAATTTAAAAGGAAAGAATTAATGAAAGTATTACATGAATTTTTTTTGCTTATGCATGGGAATATATCGACATGAAGGAAATTGATCCAAGGACTTGTATACATCATATTTATATCTAAGTACATGCCAAACCAATTATATAACCAAAAATAAGGATGAATCCAAATGTAAGGGAAATTTTTAAGGAGGGACTAAAGAAATTGTTAAATGTGAACTTCATTTATCCTATATTTGATAATCAATGGGTTTCACCATTAGTAATTGTTCCGAAGAAAAATGGAAAATGGAGAGTATGTCTTGACTTTAGGGGATTGAATAACGCCACTTTAAAATATCACTTTCCACTTCCTTTTATAGATCAATTTTTGGATGCATTGGCACGAAAGAAATATTTCTCAATTTTGGATGGTTTTAGTGGATATAATCGAATACAAGTAGCCCCAAAATACCTAAATGAAACCACCTTTCCCTGCCCATGGGGTGCTTATGCTTACCCAGTACTTTGTTTTGGATTATGTAATGCACCTGCAAGATTTAAAAGGCTGGTGCTAGGAATTTTTTCTAATACAATTCATGATTGTGTGGAAGTTTATATGGATGAATTTACAATTTATGAGAATTATTTTCAAAAAGCCCTTCATAATTTGGAAAAATATGTCATTAGATGAAAGGAATAAAATCTTTCATTAAGTCATGAAAAAATGTTTTATGATGTTTACTGAGGGAATTATTTTAGGACGCCATATTTCATGAGATGGAATTAGAATGGACACATTTAAGGTAGAATTTATTTCTAAATTATCAATTCCAACTTGTCAATGAGATGTTAGAATTTTTATTGGTTTCATTGGTTATTATAGAATATTCATAGGAAACTTTACAAAAATTGCATCTCCATGTTTCAAATTGCTCACAAAATATTGTGAATTCATTTGGACGTATGACTGCCAAAAATATTTCGAAAAATTATAAGAGAAAATTTCTAAAGCACCCATTCTCATAGGACCAAACTAGAAATTACCTTTCCATATTTCAATTGATGCTTCTGACACAACCTTAGGATTTGTATTAGCACAAAAAAACTTGATTCCTTATGCCATTTACAATACAAGTAAAAATTGGACTCCTACAGAGTTAAGTTATAATATTACTAAAAAGGAGTTTTTAGTTTTTTTCCATGCCATCAATAAATTCAAACACTACATCATTGGCTATGAGACCCGTATACATACAAATAATAATTCAATAAGGTACTTAATGAATAATCCAATCACTAATGGAATAGTTACATTATGGTTATTTTTATTACAAGAATTTAACATCACCATTTTAGATCGACCAGGAAAACAAAATATAATTGTTGATTTTACATTCAGGATCCAAAATGAGAGAAATGGCATACCCATAGAAGATAATTTTCCTGATGAATATCTTTTTGCAGTATCTATTAAATCTCCATGGTTTATAGATATTGGTAACTATTTGGTTACAAGTAAGTTACCATCATATTTGTCTCCTAAATAAAATATAAAGGTAATTAAAATTGTGCATCTTACTCATGGATAAAATAGTAATTGTATAAAAAAAATACCTGATCCGATTATTCGAAGGTGTGTTAGAGAAGATGAAATACTTAAATACTAAAAGCATGTCATGATGAAATATGTGGAGGACATTTTTCTCATAAAATAACTTCTTACAAAATAATTCTTTTAGGATATTATTTGCTTCTATTTTCAAAGATGCCAGGAAATATGTTAAAAGATGTGATAGTTGTCAAAGAATGGGGAAACCTATCCTTGTAGATGAAATTCATCTACAAACTTAGGTACTCATTGAACCATTAAAGAAATGGGATTTATATTTTGTTGGTCCTATTAATCCACCATCAAGACAAAAAAGATACATTCTTGTTTGCACTGATTATGTTACAAAATGGGTAGAAACTAAAGAAATTCCTTTTTCTACTAGAAATGTTGTAGTCTCATTTCTTTCTGAGGATATTTTCACTTGGTTTGGTGTCCCAAGGGAAATTGTGATCAAGGTACTAAATTTACATCCAAGCTAGTATAAAAGATCATGAAAGAGTATAAAATCAAGCATCAAAACTCTACTCCATATCATCCTCAAGAAAATGGATAAGTGGAGTCAACAAATAAAGTAATTGAAACCATTCTTACCAAGATTGTGCATCAGCATAGAAGCACTAGTAGAAAATGATGAAATTAGTGGCTAGGTGACTAAAAAAGTTAGTCACCACAATTATTTCAAGTGAATTAATACTAAATTTGAGCAATTTTAAGTGAATGAACTAAAATTGACTAACTTAAATGACTAATTTAGCCTAGGAATAAAATATACAACTATATAATAAGTGACTAAACTAAAAATGACTAACCTAAATGACTAATTTTGTCTAGGAATAAAATATACGACTAGATAATAAATTACTAAACTAAAAATGACTAAGTTAAATGACTAATTTAGTAGGATTAAAATATATGACTAGATAATAAGTGACAAAATTAATAATGATTAATGTAAATGACTATTATAGTCCACGAATAAAAATATGATAAATAACAAGTACAATGAGTATATTAATTATTCATTTATGTTAGTAATTTAATTGTGGACACATTATTTGTTATGGGTTTTTGTGGCATTGTTACATACCATGGCCCATTATTGCACTAGATTCATAGAGAATGATTTCAATAATTTGAATTCAAAGTATATATGTTGATTTATACATGGTCAATTGATATAAACCTAGAATTTTACTCTAAAGTCATATTATTCTATAGATACATGCATTACAAAAATGTTCACAAATTCTAATAATGCATTCATATTCTTAGAATGTGCACACAATATTATTAGAAACCCATCCATACCAAAAATTATTGTGGCTCTTTAATTATGTAGAATAACATGCCATGGCTCCCATGTGAAAGTTTAAAATTGAATATCCCTTAGAGAGTATCTATGTGGTTGTTTGGGGGTTAATTCATGTTCCTCGAACTCAAGAAGCTTTATTTAGGACCTAAGGCCCTCTTTTCTCCTGCCCTCAAGATAGTACATTCCCCAAGGCCCATTCTTACCATGTAAACCATACCAATGGTGACAAATATCCCCCATATAAGCCAAATATCCCCTAGAGATGTTCCGTGTAGTAAATAGAATACTTGTTCAAGAAGATTGATCATGGGAAGATTCAAATATGGCCCAAGCACCTTATGATCCTTCCTTGACCATGGTTAAGACCCCAAATTCCATACGTGGTGAAAAAATACTCCTAATGATATTAAGGCCAAAATTAAAGGCCCCAAGACCTAAATATGTCACAAAAATCTTCAAATAGCACCCATATCACACCTAAAGGCTAGATATATCTTAGATAGGATATGTGTGGTCAACGTTTGAGGCCTTATTCATGTCCCTTGAACTAAATAAGTTTTGTTTAGGGACTAAGGATCTTGTTTCCCTTCCATTTCCATCATAAAGACCATAAAATCCATCTTTATTATGTAAGACATACTCGTTGTTCCCATATTTCCATTATAATATTATGTTCATGGAAATTAAATATGAGTAAGACTTTTTTTAGGCATAAGACCCTTTTCCATTCCTTGGCCAAGATATAATAAGACATAACTCCTTGCATATATGATGTGGAAAACCTCATAATGGAACCTTTATCCTAGACAGAGGCCTAAAATTCCTAAAAGATGATTTACATTGTAGTTCTTTATGGTATTTTTCATGCAATGTGAGCCAAAGAAGTTTCATTCTGGAATTGAGGCCATTGTTTGCAAAGGGTACAAGCCTAGGACCCGTTCTTACTATGTAAAACATACCAATGACACTAAATATCCCCCATAGATTCCTAAGATCCCCTATAGAGGTTATTTGTTGTTCTTTGAGAACTACTTCCAAAGATTAATCATAAAAGATTCAAATAAGGCCTATGTCCCTTATTTTGTTCCTATTTTGACCAAGCCTACACTTGCAAGCATCATATGTGATTTGAAAGCCTCCTAATTTCATTAAGGTCTAATGATGAGGCTCCAAGACCCAATCATAGTGTGCAAAACCTTTGAATGGAAGAGACATCCATTCTAGAGGCCAATGAATATCCCTTAGAGAATATAATTTATGTGGTGGTTTGAAGCTTTTTTAATGGGCACTAATTATGTAAGAATTAATTCCTTTTTCTTTAATGTCCTTATTTAGCCATAGTAAAGGCCATGGGACCCATTCTTATTATACAAAACATACCAAATACCCATATTCCGAGCTCGAGGTATTTTTCATGGAAACTGAGCATGAGAAAGATTAATTTCGGGACAAAGGAAATTGTTTTCCTCTCCTAACCATAACATAGACACTAACTTCGATATATGGTGAGAACTAATCCTATGGTGCCCATATCCCAACTTAAGACCAAATATTCTTTAAAAAATATTTATGTGGTTTTTAGGTCTAGCTCATTGCCCTTGACACTAACAAGCTTCTTGTAAGCCCTAATGCCCCTTTTTTACCTCTCTTACCCATATTACATTCCTTAAATCATATACATGGTGTGAAAAAATTCCTAATCTAAGTGATATCCCATATATTCCTAAGATTATTTAGAGAGGATCTCTGTGGTTGTTCAATGCCAAATTCATGGCCCTTAAGCATGAAAAGCTTCATTTTAGAAATAAAAGTCTTTTTTTTACCTTCCCTCATACTAATTCTTACCTTGCAAAGAATAATAATGGTGCCCATACTCTTAGTCTAAGGCCCTTCTCATGTCCATTGGTAAAGGCCTTGAGAGTTATTCCTAGTGTACAAAATTTGGTAAGATTGTGCAAATATTAGTAAAGATAACAAGCCCAATAAAAATTACTCCATTGGTCATAACCTCTCATAATGGTAAATCTAGACAATTGGTCTCATTGTGATAAGTGGAAGTTTAGTTTTAAAATTTTTTTTATCAAACTTGACATGTTATTATACATTTTTATGTCTATATTAAAACAATAGAAAACCACATAATTTTAATTTTTAAATATCACTTCATAAAACTACTAATTCATAACTTTTATCTATTAAATAATTTATATACAATTTAATACCTTATTAAATTTTTAATTTAATACTATATATATGTTTTTTTTGTTTTAAATATTATTATTAACATTTAATTTTAATTTTAGATTATTTTCAATTCTCCTGCCTGCTCGCTACTCCCAATTCCTGCCTGTAAACCGAGAAGAACGCCACATGCTTAAAGAGCTTGAATTTTTGCAATGAGAAACACTTTCTCTCTCCCTTCTCCTCCAGTTGCCTCCATCCATGACCGTCCATTATATCTGCGGAATCCATAGAGGTACCATTCTCCAATGCCATATTCAGGGAAAGGGAATATCCATAGAGACTCCAAAGGAAATGCCTTGATTGCTGCTGAGCAAGATCATTTCATTGCTTCAAAATTTGAAGGACGAGGAAACTTCCAAAGCGCCTATGAAGAGGAACAAATGAGGCGGAGAATATAGATAAGCTAAGTTATTTAAATTTTTTTTATTGTTTAACATGTTCCTCTCACACCGAGAAGTGATTCTATAAATATTCCCCTACTCCCATATTCGATACAACAACAGAAAAAATCTCTTGCAGTGGCCCTGCTAACATATTAACATCACACTCATGTTGTTTTGCTACAAGCATTGCCTCCTTCAGGGCCTTCAATTGTTTAAAAAAATCATGTAAATTGATTAATTTTTGTAAGTTTATCTTCTCAGTTTATAGATAATTTTAAAAGGAGGATATTTTTTAATGAAAGTTTCACAATCCCCAAATCTCAAGGCTCTTTTTGAGAGAACATGGCACAATATTGTTGCTAGGCACAGACCTGATTTTCAAGACGCAGAAGATGCACATACACTTGGGGCTTTATGTTCACAAGTTGAAATGGACAACCACATACACAAACTTAATAGAACTTGCAAGTTGACCTCTTGTGAATCTGGAGAATAATAAAATGGAAGTCACTTCAATAATTTTTTTGGCCATCTTCTGTGTGACAGAAGAGTCCCAGTCGCAAGCCTCTTACCAAAACGATAAATTAAAAACCTAGAGTGGGATAAATTGTCTTCAAGCAAAACTATGAAAATTGTCTTACAGAAAGGTCACTTACTTTGTTCAAAGAATTGCTCTATTATAGTTGGACCCTATTTTATAATTGTTTGAACCCTATTTGATAACTATTCATGTGTCCTATTCAGTGCCTAGTTTGTCAATGGGGTTTGAACATGGTCAAATGTAAATGTGGTCTCAACATTGTGCGTCAGCATTTCTGAATCCCTAGCTTGAGGTTTTATCAATTGTTCCTGCATTTTTTTCACTGACTATTTTTTCAATGGGGTTTGAATAGGTTGAGATGTTTGAAAAGAATCAAAAGATGAATGGAGTTGAGCCTGAACTTTCCATCAGGGAACAGGTCCAGCTAGAAGAGGAATGCATGAAGGGACAAATGCTATCTGCTGAGATTGAATCTATTGATAAGGAAGTGTTGTAACATGTTGTTATGTTTCATTCCTATCAAGATGTAAATTTGGTACCTATTTCGAATCCACAACAATAATTTGTGGTAGAAACAAGTAAAGAAATGTCCACTCTGGCCTGCAACTTACAAGTTGTATCATCCCCGATTGGTAATTTGTCGATGGCTATGACTACAAATCATTCAGGTTTTGTACATTGTTTTGCATTAAATACATCTAAGTAGCACTCACATAGTCTTAAATTTCTGGCCCCAAGTAGTTTGACGTAGTTAAGAAATAGAGCTTCAGATACACAGGAATTGTTTGCACTAGGATTTCAGCAGTTCAATAAAGTAGGAGGCAATAAACAGGAGTTCCACTTGGTATTTGGGTCGCAAGAGTATGCCTAGGTTGCAATAACGCATAATGTAATGATGGACAAACCTATTCAACAAATTCCTATAGACACACAGACATTTCCAAAATTCACGCCTGGCCAAGATTTTAATCTTGTTTCATAAGTTCACTCTGGTAGCGGAAAATCAGGCTCTCATCAGTTTTATTTTCATGGATTTCCATTTCCAGCTTCTACCAAAAATAGATTTCGATGTAGCTGGATTGGGATGAATAAGTAGGTGTATACTTTTATTGTGGGAGAAAGGTTATATATCTATCAGATAAAATTTCCGTAGATTTTGAAATATTTTTTATGATGATGAAAGGTAGCAGGGTATGCTTCTCACACAATTTGCACTAACGTTGTGAAGGAGAAGCCAAAGCTGTTGAACATTGGGTTCAATTCTCTCCATGTGTTTCGCGACATGGACTAACCACCTCTCGTGGATCCTAACTCTGTCGATTGTAGCAGAGACTAATGCTTGCGGGTTTTGTTCTAACAGCAACTGTGATTCCAACAAGTGGTGTCAGAGCGACAGGTCTCGAGTTCGAAATTCACCTGGCTCTCATTGGGGGGGAGATTGTTGGACATTGGGTTCAACACTCCCTGTGTGTTTCGCGACATGGAATAACCACCTCTCGTACATCCTAACTCTGGCGATTGTAGCAGAGACTAATGCCTGCAGATTTTGGTCTAATGGCAATTGTGATTCCAATAGAAGCAAAATATTATATCAACACAGTGAGAAGCTGACATTTGCAATTGGTCTTTTAAACACAACCCTGGGACACCTATGTGGGTCATGATAAACTTTGAGTATGTGGTGATTGCCACTCTCCCATATTCTAGAGAAAATTTTTAGTGTCATGGTGCCAATCCTTTCCAACATTTCAAAGCTGGACAATGTTATTGTGGTGATTATTGGAAATAGTAAGTGAACTATGAAATCCTCATATGCAACATTTTTCCTTGTTAGATAATGTTCATCTCGTGTAATATTTTGGATATGGTGAGATGAATGTAACAAATGAGTACACAGAATGTCTATAAAAATCGTAGATTCATAGCTAGTAATCCAAGTTCCTGACAAATCTATGGTGTATGTCATAGTAGCTTACTCCTTTAAGCTAAAGAGTCAGATGGGCATAAACAATGTTTGCAATTAATTCCATTGGTTTCATTAATGCATTGTTAAACAGTATTTGCATAAACCACTAATTGATTGGTGAGATCTTCCTGAAACGTGTCATTGAGCCAAAAATACTCCCTTTTGCCAATTTTTGAAAAAATTGGCGGATGCAACGAAAAATTCATATTTTTTTCTTCAGGTTTTCTAGTTCATTTTTTATTATTGTTCTGCTATTTTTTGTCAAGTCAGATTTTAGATCCTCTCTGATTTTTTACAAGTTTTTGTCATTCAACACTATTGTTAAGTGTATTTAATGTCAAATTATTTTGAAGTAACTTTATATGAATTTTAGATGCTAGTGGATTTTATGGAAATTGTTTTTGTATTGATTGCTATGGAATTGTTGAAATTTTGGACTCTTTCATAGACAATTTTTTCAAATTGAAAACATATTCATGGTACTTAAGTCAATATCTACCATACTACCATATTCTGGATATTGTTGAAATTGCATGGAAAATGGTATTTTCCAGGACACAGAAGAAATGAAGATGGGATAAAAAGTGGTGTTTTACCAAACACTTAAACTATTAAAACATTCAGTGGCACTCCCCATTTCCATTGAGTATAGCATGGCATCACTGTAGCACTTATAAGTGTCTTGGGACATCCCTTGGAGATAGTGGGACATCTCGGGGATGGAAAAATGTCTATCTCTTACATCCCAGTGATGCCTTGAGACATCTATGTTTCCCTTCCCTGGAGTGAAGGGATGCAGAAAATGCAGGGGACATGTCCCTACGGACTACTGATAAATGCAACTACATGTTGTGGCTATGATACTGCTAATATTGCATAAATTGAAACACTTGAATGCCTTAAGTCAAATCCTCATAGTTATACGTCTTTCAAAAAATGATATTTTGGCAAACATTTCTCCCCAAATACGAGAAGCATAGATTGAGTTTGCCATAAATATTCTATAGCTATTGGAAAAACGATATGACACTAAATTGATAAGGATGATAGAAAAATAGCATGGGCTTTCCAATATTTTCAATCATGAATCTCAAAAAGGTTTAGATTCTTTTCCAAAGAAGGGTTCAAGAATCAAATTCGTTTCCAATCATGAATCCCTAAAAGGTCCAAATTTTTTACCAATGGGTGTATTAGCAATTTTCTTTCTGAATTGGGGCATGGGAGGGTGTATTGGTAATTTCCTTTATTAATTGGGGCATACCCCACTCAAATGTTCACTGGTATGTCCTTTTAGGACTATTATTATCCTGGATTCCCAATCCTCAAAGAATATTGGTCCTTTTCAACTACTCTTGTCTTGGATACTTGTCCAATCCTCAAAGAGTGTCAGTCCACTTCCTATTTCGGATTTTCTCTCATCAAGGAAATCATAGATGTTTATTTAATCTTCCATTCACCATTCTTCCTCCATGCCCTTCACTTAGATGTATGATTGTTAGTCCTGGCCTAGTGCATGACACATGATGAGGATAATACAAATGTGATGTTTATCATTACTCCCTATCAACTAGAGAGGAGATCCTTATTCCCACTTGATTTAGGGTATAGATCCTTGCTCCTTCAAAAATAATAAGGAGACTTCATACTCCTAAAATATAGAGGAGATTCTCTATGTCAACCATTTTCGGATATAGAGAAATGAAGTCCATATATTTCTGAGAGGAAGGAGTATCTCTTACTCTCAGTGGTCATTGGAAATGTCTAAATGCTTCTTTCTAAATATCATTTTGTCCATAAATAATTTTCCTAGTGTCGTTCTTGATTTTCCAAATAAAATTTTGCATACAATCCCTCGAAGTCTAGTTGTCGAAATATCTAGTATTTTTCTCCCCTTCATCAATCCACATTTGACAAATCTTCTGTTGCCATTCCTATGCTTGACGCAAAAGTATTTTCATTTTTTTGTCAAATTTTGCTAATTTATGTTTGGAAGCCTCTGATAAGTAGTTTGTTGAATGTGGATCTTCCAAATATTTAATATGGGCGTTGATTTATATAATTTCTCTACTCCTTTCCTTTTTTAGATGACAAGCCAATAAACGAACTACCTATTTTATCTTTTTCAACTTATAGAGAGATTGTCCATGGCGAAATTACCAATGCTCAGATTGAATTTTGTCTAGAAGTCTTAGACCATTAAGGTGAATTCTGGGTATTTCAACTAAAAATTGTTAAACTTAAAGGGAGCAGGCTCCCCTTTTGAAATGTCTTCTATACTAAAAAGAGAGGAAAATGATCAGATATTTGCAAGGGAAGAACCCATGAGCTGAAATTGGTGGGATGGTTAGCTAAAAATTTCTTCAAAAAGAAGTGGTATAGTATTTTTGAAATGCCACAAGATCCCCATCTACCATTCCTCCATGTGGGTCCAATTGTGTCAAACATAATATCTATAAAAGACTTTCGGAAAAATAGGTCCTTGAAGTGTGTTGCGAGAGAGTCTAGATTGTTTCGACATCAATTTTAAAGATTATCTCCATGTTAAAAAATGTCAGTCTAGGCTAATATTTGCATAAACTAACTCCAATTTAAATTTGGAAATTTCTCCCATCAAACAGATGCTTATCTTTATGAGATGTGAGATGTACACACACTCCCGCCTACTTTTTGGATCGTTAATTTGCCTAAAAAAAGAACACTTTACCAAATGGTAAGGGACAACAATGGGAATATGAGTTTTTGGATCTAGGACCTCAACATATATTGATCTTGTGCCATAATATAAATCTAGGGCTAGCATCACCGTGTGACTTAGAAAAGAAGGATAGTTTGGCATGGCACACTTAGGGAATGGTTTGTCAACACTTTCTGCTCATGCCTAGGTTGTGAACAATGGGATCGCCTCATGGCACTTGCAGTGGAAAGTTTGAAAGAACTTATGTGAATGCATAAAAAAATTAGTTGGCTCTATTTGTGGTGAGATGATCTTATCAAATATTATATTCCTTCGGTGTACCTTTGCACCTTTAAGGGTAATTGCTAGTATATATATTAGTTTTATAAACATTGTTACATTGTGCTATTAATAATGTATTTTTCTAAATATTTTTATATTATTAAAAATAAATTTACGCGATAAGCGTTTCCTCTTAGGGTGAGGAGATAGTGGTAACAGAAGACATTCGTTTTCGTCATCCTTGGAGCAATTAAAATTGGATACTTGTGCTAGTTCACCCCTCCAATAGGAGACATTGCAACACAACAAAGATAAAATCTCTTCCTGTTCTTCTTCTTTCTTCCTGAGGATGCGTAGAAAGACAAATTCTTCTTGCTGGTTTTTCTCATATCAATGGTGACGTCAAGAAGAGGAAGGAGGGCAGTTTCAAATCAATCGGGTGTTTGATTCCTTCAGAGAGATGGCAGGGGAGAAGCCCAAGACATGAATCGTGTGGAATGCAATGAAGCAATTTGTCAATGGAGGAGCCTCTGGTATGCTCGCCATGTGTGCCATCCAGCCTATGGACATGATCAAGGTGCACTTTCAGTTGGGTCAAGGTTCGGGTTATAATGTTGCAAAGAACATGCTAAGGGACAAGGGATTTGGTGCTTTTTACAAGGGGTTATTAGTTGGTTCGTTAAGATAGGAAACTTATACACCAACACGTCTTGGATCATTTAGGATATTGACAAACAAAGAAATTTACATTAATGATGGGAAACCACTACCTCTCTATAAGAAGGCTCTTTGTGAAATTACAACAAGAGCTATTGGAGCATGTGTTGGAAGTCTTGTAGATTTAGCTCTCATTCGCATGCAGGCGGATGCAACTCTGCCTGCTGTGCAGTGACGACATTACAAAAAATCATTCCATGCACTATACTGTATTATTGGTGATGAAGGGGTTCTAGCCCTATGGAAAGGGATGGGTCCAACAATTTTCTAAGCGATGGCCTTAAATATGGGCATTCTTGCTTCTTATGATCAGTCTGTAGAATTTTTCAAGGACACCATGGGCCTTTCTGAAGCTACAACTGTGGTTGGTGCAAGTGTCGTTTCTATTTTTTTTGCATCTACATGTAGTCTGCCCTTTGATTATGTGAAGACTCAGATACAAAATATGCAATGCGATGCCAATGGGAAGTATCCATATTCAGTCTCCCTGGATTGTTTTGTGAAAACATTCAAAGTAGGGGGACCGTTTAAGTTCTATATCGGGTTTCCCGTTTATTGCGTTCGAATTGCTACCCATTTATATGATGACATGGATATTCTTATATTCATTCATTTTTTTCATCCTCAAAGGCTATGCACAACCTCGTCCTACTTCCCTGAACCTTAGTTCTTCGCCCACCTGTCATTGGCACTCGAATGACGACGGGGTTTGGGTTTTCTTGAATCTATTTTCACTCTGCAAATTGACGTTTTTCTTTATTTCTATTTTCCTATAATATGTAGTTTGTTCAGTTAATAAACTCCAGGCTGTTGATTTTTGTGTAGCTTGGGAGGTACTCCAAGCCCTACGGTTCAAGGATTGGAGGGAAAAGCGCCACAAGAGTCGCTTGTGGGCTTGGAACCCAGGGCGTGTGAATTTTTCAGTGCAGGAAGATCCGAGGCCCCACCTTGTGATGCTTCTAGAAATTGCAACTTTGACAAATTCTCTGGTAAAGGAAATGGCTTTTGGATTGGTGAGAATAAATCTGGAATGCTTGAGAACAGTGAACAGAGAAAATTTGTTTCAGGAACCCAGATGGACCATGTATTGCAATGGGCGTAAGGTTGGTTATGCTATGAGGAGAAGTTGGTATGAGTCTAAACATAAATAGATTGGATAGATAAATTCAAGATGCAATATTCCTTTTGATGGATCTAAATTGATCGGATCAATTTAGTGTTTTCCCAATCGATCAATCCAAGTGGGACCAAAGTGAGTCACGTCCCATTGAATTGAATGGCGAGTCACGATTATGTATAGATACTATAAATAAAATTACTTGGCAGATTGTACTTTCAGAGGAGGAATTGAAATCATGTTTCTATATCAAGTAACATTGTACCCTCTTATTTGATGGAGCTTTTGCCCGCTCTTATCCCTTCATGCGACATGCGAGTTATTATGTAGAAAGGGAACACATCCGAATGGATAACGAATGTACGATGCTGAAATCATCAAGAGGGCGGGGATTCAATAATAATAGTAGGGGCATTTCACTCCTTTATCCTGTTTTGATTGCTTACTCTGTGTATAGGGGTGATCGGTCATGCTCTATACACTCCTATCCCTTTCTTCTTTCACTGCTCATGATATATAGTTAATTGGCCTCTCCCTTCTTTCGCACTAATCTCATGATTATATCATTATTTACGTAATAACGAAATCAACATAACTCTATTGCTTCATGATAGATAGATAATTGGCCTCTCTCTCTTCTTTCACACTAATCTCCTGACTTTGTAATGATGTGCATAATAATGAAATCAACATACATCTCATTTGAGCATACTTTTATCCTTGCCTTCCAACCATCGATGATGACCTCTCCATCGGACGATCTGCCTCCCTACACCCATCAGTAGGTCGAGTGCTACAATTACCTCTAGGATATCCCTTGGGGAGAGAGCATTACTCGACTTCATAATAGGGATAGGCTTATTGCTCGAGTCAAGGCCATTACTTTCCTCTTTAATTAATAGTAGGAACATCGTGGGAAGAAGAATGAATTGACTATTTGGGAATGACTCTTTCCCACTTCTTTTCTCGGTAATCCATCTCCAAATATAATCTCACAAGAGTTGATAATTTCTTGATAGATAAAGGAGTTGAATGCTTATTGTATTGAATGATCGCCCGAAAGTGAGACAACATAAAGGCTAGCACAACTTTGAATCCCCAACTTACATTTGAAAGTGAAATTATCTTCTTGAAGAATGGCATTTAAACACTGCTAAGGGGGGATAAGCTAATATTATGCAATTACTGCTTGCTTGCTTTTCGTTCATTACGACATCGTTACTTGCTTCGTTTGTTACTGGCTGGCTAATTATTGCTAGGATTTGAATTGCTCATTACCTGCCAAATATTTTTGTTCCGTGTGACCATGACTATGGAAACTGCTCCTTCCCTTTCAAGCCCGCAGAAGAGGGCTCTACCTACCCTCTTGACTACTAAGCTAGATCGTTTCCCACAAACTGCTTGAAAAGCATCCAAAAGCACTTTCATTTCATATGTGTAATCCGGAACAAGAAGGGACAATCGATCCTATTCTAATGTATTATAGAGATATCAATGACTAAAATCCTTTTGCAACATTGATTGTTGTGGTGTCACTTTACAGTAACTAATTTTTCTATTTTTGTGGACCAGCTCATACCATTACTTGTGGCCCCTTTTAAAAAATTTCTTTTGGTACACTGATTATGTTGGGCTAAAATTTGGCTAACCTCTTTGATGGACCCAATGGTCCCGACTCCCATGAAAAACACCCGTAGCATGTCAGCCATGAGGAAGTACAGAAAATAGTTGAGTCTTTCACCTAGTTAATTAGAAAAATGGAAACCAATATGTTTTCCCTCACATTTCACATATCCCCCATTTTCAAACAATGGCCCTTTTTCAGAAGCTTTTCCATACAATGGTAGTTGATTATTTCTCTAATGATTGCTTTGGAACCTTTGAGCATGTAGGAGTTTCCATTCTCTTGAAAACTCATGTAGAATTCCAATAAATCCATGGTGATAGGTCCTAGTGTTCTTCCCCATTCATCACCCAAAGGAATATCACAGCCACACATTTCAATGGAAAACATGTGGCTTCCTTGTGAGGGAAGACATACTAGTTTCCATTTTGCTAATTTAGGGAACAATTCCTTGTAAGCAAGGAGGAAGAGGTGAGAATAATACTAGGTGACAGGTGGCAAGTGGGAATGTATTGCGGCGTATTTGTAAACATCTAATTGTAACTCCCGTGTTTAGGATACAAACAACCACCAATGACACCATTGATTTCTCCGTCAATTGACTTCATTATTTTTTTGATTTTATGTACTACAATATATTTGCATTTGTGGCATTCCTCTTTTGTAGTCTTCCTTTTATTTTTTAAATGCCACTTATATTGCTTACACTTATGCAATTAGTTAAACTTGTTATCATCATCTTATTTTCATAAGTCTTCTCATCTTTATTTGTAAGAACATATAAGATATTGGGCAAAATCTTGCCATATTTTAGTAATCGTTTGATCTATTGTCAACTGATTAGCACAAGCTAATGTGCATCTTTGACCCATCCAAGCTAATGTGAGTTGAGGTTGGTAACTTAAGTTCCTTTTCCAATTGAAGCAAGAAAAGGTTATTTTGGTTGCCATTATCAATGACCATATATGCTAGTTCGTGCTTGATTTGATAGTTCTATGTACAATGAGATTCCTTGTTGCTGGAAAGGCTAGATTTGTGCATTAGCATCAAGTGTGGGTCAATGTAGCTGGGATTGTTGACATCAACCTCTCAATAATTCATATAAAGGAAGTATTTTTCCTTTTGGAGCTCTTTTGGCCTAAATGTTTGACATTCCTCATTGGAATGGGCAAGCTTCCTATGATAGGTGCCATATTTCTTCTTCCCACAGTGGGTAGAGGATATGGAATTGGTTTATTCTTTGTTCTACAATCTACCCAATATTGTTGGGATGAGTAATTAGTAGAAAGAAAATGAGGACAAAATTCCCTTCATCCACAGCTTCTTGAACCACCAGTATTTCTAGGTTTTGCATTACAAGATAATACCCCAACTTAGTTAAATAATGTATGCTTGTGGTATTATAGGACCAAGAAATTTCATCATTTGATTCACTTAAACAAATGTGTGCCTTACTTTGCTTCATGTCCCAAATCCTGTGCTTGGACCCATCCCTATCTCCAAATTTTCATTCAATTGACATCAACATTTCTATTAAGTGTGCATTGACATGTCTCTGGAATTTGAACAATAAGTGTCTCTGGCAGGAAGACATTGTCCCCACAACCAACTATTGCATCTGTGCCAATTTTGACCCGTGGGCTTGAACCCAACTTCCATGCTAGGTATTGTCCAACTATGAGAAAGTATAGAGTTAAAGCCTTCCATTGGTTTGATACATTTTGGTATTTTTCTGGCGATTGCAGATCCAATTCGAGATTGAGAATTTTGAGGATTGGGCTTTAAGAGAGGGGTGCATATTTTTGTTATTTTGTTTTTGGTTTTTATGCATTTTGGTGCTCTATGGGTTGCCTAGTTTCAAATGGATTGGTTTGGATCATAAGTGGGTAGGTCTTGTCCAAATCAGTTGGTGGCTTTACCACCCAAAATAGTGTTCTTGTCAAGGTCTTCATGAGAGGCAATCTGGAAATGAAATATGACTACAGAAAAATGCAAATCAGCAAGCATAAAGACACTCAAAATACTAGACATAACTCTTAGAATAGCACCAAGTTAAGTGATAGGAGCCCTTACAAATTGGGAGGTGAATAACTTGCTATAGATTTTAGTAAATGGTTGTAGATGATAAAGTAACTTGCTGTTATGCACCTCTAGATCTGAGAAATGCAGGAAGATGTGGAAAATAATAAGCTAAACCACCCCTTGGGGGCCACCCACAAGTGTAGAGGCACTTTAAAGTGTTGGATCTATGGGTAGAGAAGCCAGGGTAATGAATAGATAATAACAAAAAACATCCCATCATTTAGAGTAGATGAGTAAAACTAATGATAATACAATTGATTACTCTACAATTGGGGTCAAATCCCCATAGGGTCAAAACCCAATTTTATTTTTATGTAGATTTTTTTTATTTCTAGCAAGTTGAAAATTGTTTATCACTTCAAATGATGATAAAATATAACACGGAAGTGAAGAAAAGAAAAAGGATCATGAATACATACCTTTTTTATCAAATCCTTGAATGAGGGTTTCACTTACATAGTAATTAGTACCACAACAGTCATTGTTAAATATATATAAATAGGGGACATGCAATTAAAAAACAATAGTTTAGGGGAAAATGGCACAGATATTGCATTAAAAATTACAGTTGTTACATCCAGGAGCCAAAAATTAGTCAAATAAGAGTTGCTTTCCTACAAAAGAAATAATAGTTAACACTCCCACATATTACCTAAAAATGGCAATGTTGGACAACAATTACATAGTCAAACTTGATCTAAATAGTAAATACAGAAATTTCATCCAAATTGAACAAAGTGTTCATCTCATGAAACGTTGCCCAACTGTGTCACTTCTATAAGTAGGAAGGGGTTGTTAGACAGATAACATCCCACAGTTCTACATGCTTCTCGAACCATCCATTTGCCCCCAAATAGAGCATTATTCCAATGAACACAAGAAACAAAAAATTTAAAGATTAAAACAGAGATTAATATTAATGGCCTTGAAAGATAGATTCAAAGTTGCAATATGCCATACAATAACCACTCGTTAGACAAATGAAATGAAATTGATCCTTTATCACCAAAATATTGTGAAGAACCAACAATCTAAGTACTTCAGTTTTAAAATATGAATGGGATTTCCCATATCATGACACTTCTAGGGCCACCTTGACTCATGGTCTCAAACATTCCACTCCCTGTTGAGATGAATTTCCACTGAATGAATTGTCGGATCTTGTCATAGAATTCCTTGGTTCAATAGTGCCCTTAAATGGTATCTCATGAGACCATTTCCAATCCTTTCAAATGGAGTCAAGACTATCCAGATTATTTTCTTAGCTTGAACAAACATTCTTTGGGAATCATCAATATATTGCGGTAGAATCAATCAATTTCTTGAAGTCTTTCAGAATTAAAAGAGCTTGCCACAACAACCACTTGCCTGTGTTCTTGTCCCACAAATAGTCATACACATGAAAAGGCTCTCTTTCACAATGGTTTCCCCATAAAGAAAGGAACTTGCCAAAGTTGTCCTTAATATGCTGAGAAAGACCAAATTAATTAGACAAACAAGTTCCATACTTGTTGATAATCCATATGGTGTCACTGCAACTGCAAAGATACTAACTAACAGTTTCCCCATATCTGCTTGAGAATGCATGAACAAAGATCTTAAAGGCTTCAAACACACTTGACTATATGGCAAAGACAATAAGGGCCATCCTTGCCACTTATGTACACAACATTTAGAGCATGGTGTGATGCAAGTATCTAATAATGATTAATTTTGCATTGCAACACATGACTAATGATTAATTTTACAACAATGTTAGTTCTATGTGCACACATATCGATCAGGCCAAGCCTTCCCACTTCTCTAAGTACAGAGGTTTCAAGGAAATAGAGGTTATACCATTTTCGTACCCTACTTTAAAATGTTTCCTATTGACTAAGTGCCTAAGGGAGGACGAAGTAGCCTATCCCACCCCATAGGCTATAGTCATTGATAAAGTGGGAAACCCATTATCCAATGTTTTGGGGCAACATTGGGTAAATTTGGGGTAGCTGGAGAAAAAAGGCAGAATTGGGGGCTACACTTGTAATCCCTCACATTAAATTAGGAAGAGAAGCCCCCATGAGGAATCTATAAATAAAGAGATAGATTCATTTTCTCATCATCGATTTGGAATGGACTATCTTTGTTTTCTTCGAGCTGGAGCTGTGAGAGTTTTAAGACCCCTTTCTTCTCTTGATTAGTTTTGGTGGAGGTGATCCCACCCTAGCTAATCCCCCTCTCTCCTTTACACCTCTTACAACATAATATTTTGGATCATCTATGATTCGTTTTGGCAAGTAGGGAAACACATTCTCAGTGGTTATTCTTGGTCAATAAGTCCTATTCAAGACATCGGAGGTCTTTCTATGGGATGCCTGGCCACCATTAGTTTGTCTAGGCAGCAAGATCTTCTCTTTGTGATCTGTCTATAGTGTACCCAAGCTCAGAACTATTGGTTAGGGAAAGGTAAGGCTGCGAGGGGTCCTCTCTGAGGCACTGAAGCCAAACAGGAGGTAGCGAGGCTGTTCTCAACCAAATAGGAGATTAGTAAGTTACTAGGTGGTTTTCAGGGCCTAGTCTGAAGCATTTAGGGCATCAAATGTATGAAGCCTTCCTCCTGAGTGTATTTAGGGCAGAAACAGATATCTCTTTCAGGGTCAATAAGTCCTATTCAATACATTAGAGGTCTTTTTTTGGGATGCTCGTCACTCATTAGTTTGTCTAGGCAACAAGATCTTCTCTCGTGATCTGACCGTACCTATACCCAAGCTCGTAACCATTGGTTAAGTAAAGGTAAGGTCGCGAGGGTTCTTCTCGAGGCAACAAAGCCAAACAAAGAGAAGTAGGTCGTTTCTAACTGCAGCAGAGATGACAAGTTACTAGGTGGTTTTCAGGGCCTAGTCTGAAGCATTTAGGGCATCAAATGTATGAAGCCTTCCTCCTGAGTGTATTTAGGGCAGAAACAGATATCTCTTTCAGGGTTCTGTGATCACATGAAGCTTTGAAACCACTTCCCAACAATTACAAGCAAGTTCTTGGATAACGAAACATCCCAAGCAGATCTCCAGAACTTTTATTTTGTTGATGTGATGCAGCAACAGGATCAACTCTTCAACTGCAGGTGAAATTTGGTTCAAAAGGGGACTGTCATAATATCTAACCAGCGATTTGACCAAGTTAAGAGACTACTCCAACCACAGATGGAAAATCCACTTAGAAAGGGCTGTCACAAGCTGTTCTTAATAGCAAACAAGTTTGGAGGCAACACAGTTAAAAAGTGAGTTGTTAATTAGTATATTACCAACTAAAATTGGATAGTGCTAGTGTGGGTTACAGTTGGAATACTAATCTATTGAATATTGACATTACAGTCAGAATTATATTGGTGGATTATTGGTTGTATAGGTCTACTATTCATTAGGCAGTTAGCCCTAACTTGTGGTGGTTTGCTCAAGAAACATATGACTGTTAAATATCTTTTATATCATTAGTGAATTATATAGAAGGGTACTTACTGTTATATGAGTTGATAAATGTGAACTGTTGTTATGATTCTTTTCATGATTGGTTGAAAACCCTAGATAAGGATTGAACCCCAAGGCCAAAAATTGCCTAGGGACATTACATACTTCCATTAGAGAAACAATAAAAAATGCATTTCAATATACTTGGATCATAATCTATAACCAAAGATGTTGTATTGTGAAATCCATGAGAGGTTGGGGTAGGATGATGTCCCGCAAAAGGTAGAAGGGAGCTGCAGCAAGGTAGAATTCAGTAGGTGTGTGTTGCTATTGAAGAGGATCTCCATAATGTGTCCCTCTATGGCGAGGATGCATGGTAGGACATAATGGTTCAGAGGGAGGTGAAGAAAAAGGGAATATATTGCCAAGGGTGCCTGAGTTTGTTTCAGGGTGTAGTGGATTCATAAGGGAGATGAGGGCTCAAAATTCTATTTTGAATTTTTGAAAAGAAAAGTGGCAATGAACATGATCTTGGATTGCTCCATGCAAATGGTTCTTTTGTCAGCACTCTAGTTGACATTAGAGGTATGTTCAAATTGCAATTTCAAAATATTTTTCTCCTTATACCGTGATGGATCATGTAGTGGCTGCAAGAAATGCTTATTGTAGGGTCAATCCTCATAAGGTTTTTATTGGTGACTAGAGCAGGTTAAAGAACGATGACTTCTCAAAAGAGGAGGATTTTGTAGCACTTAGCTACATGAAGGATGGCAAGTATCTAGGTATAGAATCTAGATGGCATTCTGTGTGAATTTTACAAGGCCATGAGCCATGTTAGTGACAATTTTTGTCATTTGGAAAACACATTCCCAAAAAAGCAGCCACAAACAGAATTGGTGATTGGCATCCAATTATATTGCTTAGTGTGGCACACAAGATCATGGCTAAAACAGAGACTCTAAGGATATAGGCAATGCCATGGAAGGTTTTCTAACGATAACACAAGTTTTGTGTACAAACAAGTAATCTCAGTACCATGGTTTCAACATGTAAAACCTTCAAATGTGCACAAAAACTAGCCAGCAACCCCTTTTATTTGAAATTGCATTTGATAAAGCTTTCGATTGAGTGGATTGGACTTTAATTATTGAGATGTTGACTCTTGGTTCACATTGTGGTTGTCATGAATTTGTGAACTCCAGCCTAATTTTTATGTACTTTGTAAATGATTCAGGATATGTGGCTCTATCTCGCTGAGAATGAGAGGTTCTATGATTTTAGCAATGAAGCAGCTCTTGTATGGCAAGAAACCAATGTACCTTTTGCAGTCTAGGGCCCAAACAGTGTTCGAAAACATAGAACAGTTTACCATCCTTCAGAGGTAATTGAGATAATTCAATGTAAATTCTGGTTTTGGTATATATAACCTTTTTTTTTTTTTTTTTTTTTTTTATCTGTTGATACTTGTAATGTGATCTTACTTTCTACCATATTAAATTTTGGACTATTTGATTTTCATATTAGTTGGCATATAATATGTTAATATAAAACACTTGGATTGGTTGACTTGGTGGAGGCTAGAATAGGTTTTAGCATATTGAAGTATAATGGTGTATTTTTTGTATTTATTTCCAGGCTGTAAAGAATAATGGGAGTGTGTATGCTCATGTCTTCTTTGCTCGTTCAGGATATGCTCCAGATCCTAGTGATCCTGAGTATGATCCATCTACTACTTTTAAGAAAAGCCACCGTAAGTTTGAATGTGCATGCAGATTACACTTGAGAATTTTCATATTTTTGGGCTACAATTGCACCCTTTGAAGGATGTTGTTGTGGATTGAATTGAAAAGAATAAGCATGCTGTATGTTTTCTTTGCTGAATTGTGTAGCTATTGTTACATATCTTCCAAAGCCAAAGGTAGATAAGCGTAAGAGCCTGATGAGTGGTGGTGCAGTTGGAGACTAGGATGGATCATAAATTGAGGTAAAGATCTTTTTCTTCTTACCAGACATTTGTTGCCTGGAATATTGATTGTCAATATCTGTTACAAAATTTTGAGCATTTGCGGAAGAATATGTCGAGTGTTCAGTTATAATTATTTATTTTCTTCATGATTCAAGAGATACTCTTTGGTAGTTTGTGTAGAAGGTCAGAATTAAAGGTTATTAATCTGCCCCTCAGTGCCTTCACTAGCCATAGCATTCCCGTGGCACTAAAAATTGTGTGCCACAAATCAAAAGCCATGATTTGGTTAGATTGCATAGAGAAGCAATATGAATTGCAACAGAGCCTCGAATCTCAAAAAGGATGTCAACCAATCCATTCAAAAGCAACCTATTCTATATTGTAGACAAACCAACAAACAATTCCAAGAGGCATAGGATTCTGACAGATGATTGTTTGTCAAGATTCTGACCATATTTCAATGATGCTATACGAGATCTAAATGGCTGCATCCTGCATTTGAAGCTACAATGTTCTCTTTAAATTATGGAGCATAGAAGTGTGTCTTACCCACTGCAATTCATCATTACAATTTCAATAGCATCCTCCTTTTGGAAATCGGGGTAGTGATTTATTAGTTAAATAGGGTACAGGCTCCACATTCTACCTGTAGCTAATGTCAAAATCATAAATTTCTTCAAAATTCAACCAAGAATGTGCAAAAGGAAGTATAAAATGATTCTTGCACCCTTTAGAGACTATAAGCAGAACTACTCTTTGCAAGTATCTCGCAATAGATAAAATGACCTGCATGTTTCCTATAAATGCTTGTAAGGGAGCCTGCTACCATTGCTTCATAATAGGAGCGGATCAGTTCAAAATTCATCAATACAAAATATAGATGAATATCATTTACAAAGTTGTACATTAGCCATAAGTTGATAAAAGTGGTTTACGAAAAGGAGAATCCACATATAAAAGTCTTAATAGAGTTGTAACCAAATGGAACTGTAGTTGAATATTCAAGAATGCACTTCTATTCCTCATTTGCTGCTAGATTTCACTGGTTTCTTCCTTGGTCCCATTTCACCTCTGGTTTTCTTCCTGAAAACTACTATCAAGGATCCTGCTACACATATTACTTTCGTGGAAGTCCTGAGAACTGCAACACAATGAATATTATTGTTATATAAATCCCTAGTACATAGAAAACATAGTTGCAGCGAAGCCAACATCTTTCATATCTACTACCCCACAAAGATAATGATAAGAAAAAACCTCTTAGTATTTACACTTCCTTCAGAGAGTATAACATCAAGTATATAGAAATTAAAAATATAAACCAATAAATCTAATACAAAGATTGTGATTTACAGAAACCAAGGTACAAACCTAGATTAACAATCGCAATATCCTTGTGGCTTTCCTCATGGCCAAGTGGTGTCAAAGATTCCTTCTCTGGAACTACCATGCCTATAAGCCCACCCTTCATTGCATTCCTCCAAGTATGCACTCGACCACCATCTGTAATTCCAGCACACATAACAACCCCAATGGATACTTGCCTCGACTTATCACCATGTGGAATGCAAGGACCGTGTCCAGACAATGGGGTAATTGGCACATTATATACTCCAGCCGTAGGATTTGGTACATGATGAGTCCATTGATGAACATCTCCATCACTAGTTAAAGAAATGAAGTCTTCTGGTGGGAGTGAAAATATTAAAATATTATAAGAATCACTGCACTCAATATAATCAAGTATCCATCCTTTCTCTAGAAATAGTTCATACAAATCCGCACTTGTATTTCTAAAATGTATTTTTTTTTGCACTCATGTACGTGGATATGAATACACAATAGAATGAGAAAGAGTGGATTCATTAATTCATTAGATGATGCAATATCTCATTGAGTCATTACATAGTAGGAGAAGAGGATTACATTGCATCTCCCAAATACGAAACTAACAAAAACCACATTTAATACTATATTAAATGCCTCATAACTGCGTCTTCTATTTGGTAGCTCACTTTCACAAATTTTCAAGGTGGTGACTAGTTAAAATTTGTATGGCAGTTATCAATGTTCTTCGTTATCCTCTACTACAGGTTGGCTTCTCTTTTGGCCGCTTAATCACTTTGATTCAAAAAATCTACCATGAACAGAAGTTATACATTTTGATATCTCTGTTGGCAACTACCCACTCACTCACGACATCTTTAACTTGATTCTTTGGTTATTCAACAGATAATATCTACCCATGTGATGACAGGCTTCACAAAAGGAAAACCTAAAAAGTTCCTACACTTAGTGTCACTTCATGAGTCGAGAAATTGATTTGATATCATCAATTCTCTGATTCTTTGGCCTGCCTTCTACAATATTTTTGTGGGTTTTTCCTTGTGCTATTAATTCACACGGTTCTCACAGTTTGATTGCATACATATACATAGTCCCTTTTGTTGATATTTTGTGTATTTGGGGTAGCATCAGTTGTGCTCTAGCTCCCAAATTTTGTGGAGGGACTAGAGTACACTAGATCCACAAGACTCAGAAATTGATTTGGGAAATTTCATCTGGTTTAAGAGATATTAAATTAACTAATTATTTTAATGTATTTCCTAAGTTTAAACTTAGGAAAATAAAATAATTAAAGTGAATTTAATTAAACATGTGATGGAATTGTCTTAAGTCACATGGATCAAGCAGTCTTTTAATCTCAGCCATTGATGGATGATTTAATCTCGACTGTTGAAGGGTTCAACGAAAAAATATAAGAGAAAGGCTTGAGGGTCAGTTGAAGACACACTTTTTCTGTAGAATTGAGGAATAGATATGGAATTCTAGGGCGGGTTTGTTAAGAATTTTAGGAGGGATTTCTTGCAGTAAGGGGTAGTATTGGCCAAGGGAATGTTCTGATTCCAGGGCCAAGAAATAGCAAGAGGCAAGAGGAGTAGCAGCAACGACAACACAGAGGGGATTCAGAGCCACACAATCCAATAGGGACATCGCAGAGGCAGCTAGGGCCATGCAGGGCTGATGCTGACTTAGCAGAGGCAGTACAGGGGCAGCGTAAACCCTCCAAGGGTGATGTAGGCCCTCCTAGGGCCACGCAGAGGCTGACGTAGGCCTTCTAGGGCAACGCTGGGGCTTCAGAAGCTGCACTGAGGGTTTCTAGGGTCATATCCAAGCTGAGTCCTATAAATCCCGTTTGAGGGTGTGGATCAGTAAGATATTTGGCACTAGATCATCAGGTTAGCTGCAGATCTGATATTTTTTATTCTTTGTCAGGTTTTTCAAGTGTGGAACCCAGATTTTATGTACTCAAAACTGCTTAATAATAAACCCTCATATCCGCTGAACCGGTTTTCCCGCTTTGGGTTTTTCCGGGGACTTGTGTTCAAAAATCCATGTGTCATTTTGTTGCATGAGCATATTATTCATTAAATGATTTGCATGTGTAGGCTGTAGTTGTGTTTATTTTCGGTATTTTTTGAATCTAAATTCTGGAAATAACTTGTGTTAATTAAATAAAGTAGGAGAATATAAACCAATACACTGCAGTAGAATTTTCACATGGTATCAGAGTGATAACAGATCAAGCTGAATCTCCAACAATCAGCTGAAGAAATACTTTTTTGCAGGGTAGCAGGAGAAGCCTAGATTTGGAAAGGGCATCTTGACAGCAGGAGGACGTAGATCCAGAGGAGGACAACGCTGAAGTTGCAAAAGGCCTTCAAGCTTACGCAGAACCTTCCCAGGGCAGCGTAAGGACTATGTCACCTAGTCTGGGGTTACATAGTCCACTTCTGAGCAGCACTGGGACTGCGCTGGGCCAGCCAGGAAGATGTTGTCTAGTCACTTCTCCTGTTGCAGAATATTTTTTCCAAGATCCAGAAGTAGTGCTTCAGATCTTCAACAATGTTGGTGGGGTAGAGACTCTGCAGGTGCAGAATTGTGCCAGCTAAGGCAACAAAGGCGGGAGGAAGACAATTATTCCACAGTTCTGAGCCAAACAGTGATGGGATTCGATAAGGAGGATTGAAGAATACTATCCGTTTGTGTTTTGGTGAAGGATTTTCAGAAGGGAAATCAATTTTCAGTGGAAGCAGTTACTAGAGGGTTTCTAGTCACCAAGAAACCCAGATCTAGAGGGAGAAGTAATGTTTCTATCAGATCTGAGCAAAGATGGCTCGATATGGATTGAGGGATCAAGATAGATTGGATGGCATGTCCAACTATGTTATCTGGAAGGCCAAAATCCTCTCAATTATGAATGAGTATGGTCTCAAAAATCATGCAGAGAAGGTTCTTGTTGTGCCAACCAATGCAAATCCACTCAAGAAGTATGAAGAAAATCAAGGGCGGACAAAGCGTTTGATCATAGATGGAGTCAATGACCACGTGATTCCTCATATTGCTGGTAAGACTACAAAAAATGACATGTGGTCAGCCTTGAAGTCAATGTACCAAGGAGGTTCTATGCAAAGAAGAATGCTTCTTGAGAATCAGATGCATATGTTCCAAATGATGAAGGGTGAAGAGATAGATCCATTCCTCTTTAGACTTCAAGCTATCTAAGACCAACTGATTGGCTTGGGTGCTAATCCAGATGAAGGGCTTCTAGTGAGGACAACCCTAAATGTTGTTTCTGACGAATGGGAAACATTTTTCGAGAGAATTCTGGGAAGGGAAGTGTTACCATCATGGGCAGATATGTGGGCCATTCTCCGCCAGGAGGAGATCAGGAGTATTACCAAGAAGCAGTCTATCAGTGAAGGAATTGGATCAACGAGAGTGAAGAAAGAAGAGGAGGAGGATGCAACCCTTGCATCAAGGGAAAAGAAGCAAGGGAAGAAGAAGGACCTCTCCAAGGTCCGATGCTTTAACTGTGGTGATCTTGGTCATTCTGCCAGCAGTTGTCCTAAGAAGAAGGACAAAGAAGCTTATGATTCCAAAGCTGTAGCAGTAAATGACGATGGCTCTAATGATGGATCAACCATGAGTGCTCATGCAGCTCGAGAGAAGAGGTGGGGTGACATGGATATATAGAGTATCCATAGACGTTGGCAGGATCCTTGAGTCAACCCTACTCTTGGATCACATACGAGCTACGGGAGCCTTAAGACGGTAGCGGGATGAGTCGGGAGATGGTTGCAGATGGCCACATTGAAGCGAAAGAGGGAGCTGAAGGGCTGTAGAAGGATCAGCGTGATGTAGAGGCAACAACAGCGTAGAGAGGTGGATGGGACTTCAGCAACGCAGAGAAGCTAGGCTCACACAGTGCAGTGTTGCAGCATGACAGTGTCTCTAGGAGGACAACGTGATTCAACATCCAGGGAGCTTTAGTGGCAGAGGGAAACTTGACTTATCTGTCAAACAGTTGGGCAGAGCTATTCAATTGCTTACTTCTCAACAACTGAGTTGCAGTGCAGCAGTTAGCAGTGGAAGTGCTATGGGCAACATGATGCACCAATTTGAGAGGGAGCTGCAGTACAGATGTAGAAGTGTCAGTGATAGTGGCATGGGTAGCAATACAGGGAGTAGCAGTCTAGTAGATGGAGGGCAGTAGGCCAAGCTTCAAACAACACAAATCCAGTACTCAAGATCTTGTAATGCATGGTGTGATTTATTGCTAGAGCACACTCCTGATGCTAAGAGGGAGTGTTGAGATTTTGTGTATTTTGGGTAGCATTAGTTGTGCTCTAGCTCCCAAATTTTGCGGAGGGACTAGAATACACTATATCTACAAGACCCATAAATCGATTTGGGAAATTTTATTTGGTTTAGGAGATATTAAATTAATTAATTATTTTAATGTACTTCCTTGGTTTAAACTTAGGAAAATTAAATAATTAAAGTGAATTTAATTAAAAATGTGATGAAATTGTCTTAAGTCACATGGATCAAGCAGTATTTTATTCTCAGCCGTTGATGGATGATTTAATCTTGGCCGTTGAAGGGTTCAACGAAAAAGTATAAGAGAAAGGCTTGAGGGTCAGTTGAAGACACATTTTTTGTAGAACTAAGGAATAGATCTGAAATTATAGGGTTGGTTTGCTAAGAATTTCCGGAGGGATTTCCTGTAGTGAGGGGTATTATTGGCCAAGGGAATGTTATGATTCTAGGGCCAAGAGACAACAAGAGGCAAGAGGAGAAACAACAAGGATAATGTAGAGGGGCTTCAGAGCCACGCAGTCCAGCAGGGACAATGCAGAGGCAGCTAGGGCCACGCAGGGCTAATGCTTACCTAGCCGAGGCAGTGCAGGGGAAACATAGACCCTCCAAGGGTGACGCAGGCCCTCCTAGGGCCACACAGAGGCTGATGCAGGCCTCTAGGGCAACGCTGGGGCTTCAGAAGCTGCGCTAATGGTTTCTAGGGTCAGATCTGGGCTGAGTCTTGTAAATCTCGTTTGAGGGTGTGGATCAGTCAGATATTTGGCACTAGATCTTCAGGTTAGCTGCAGATTTGATCTCTTTTATTCTTTTTTGGGTTTTCCAAATGTGGAACCTAGATTTGATGTACTAAGAACTACTTAATAATAAACCCTCATATCTGCTAAATCGGTTTTCCCGCGTTGGGTTTTTTCGGGGACTTATGTCCAACTCATGTGTCACTTTGTTGCATGAGCATATTATTCAGTAAATGATCTACATGTGTAGGCTGTAGTTGTGTTTATTTTTGGTATTTTCTGAATCTAAATTCTGGAAATAACTTGTATTAATTAAATCAAGTATGAGAATATAAACCAATACACTGCAGTAGAATTTTCACACCTTTGAGTCATTCCAGGATGGCTTGCCTTTGTTATCTTTTGTCCAATTTGAGCTGTTATATCTGCCCCTTAGTGTCTTCACTAGGTATAGCATTCCCTTGGCATTAAAAATTATATGCCACAAATCAGAAGCCATATTTCATTAGATTGCATAGAGAAGCAATATGAATTGAAACAGAGCCTTGAATCTCTAAAAGGATGTCAACCAATCCATTCAAAAGCAACCTACTCTATATTGTAGACAAACCAACAAACAATTCCAAGAGGCATAGGATTCTGACAGATGATTCTTTGTCAAGATTCTGAGCATATTTAAACGCTGCTATACCATATCTAAATGGCTCCATCCCGCATTTTAAGCTACACTTTTCTCTTTAAATTCTAGAGCATAGAAGCATGTCTTACCCACTGCAATTTACCATTAAAAATTTCAATAGCATCCTCCTTTTGGAAATCGGGGTAGTGAGTTATTAGTGAAATAGGGTACATGCTCCACATTCTACATGTAGCTAATGTCAAAATCAGAAATGCCTTCAAAATTCAACCAAGAATGTGCAAAAGGCAGTATAAAATGATCCTCACACCCTTTAGAGGCTGTAAGCAGATTTGACATTATACATGTAGCTAATTTCAAAATTAGAAATGCCTTCAAAATTCAACCAAGAATGTGCAAAAGACAATATAAAAATATGCTTGCACCCTTTAGAGACTGTAAGCAGAACTATTCTTTGCAAGTATCTCACAACAGATAAAAGGACCTGCATCTTGCCTACAAACGCTTGCAAGGAAGCTTGTTACCATTTATTCATAATAAGAGCATATCAATTTAAAATTCATCGATACAATATACATATGAATATCATTTACAAAGTTGTACATTAGCCATAAGTTGATAAGGGTGGTTTACAAAAAGGAGAATCCACATATAGAAGTCTTAATAGAATTGTAACCAAATGGAACTGTCGTTGAATATTCAAGAATGCCCTTTTATTCCTAATTCATTGGTTTCTTCCTTGGTCCCATTCGACCTATGGTTTTCTTCTTAACAACTACTATCAAGGATACTGCTACACATATTACTTTTATGGCAGTCTTGAGACCCGCACTAGAATGAATATTCTTGTTATCTAAACCCATAGTAAATAGAAAACACAGTTTCAACGAAGCAAACATATTTCATGTCTACTACCCCACAAAGATAATGGTAATAAAAAACCTCTTAGTATTTACACTTCCTTCAGAGAGTATAACAACAAGTATACAAACATTAAAAATATAAGGCAATAAAAATAAAAAACCAATAAATCTAATACAGAGATCGTGCTTTGCAGAAACCAAGGAAACCTAGATTAAAAATCACAATATCCTTGTGGATTTGCTCATGGCCAAGTGGTGTCAAAGCTTCCTTCTCTGGAACTACCATTCCTATAAGCCCACCATTCATCGCAGTCCTCCAAGTATGCACTCGATCACTATGCTTGTTTAGGAACTAGGTAAGTGTGAATGAATAGAAGGATTTTTTTATTTTATTTTTTTGGTTTGTTTGTTTGTTTGTTTGTTACGTTGATATTTGGTATTTATTTATAACATTGGATTCCCATTCTCTCTAAGTTATCAAAGGCAAGTTAAAACTTGATTAGACTAGGGGAGAACATATTCCATTACCAAACTTTGACCTTACGGGGAAGTGCACTATACTTGTTTGATACTTCCAGACATTTTGAGGGGATGCCAATAGAAATGTCAATGTTATTGGATACACCGGCGTTGGTTGGTTTTAGAAAATTTCTCTTTGTCAAATATGCTATTTTCATGAAGAAATATTTCCAACTAAGAAGATAAAGACTTGGCATGCCTAGAACATAATGGTGTTATTTCTTGCTTGTATTTGTGATTTATTAGTATTCCACCACTAACAACTTCATTACGTAGTTGTTCATTTAGTAGTATATTACAACAATGACTTGTTAAAGGAATATGATTCCAGTTTTTCTGAACGTCATAAACTAGAAGGAAATTTAGCTTTGAATCAAAAAAATGGAATATATTATGAAAATTATGTTTTTTGATCAAATATAGGCTCATTTCTTTATCATTAAAGAAAAAACAATCATGACAATAAGAAATGATTTTGGACACGATGAATCACAAAACTCTCCAACTTAAAAAAAGGTTAGCATAGTCAATTTTTTCTGCATTAGAGAAAAATGAATGAGTAACATTAAGTTTGCTTTGAATATTTATAGAATTATTTCATAGATTCTAAATGGAAATTGCATGTGCTAATCTCGCTCAATTAATTATAGGGAAAGCAAGCAGCATACATAATTTGTTGTCTTATGGGAATTGGATTCCTTTTTCCCCTAGAATAGTACGTTGATAATTGAAGATTACTATATTGAAGCTATATTCCCGGTTAGTATCGCAATTTAGAAAGTCTTGTCTTATTATTTTTTAGTTTCTTGTTGTAATCTTGTGTCAACAATACTTTTCTCCGCCCATTAGATTTCTACTGACTAGTTTTATTGTTGAAGTGTCGCTGCTTCTTGGAGATAACTAAAGGAAACGATATAACTACAAAAGTGGAGCACGATACATTCTTAGTAGAAATTTCTAGCTCTGTTGTGTTTATTTGTGACATTTTATTTTCTTTGTTTATACAGGTCATCAGGCCACATAGCTGCCATGATTTCCCAACTGAAGAAAACTTGTTTAAGTTTCTTGCTTTTATGGGGAAAAATGGCATTAACAATATTGCTGATGTTGAGGTATATATTGTATAAATATTTAATAGTCTAATTTAGTTTATATTCTATTGTTCATCTACTTTCATGTCTTATACATTGCATTGTATCTTTTTTTTTTGTCAGAAAAGGAACTTAATATTGATGGTAAGAAGCAAGGACTGAAGAAAGAGGAGAACAAATAACAGTAAAGTGACAAAATGAAAATTGGAGAGAGAGAAGAGAATTGGTCTAGTGGTACCCGTAGAGCCAATATCTTGCATAAGAGACACATAGATACTGATGATCAAGTCTTTAGAGTTGGTGAATTCACTTGCAATGCCTTGGAAAAACAATGAGAGTTGGTAGATTCACTTGCAATGCCTTGAGAAGACAATGATAATGTTTGGAGCAATGAAACATTATTTCATGTGTAAATTGTACTCAAACTAATAGTAAGTTGGAAAGTCATTGTAATACTTGACATTTTATATAATATAATTTATGTGGTTGGAATTATTTATAGTTGAACTGGAAATTACATAGTATTGTAATTAACATATGTAACTTTCTATTTTCATATTAGATGAACATATACATTGTATGACATTTTTATTAAATTTAGTTGCAAAATTGTACTAATTAATTAATGTTTATTAATAATGAACACATAAAATCCATTTAAAACTACTAAATTAGTAGCTTATGTTTATTAATTATGAACACAAATAAAATGAATATACTACTAAATTAGTTTCTTATAACAATTGTTAATGAAAGTAAATGAAATGAATATAAAATACTAAATTAGTCATTTATATAATGAATATGAAACTACCAAAAAAAATAAATGACTACTGCAAATGATAAATCTGTGATTACAAATGACGACTAAATTGTGCATATATATAGCTATTAGTAACTTATAACATGACCAAAATTTACTCATATTTCTTTGGTCATTAATTGGTTTCAACAATGACTAAAATTTGCATATATGTGACTATTAGTAGCTAATTTGCAATATCTTATAACACGACCAAAATTTTGGTCATATTTCTTTGGTCATTAATTAGCTTTATCTGGTGATCATTTAGTAATATATTTTTTTGTATAATTGGTCATTAATTGTGGCAATAAATGACCAAATCAATAACCAAATCAATGATTAAATCAATGACCAAATATACTACTAGACAATAAAATAAATGACCAAATCAATAATCAAATTAATGACTAAATCGATAACCAAATCAATGACTAAATCAATGACCAAATCAATGACTACAATGACCTAATCAGTGACTAAATTAGTGACCAAATATACTATTAGACAATAAAATTGAGACAATTAATTAATGACTAAGCTAAAAACGACTAAAAATTGGTTGCGTTATAAGATACTATAAATTAGCTACTATTGGTCACCGATCGAAAATTAGTCATTTATATGCAAATTTTAGTCATTTTTTTAGTAGCTAATTAGCCATTTTTTACTAGTGAAGAGATTGGGAAGAAAAGCTTCGAGAAGCTTTATGGACATACCGCACCACATGGAGAAATAATACAGGACATACTCCCTATGAAATTGTTTATGGGAAGTAAGTCTTGTTTCCTATTGAATTTCAAATTAAGACTTTCAAGACAACAGTCAAATTGGATTTTGATATTTTAGAAGCACAAAAACAAAGGATGGAGCAAGTAAATGAACTAAATCAGATGATACAAGATGTTATCCAAAGAACCAATATATTTTAGCAACAAATATCTAAATGGCATGATAACTACATAAAAGAGAAGAAGTGCCAGCCAAGGGATTGGGCATTAAATTTTGATTCAAAGTTAAAATATCTTCAAGGAAAACTTCAAATTCACTAGCTTAGGCCTTATCAGATTGAAATAGTCTTTGATAATGTTGTAGTCAAAATTAGGACCATTGATAAAGAAAAATTCGCCTTCCTTGTAAATGGTCATCGATTAATAATTTATCATAAGCCATTGACAAAGGAGGAATTTTTTGAAAAACTTCTAGACAATATTGATTTAAAGTTGGTTAAGAAGGATTTTCCTTCTTCTCCAACTTAAGTTGTAAACCTTTTATTTCTGAACATATATATAATAAAATTTTACAAGCATGAAAAAAAACAAATGTTGGCATGCTTATACAGAAAATCTAGGGTTAGAACCAAATTATTTTCGCATCCTAAATTTTATTTTTCAACCCCAATATTATTCCCATTTTTATTTATTCCCCTCTTTCTTTTCTTTTCATTAAAAATAACTAGCTACAAAATTTATAAGAATATCCAGCTTTGAAAATTCTCTACAGCTGATGGTTGACAAGAATTACTAATTGAAGTAATTCAAGAAATGATCAAATCCACCATTGGGAGCACGTGATTAAATTCAAAAAAAAGGAATTAAATATTAGAATCATCAACATAAAGGTATGAAAAAATAAAAACTTAATAATAATAGTTAAAACATTAATATATGAAATTATGTAGGTGTTGGGACCGTCATTTCAAAAAAAATTCATTACTGTAAATTGAGGTAAAAACATTTTCATATCAGTGAAGAAGCCATAAAATCCCACTCATCGCTCAATATTATACACCACTTCAATTTTAAATTTTGAATCCATTGTTAAAAACATCTGATTAATACTTATACCTTGTCATTGAAATGACCATTTCATTTCTGTCATTTTTACCTCTCATTCACACTCTCACTAAATAAATTCTCTCATAACCTTATGAGTATCCCATACCCTGTCAAAACTAAATTTTTGAGTAAAAATTATCAATCATGGGTGTTATTTTCTGAACAAAGCCAAATGGAAGAAAATTTATGGAAGGTTACCCGTAGGTTAAGAATATGTTGCAGGAAGCACAATGGTAACTTCATAGAAAATTTTGACAGTTATGGCAAAGAGGTGACTAATTGGTTTTCTAGGGTTTTTAATGGGTTGGAGGTCGGAATTGGGGACATGAAGTTTTTGGTAACTGAATCTTTTATTGTCGAAGAAATCCAAGTATGGATATTACTATCTTTAAGAAAGGCATTCCTAGTACAACACTTAAAAGAAAATGGAGAAAATTATATCTAGTACTTTAGAAATTTACTACCTGTGAAGGTAGATTTGGTAGTATGTTCTTCTACCATATTCGTTTGATGATGGATTTTCTAGAAGGTAATAAAATCAACCTTCCTTATTGTATATTAAATAGTCCGAAGAAAATGTTTGTAAATTTTAAAAGAAAGATACAGTTCATAGAAAACACCATGTATCATCATGGATTTGTGAAAATACTTATTGATTTCCATCTTGAAATCCTAGGAGACAATTGGGATAAATTCCTAATTAGAAATAATTTTAAAGAGGAAAGACAAATAAAAGAGAAACCTAGCAGCAGCAAAGCAAGGAGATGAAGGAAGAAAATGAATGAAATCTCCTTTGGAATACTCAAGAACATGAAAAAAATCAGAAAATGAAACTCCTTCGGTGAATATCCTAGAAAATATGAGAAAGAAAAATATTGGAAGAAAGAAAGCTAGCCAGAAAGAAGATAATACATCTAAGAGGAAAATAGAGGAAGTTAAAATAGGAAAGAATAAAACTCAAACTCAAAAACCTCTTCCAACAACTATCAAAAGAAGCAAAAGATCTTATAAATAATTTAAGGAACCATGCACCAACTGTCCTGTCACAAGGGTTCCATCACCAACTGTCCTGTCACCTATTATTTCATCACCAAGAATACAGTCACCAGAAATTGACCTTGTGCAGTAATAGATCTATGATTACATTTAGTTTTTGGAATAGAGAGCATATGATTCAAATCAGGTAGAAGAAATGAAACCTATCAAACCACTAGAACCTCCAATAATCGATACTTTAAATCAAGAAATATATGAATTGGAGATACTAAAAAAACACTTGAAATAAGCATATGAGACCTTAAATGAACAAAATGAAATACAAAGGACTCATAATGATAACATTCTCTTGCACCTAGGTGTATGGTACAAGAAGAATAAAAATTTAAAGAAAAAGAAAAGATCTCTTAAAATGAAGGTCATCAGTTTAAAGTACAATATTTTGATGAAGAAGGCTGGGATGGTTATTACTAGAAAGAGAGTGAATGAAACAAATTTGGATGTATTAGCTCATGTTTATGGAGAGATGCAAGAATAAATAGGATAAATCAACTTTTAATTTTTGCGTGAGGACATGAAATGACATCCGTGTGGGAGAATTCTGAGCCTCATGATTACTTCATTTTTTACACTCTCTCTTACCTATTTTCTTCTCTTTAACCTCCATAGTCACTAAACAAGAATCATGCTACAGGATTTTGGCATGGAAAGGTATCTAATTATCCTATATTTCATGGTTAATATTTTTCTTGATTATTAAGTTAATATTTGTGTCAGCTACCAAATTAACAATGATTCTGGAGCTAAATCATGTTTATATAGCCAACTCCATGGTTTACCAGGATCCGAGTTACTATCTAAGGAAATAGATATATGGGAAGATGGAGATTAATTTTTTCAACAATTTCCTCCTATCTATATGAGCCAGATCAATGGAGGAAGGTTCAAATGTGTGGTCAAAGGCAAAAGTTAGCACGGTGGCTATAACAAGCGAGTGAGGGTTTGAAATGCACACCTCACGATTTTCTTTGTTAATAGAAAATTTCGAGAAACAATATCATGTTATCATTTTAAGTTAAAATTTGAATTTTTTTACCAATGGTAGGCATAAAGGCCTCGAACAATTAATTGATATGGGCTCTATAAATACCATGCAACAAATGTGAATGTAAGACAATTGGATGTGACAATAATATTTTGACAACTTTGTTTTAACTCTGTTATGAAGAAATATTTTACATCTTTAATGCATATCTCATTGTTCAAGTGTATTATGTGACCACCTATTATTGGAGGGCCCATGTAAACAGTAAGGTTCTGTGTTTACGAATTTATTTAATTTTTATCATTACACTAGTTCATTTCATGTTTTAGATTTGTGTTGATTGAATAGACAGTGATGGAGTGAATTACCTAATTATTTGCTTTCATATATTTGGAAAATGAATTGAATTTTGATAGCAATAGTCGTATAATTATCACAGTAAATTTGTTTGCAGCTCTAGTATAATTTCATAAGATTTCTTTATAGTTTATGTTTCAAAGTGATTGATATTAAGGAATAAAGTGTGATTATATGAGTTTTTTTAGGTCCCTATATTACTAGTATAGTCCCTTATTATTACTAGTGTAACCCCCTTATTGTTATTATTGTACCCCTGTAACCCCCATATTGTTATTATTTTTCCCTTAAATTATTATTGTTAGGTCGGCTAGGATTACATTATGGCCCCATGGACTCCTATATATAGAAAGGAGGTTTTGTAATTTGTATCATCCAACAATTGTTCATTCATGTAATGTATTGGAGGTTTCCCCCTCAAAGCGGCTTATTTCTAAGGTGTTGATATCTCTTTTTTTCTCTTTTTGGAGCTAGTTTCACAACATTTGGTATCAGAGCTTTGAGATTCTAGGGTTTCGCTGCTCCAAACATGTCATCATGGAATTTTCGCTATAACTTGTTTACTACAAAGTTTAAGAAGCTGAAATGTTTAGGGTGAGAAGCCAAAATCCTGAGGAACATCATTGCAAAATTTCAGAGCTTGGTTCCCAACATTTTCGGAGATATGATCTGTGAAATTTAGGTCTTTTTGCAGGCTCCTCAATTTAATCTAAACAGTTCATCGTGGCATTTGCGCTATAACGTTTTTTCTACAAAGTTTCAGAATCTGAAATTTTTAGGGCACGAAGTTAAAATCCTACGGAAATGTGTCGCAAAATTTCAGAGCTTGGTTCGCAATATTTTCAGAGATATGATCTGTGGAAGGTAGTGCTTTTTTAGGTTCCTGAATTCCATCTCAAAGAGGTGATCGTGAGAAAGGATTCATAACTCTCTCTATGAACATCATATTGGTGTGCCGTAAAAAGTGGCCACAAGTACATGGACTATAGTTTATTTGCTATCAATTTTAGAGAAAAATAACAAAACCGTGACACGTGGCAAGTCGTACAAGTTTGATCTACCGAAACAGTCCATAATTAGTCATTGTGGGAGATTGGACATAATCCAAATGAGCTCAAACCTGTGGCATTCAAAATAGGGTTCATAAGGCTACCTCAGTTCCAAATTTCAGAGATTGAAGAGTTGTAACCATCAAGATAATCCGATTTCAATATTGAGCTCTTCAAAAGCGAGAAAAAGTTGTGTAATTGTTTCCAAATTGCATAAGTCTTGTTTGAAGAATCAATTTGAATTGATTCCAAGGGCATATTTTAGAATAGATATCAATATTGGGTTCTAAAAAATGCCCCATAAAAATAATTGAACACCCATTAAGCCTTCAGAAGGCTCTACTATGGCTCATGAATATGAAGAATTTCTCATGATCTATCAAAATTACAAGAGCAAGTGCACCAAATTTCTCTTTCGCAAAGAACAACAAAAAATGAAATGGAAGTTTTGAAGAAAGGCGTGGAAGCGAAGATGGATGGTTTGAAGAAAGGTGTGGAATCTAAGATGGATGGCATGGAAGTTGGCATGGAAGCTAAGATGGATGACATGAAAGACAACATGGAAAACATGAAGAATGATCTAAAACCAGACATGGAAGGTTTGACAAAGTTGATACAAGAAATGTTTCCTAATGATGAAAAGATAGTAGAGGAAACTCATGATGAGAACAAAATAAATGTTAATCGTGATTTCATAAACTCTAATGTTGGCGGGAAGAACCACCATATTCCAAAAATGAATATGAGGAATTTTGATGGAAAGGATCCTGTAACATGGATACTACAGATGGAGTAATATTTTGATCTCCATAATGTGCAAAACACACAAAAGGTACGCATCGCAACTTTACATTTAGAACAAAATACATTTGTATGGTATCAATGGCTTTGCTCCCATAAAAAAATTGTCACATGGTCAATTTTTATGGAGGAAATGATAGCACATTATGAGGATACAAAGAGAAAAACCTTCTTTAGCCAATTGATAAATCTCAAACAAAAGGGTTTAGTGGGGCAACACATTGAGGACTTCCAAAAATTAAATATAAGGGTAACTGGTATTCCAAAGGAACACAGGATTGATCTCCTCATAAGCACTTTACAGGATAACATCCAACATGAAGTTCACATTTTGGAACTTGATTCATTGGAGAAGGTATTCAGGTTGGCAAGAAAAATTGAATGTAAAATTATGGCGACAAGGAAGCCTACCACTCACTTCTATAAAGAAGGAAGTGTTGCTACGCCTAGATTTCCACAACCTACAAGGTTGACACCACAACAGTTGGAAGAAAAAAGAGAAAAAGGGATTTTCTATAGTTATGATAGCAAATACACTAAAGGTCATAAGTGTGTTGAGAAGAAATTATTTTACATAGATTGTGAAGAGGAAGAAGAAAATGAACAAGAAGAGGATATACACCAGGAACCAGCCCTAGAAGAGGAAGAAATGAATTTGACCATATCATGTAATGCACTGGCAGGAATTACCACTCCTCAAACTCTCAAGATAGAAGGACAAATCAAGAAGAAAAAGGTAATAGTGTTGATTGATTCAGGTAGCACCCTTAATTTTATTCATTGTAAGGTAGCCAAGGAATTAAATTGTTTCCTATACCTAGCACCAGAATGTCAAGTGATGGTTGCAAATGGAGGAACTATAAATTGCTCCGGAAAATGCCATAATATCAAGCTAACCATGGGGGAATATGTATTGAATAGTCCAATGCTTTCCATTCCTATGGGAGGTACTGATGTTGTACTAGGAGTACAATGGTTACAATCTTTGGGGACGGTAGCTTTTAATTTTCAAGAACTTTTCTTGAATTTTTTTTCAGAAGGAAAGGAAGTCGAATTACGGGGTATTGCAGGGAATCCGGGAAAGATAATAAGCTCTAATGTCATGACAAAGCTTCTAAAGAAAGAACAACGAGGCGTAATTGCACAATTATGCTCACTAGAAGTTCCAACATCAAAATCATCTATTTCTATAGATCTCCAACAAGTCTTGGACAATCATTCCAAGGTGTTTGAAACTCCCAAAGGACTCCCACCTATTCGTGATCATGATCATGCTATTCATTTGATTCCAGGAAGTGTTCCTCCAAAAATCAAGCCTTATAGATATCCTTATGTCCAAAAGAGCGAAATTGAACGTATGATTGCAGAAATGTTAGAGGCAGGTATAATTCAACCTAGTCAAAGTTCTTTCTCTACTCCTATAGTATTGGTACACAAGAAGGATGGATCATGGTGCATGTGTCCAGATTATAGGGAGCTCAATAAGCTCACCATTAAAGATAAATTTCCCATTCCTGTGATTGATTAATTATTGGATGAATTACATGGAGAAATTTATTTGACCAAGTTGGATCTTCGTTCACGATATCATCAAATTAGAATGAAGACTAAAGATATTCCAAAAGCAACATTTTGAACTCATGAGGGTCATTATGAGTTTTTGGTCATGCCTTTTGGCCTTACCAATGCACCTTATACATTTCAAGGGTTGATGAATTCCATTTTCAAACCCTTCCTTAGTTAATTTGTGCTAGTATTTTTTGATGATATACTAATCTACATGAGGTCTTGGAAGGATCATGTTGAACATGTTGACAGGGTGCTCAAACTATTGCAGGAGAAACAATTATATGAAAAAACATCCAAATATCTCTTTGGAGTACAAGAGGTGGAATATCTGGGTCATATTGTATCTCACGAGGGTGTTAAGGTAGACCCTAACAAAATTAAAGCCATTAAGGAATGGAAAGTCCCCACAACCATAAAGAAGTTGCGAGGATTTCTCCAGTTAATAGGGTATTATCACAAGTTTGTTAGCAATTATGGGAGAATAGCACCACCTCTAACAACATTATTGAAGAAATATGCATTTTCATGGATTCCTGAAGCAACTGAGGCCTTTGAACATCTTAAAGAGGCAATGTGCCTAGCACCGGTCTTAGGTATGCCAGACTTCACAAAAACCTTTATTGTGGAATTTGATGCCCAAGGAAATGGAATTGGTGTTGTTTTAATGTAGGAAGGAAGACCCATTTCTTTTGAAAGTCATCCAATAAAAGGAAAGTATTTACCGAAACCTATTTATGAGAAGGAAATATTAGCAATACTTCATGCACTAAAGAAATGGCGAACTTACCTAATGGGAAGACATTTCAAGGTAAAAAATGATCATGATAGTCTTAAACACTTTTTGGAACAAAGACTATCTTCAGAAGAGCAACAAAAATGGGTCACAAAGATGTTGGGTTATGACTTTGAAATAATCTACAAAAAGGAAAGGCTTAATGTTGTTGTAGATGCACTCTCAAGAAAGAATGAAGAGGTGGAAGCATTGCTTTGTGCCATTTCTATTATCCAACTAGATTGGATAACCGAAGCAAGAGATGAATGGAAGAAGGACAAAGAAGTATGGACACTCATTCAAAAGTTGCAGCAAGATCCTAGTAAATCTGATACATTTAGTTCAAAAAATGATTCCTTATGGTACAAAGATCGCTTATATCTTTGTAAGAATTCCCAATTAAAATAAAATATTCTTTTGGAATTGCACACTTCTCCTTTAGGATGACACTCGGGATTTTTAAAAACTTACCACAAGGTAAAGAAATAATTTTTTTTGGATGGCCTTCAATCTGATATTCAAAAGTTTGTGGCGGAATGTTTGGTTTGCCAGCAGAATAAATTTGAAACAATTAAGACCCTGGGACTTCTACAACCTTTATCCATTCCAAGTCAATGTTGGGAGGAGATTTCAATGGATTTTATCATAGGTTTACCTAAGTCCGAAGGAAAGAGTGTCATCATGGTGGTAGTTGATAGACTTACCAAGTATGCACACTTTTGTGCATTATCTCATCCATTTAAGGCAAGTACAGTTGCTACTACATTTATGGACACATTTAAAAAGCTACATGGAAGCCCAAGGGTTATTGTGAGCGACAGAGATCCCATTTTTACTGGATATTTTTGGATGGAGTTATTTTCTTGTTTAGGTACTCAATTAGCTCATAGCTCATCTTATCATGCTAAATCTTATGGTGAAACTAAGATAGTAAATAAATGTTTGGAAGGATATCTTCTTTGTTTTGTATCTAATAAACAAACACAATGGGTCAAGTGGTTACCTCTCGCTGAATAGTGGTATAACACTTCCTTCCATACTGCAGCAAAAATGACCCCATTTATGGCACTTTATGGATATCATCCACCATACATCACATCATCTTTAAGGGAAAATTCTAAGGTTCAAATAGTGGAAGATCACATCGAGCATCAACAAGAAGTTCTCCAACTCTTAAAGGATAACCTGAATTTGGCAAAAAATCGAATGAAACAATAGGCAGATCAACATCACAGCGAGAGAAGTTTTGATGTAGGAGATTGGGTATTTTTATGGCTACAACCATACAAACAAATTTCCCTCAAGCAAGCTAAGAAGGATAATAAATTATTGCTAAATTACTATGGTCCTTACAAGGTGTTGCAAAATATTGGTACTATGGCATACAAATTGGAGCTTCCTGCGTCTTCATGAGTGCAACCAATTTTCTATGTTTCATGCCTAAAGAAGGTTATAGGGGAAAATATTCCAGTTCAAACAATATTGCCAAAGCTTGATGAGGAAGGAAAAATCATATTGGAACCTGAAGCAGTCACGGAAACAAGAACTTGATAGCTACATAATTGATTAATTTCAGAGTATCTCATCAAGTGGAAGAACTTACCCACTAAATATTCTACATGGGAGGATGAGAATTTTATACAGAAGAACCTAGAGCTACTCAAGCATTGAGGACAACACTTTTTTGAGGAAGAGGGGCATGTTAGGTCCCTATATTACTAGTATAGTCCCTTATTGTTGTTAGTGTAACCCCCTTATTGTTATTATTGTACCCCTGTAACCCCCATATTGTTATTATTGTGCCCTTGAATTATCATTGTTAGGTCGGCTAGGATTACATTGTGACCCCACTAGGATTACATTATGGCCCCATGGACTCCTATATATATAAAGGAGGTTTTGTAATTTGTATAATCCAATAATTTTTCATTCATGTAATGTATTGGAGGTTGTTCCCTCGAAGTGGCTTATTTCTAAGGCGTTGATATCTCTTTTCTTCTCTTTTGGGAGCTCGTTTCACAACAGTTATATGGCTAGATGAAATATTTATTTTTTAGTTTGATGATTTGATGTAGTTTTATTACAAATAGGTAAAAATATTGTTTTAAATTCTAGTTTATAGAAGTAAGATTCCTTTAGATTAATTCTAGAAGTTGTTTTAATTTCATTTTTCAAGTGAGAAGATTTATTTAGTTTCATTAGGTAAGTGTGAAAATAACTTAGAAGTTTTGGATTTTCTTTAAGATTTCTAATTTTATATTCTAGAGAGAAATAGAATTGTGAGTATCTACATTAATCATATAATTTAACTTTAATAAGAAAATGATTCTAGCCCATATAGTGCACTACAATTCATCATTTTACAAGCCTTGGTCAATAATTTATGCAAACAATTTAAGACAATTAAATTGACAAACAATAATGTTCCTCAAAATACATGGAATTATATAATTCCATGACAAACATGACCTCCACAACAAGCCCAAAATATGTCATATCAATAGGGTTGAAGGGAATTTACTTATATAAATACACCTAATAATTCTTATCCTCGACAATTTCAAGCTCCATAAAAACAACATTTACATCAACAACAATATCCTCCATATCAACAATAGCCATATCATGCATAACCACCAATGCAACAACCACATTTACCTCTTCCACTAAAACCACATCCTCCTTGACAACAACAATTGACTCAAGCTCAACGATTACAACTTCCATCTAATGAACCGCCCCCATGTCTGACACAACTTCCTTATCATCCTGACACAAATACAAATAATAAAATAGAAAATATGTTTATAATTTTGAATCTGAATAATCCCCTACATGTCTTATATCTCGAGTAAAATTACAGGAATTTTCTATGCAATTACAGGAAGATCTAGTAAAATTGTAGAATTGTTTGGTACATTTATAGGAAAACCTAGAAAAATTACAAGAATTTTCTGTAACATTAAGATATAGTCTTATATAATTATAAGAGATTAATTTGCGATTTGGTCAAATTTTGAACCAAAAACCTATAGTGGTATTTGAATAACAAACTAAAGAAACTATAGATAAAAAATAAAAAATAAAAGTCCTTTAGAAGAAAAACTAAAATCAACAATGAAACAAATTATCCCTTTGCAAGAACAAACTCAAACTTATGGGATAGCTGCATTTCTTTAGAGATTTATTTATGAAAAACAAGAAACACCAAAAAAAATAGCTAAATTTGATATTATTGATGAATTGAAGAATATTACTATAGAGATTCCCTTATTTAGAGCAATAAAAGATATACTAATTTACAACAAAACAATAAGGGCGGTGTGTACTAAAATAACTTGAAAAAGAAAAACAATATCCATCAACAATATAAGCTATAGGTAAATTGGATATTCTAATGACTACATAAGTCATTGTAGAAAAATGAATTGACCCAAGCATAATGTTGTAACAATAGAAGTCGACAATTTTTATATTCCTAATACAATTATTGATTTAGGTGCTACCATAAATGTGATGACAAAAGAAAACATGTATATCCTAGAATTAGACAATATTATACCAATTCCAACAATGGTAGAATTGTATAATAGATCAAAAGTAAAACCTGAGGGAATTATACAAGATATTATTGATTCTATTGACTCGTGGATATATCTAGCTAATTTTATGATTCTTCAACCCAAATCGACATTAGGAGGACATCCTTTAATTTTTGGGAGACCATGGTTGGAAATTGTTGACACATATATTAGTTGTCACTATGGAAATATGACAATAGAAATGGTGAAGAAACTAAAATCATTACTTTATATCCACCTACCAGAACATAAGTTAAATTAAAGAAAGTTTATTAGTTTTATGAAAATGCAATAGATGATGAAAGAATTCAACATTTATTAACCATTTAACAAGATTTTAATCCCAAAAAATTCTGATGAAAATCAATTTTATCATTTCATTTCTCGTCTTGATTTTCTGCAGAATTTTAGGGGGAAGTGATCTGGAACACCAAATACAATGTCAACTACAATATAATATTTTTCTAAATTTAAAAATTGTGAGCCATTTGAAAATTTTGTAATTCCTGAATTGATTGTTGTTTCTGTAAATTATGAACAATATGCAATATATAATATTTTGTAATTCCTACAATCTCTCAAAACGATGAAATTTTCATACATTTTGAAATTCCTATAATTCCTGTAAATTTTCCTATAAATTTTCATCCAACTTTGTTAAGTACATAATTTTTTTTGCATTATCTTTTAGGACAACATTTTCAAGAAACATGTATTGGGGATGGTTGAAAATCAACTTATTTATCAATATTTCCTATATATTGAATATCAAATCCATGTAATAAAGTTATATAAATTCTCCCTTGGAAAGACTTTAAATATTAATTCTAAATTGGAAAGTTTTTAGCAAGATCAATTGATTATGTTATTACATACAAATTCCAAATAGTTTACCTGGTAATATACTAATATGCCACTAATACATCTTGATACATGGACACGTCGTATTTACATTCAAGAAAAATTTAAAACTATTAGACAGCCTCAGATAAGAATGAACCACGAATTGAAAGAAATTTCCTAAAAATAACTCCAAAAATTATAAGAAGTAGATTGTATCTACCTTATATATGACAACCAATGGGTTTCACTATTGGTTATTATTCCAAAAAATAACTGTAAATGGAGGGTATATATAGACTATTGGTAACTTGATATAAAAGACCATTTTCGTTTACCTTTCATAGATCAAGTCTTGGATAAATTGGTTAGAAAAAATACTTTCTTTCCTCAATGGTTTTAGTGGTTGTAATTTTATAAGATAGCTCTAGATGACCAATACAAATAACCTTTACTTTCCCATGTAAAACCTATGCTTATAAATTATTACCTTTTGGACTTTGTAATTCTCCCGCTATAATTCAAAATGTATTCTTGGTTATTTTTATTGATTTAATTCATGACTGTGTGGAAGTATATATGGACGATTTCATTGTTTAAGGAAACACTTTTTAGGAAACCATTGATAACATTGAAAAAATATTAAAAGGATGCCAAGAGTTGAACATTTCTTTAATGAATTAATATTTTCTTTTATTTTTTGATGAAGGAATTTATGTTGGACATCATGTCTCTTTCTTGGGTATCAAGGTAGATCCACATTGTTAACATGAGAAAACCGTACAAGAAAAATATATTTGTAAATGTCAAGCAACAAATACAAATAAATATTTTCCAGCAGAAGTACATTATGAAGGACACAAATTTAAAACTTCCTATGGTCTAGTGAGAAATTTTAGAACTGCGCACTAGCTTTAAAGTAGTTTTGTGCGCAGCACACATATTCCTTTGATAGCAGCGTGGTCTTCGGGATGGCGAAAAGTCACTATTCAGGATAACTTCCCACACTTGGGGAGTTGATTCTCTATCAATGACAGTCAAGGACAACTGACTTGAGGTCTCCCTAAAGATATGCAATCTTCAAAGGAATATCTTGTCCTACTCTTGAGTCACTCTCATTCTTGGACCAAGAGAGGGAAGAGGAGTTCAAAAATTTCAATATAAACAAGCCATGGGAAGAGAAACATATGAAACATTGTTATGTTGGTTAAATTGATACCATAGCAACAACATATTTCAATTTTTGAAGCAAGAGGAGTGAAGGCACTGGCATGTCTGCCATATTACTTCTAAGCAATCCAACATCCTAGTGAAGAAGAAGACACCACCATTGGAGAGTATTCACATTCCTTTTGAGAGAGGGAGGATAATATTTGAAGGAAACCAAGGAAAGTGACCCACTTGCAGAGAGTATTTCAGCTCCATAGCTCAAGCACTCAATGCAAGTGTGTTAGAATCTTTTTCTTCTACTACCAGCAACCAATAAAGGGAAAATTAGGGGAATTTTGAGGTATAAAATGGGCCTCATAAGGAAATTATAAAATAATAGTGGAAATGATTTAAATAATATTCGATTACATCATCAAATTTTAGAGGGAAAAAAGAAAAAACTACTTTTTCAAATCATATTTTCAACTTATCGCCTTATGGGTTTACTCAAACTTTGAGCGAGAATACTCGTCGGATGCATAATTTGATTCCTCTTCCAAGGAGTACCCATGTTGCATACATTTTATGGACCTACTACACGGAAAATGAGAAATACATGAAAAACATGATTGAAATAACATTTTTCATGTATTTCTCATTTTGTGTGTAGCAGGATCCATCGAAAGTATGAAACATGGGTACTCCATTGATGGGGAATTAAATTTTGCATACAATGAGTATTGTCGCAGGAAATTTGAGTAAGAATTTAGGGAGATAAGTTGAAAATAGAAGTTGAAAAAATAGTTTTATTATTTTATTATGTTTTAATCTTTTTACCTTTTTACCCCAAAAATGGTGAATCGTCTCCCACAGTTGACATCATCATCTTGAATTTGATTGGTTCTTATAAGGTTGATTTTGGTTGTACATTTTCTTAGCAGGCCCATTTTAGACCTCAAAAGTTCTCTAATGCTGTATCCATTATTGTATTGGTTTGTTTGCTCCATTTGAGCTTACTGTCTTGTGTGTTTATTTTTGAGCCTATGTTATTATATTCATTACTTCCATTATTAGTTTTTCTTTACTTTTTTTTCAGTATGTCCATTAAAAAAACCATAATATTCTTTGTGATATTTCGAGGAAACAACCTACTGCTAAAGAGGTGTCTTTTAGTACACCAGTGTGACAAAATCACTACCACAGGATCGCCAACTCCATTAGTTTCTTTTTATTGGTTTAACAGTTGTTTAACAGGACATCCTCTTTGCATAATCAACTGCAAGGTGCCTAGGACCTCTCTATGAAATTTTCAGGACATTCTAGGACTATTCTAAGAGGAAAAAAGCAAAAAAAAAAAATCTCGATTGTATTCCATTCTCTTAGACAGATATGCATCCATGCCTGTGTTAAAAAAATGCGTGCAGTATAGCAAAAAAGAAAAAATCATTATATTTATTCAAATTTTTAAGTGACTGACAACCCATAATGAATTTCCTTCACCACTACTCTACATTTTTCTATTTTTTGGTTGACTAGTTGTTGCACTAACCATAATTAGTAGAGAATTTAGTGCCTTAATTGTTTTTTACATTTTCAAAAACTCACATAGCTTAAGTATGGGGAAGATTAAGAAGAAAAATTACACAAATATTCCTCAAACTATTTTTGCTAATGTTTATGCACAACACATAGTTTAATTATTCACAGAGTAAGTGGCCCATTATCCACAAATTTTGTTACTAAATAAGCCATTTTTCATTTTCTTTAGGCTTGGGACTAGGGTCAAGTGTTAGTAAATAGAGAAATAAATCTATGATTCCCTTGCACCTATTGGTGAACACGGGCTTGCATATGAACGCTTTCTCAAATCATTCTAAACTACCATCTCCCTTTCGTTATACATAGTATAATTAGCATAAGTGTAAGTGTCCCACTCTCTGTAAATCATTTCAATTTTTGCAAGGAACAATCAAAACACATAGTGTAATTAGAGGTATATATTAAAGGATTATCACATATTTTCATATTATCACACTTTTGTTTGTTCACTTACACCACACTCTAAGCATCAGTAAGCTTTGAATTAAAAGGAATCTTGTTTTTGGGAATTTTATTCCTAACTTAAGTTTTCTTACAATTGCACACCCTAAATAAAATTAAGCCTCATAAAAACAATCATAACTTGAACCCACTCAACTCTCCCCAAAGGGGCCACAAAAGAAAGTATAGTTTAGGTTAAGACCATTGTTGGTAGGTACCCAATACATCACCATGGTCATGTTACATTTTTAAACATAAAATTTGATTATTTAGGGAGCTTAAAATCCTTCAATCATTCCATGGAAAATATTTCCCGAGCATTATAGAGACTCGATTCAGAGGGGTTTTGGCTCGGGTATAGTGTGTGTGGTACTATTTGGGGCTACCCGACTCATCTTTTTCTTGGTAGTAGTAACTGAAAACCAATAAGCTAAAGAATCAAATTCTCACATGGGACAAAGTTACTTTAGTGGCCAAAATTTAGGGCATCATTTCCCTATAAGTGAAAGTGCACGCAACAATAGATCCTCATTTCCATTACCTATGTTGATTCTTCGGCTGCCCAAATGTGTCTCTAGTTCTTTCAGTATGTTGGCCCCAATAGCCATCAGAAGCTATCTCCGCAATGTCGAGTTACTTTGAGAGTGGTAAGGACGATCAGGTATACATAGGATTTTTATGATACACAAACAAACAAAAACCCTTTTTTTTCTTGATTGATCACATAGTTTAATCTAAAGGAAAATTAACTTTCCATTTTCACTTTGTTTTATGTAAGTGATTATATTGCATTGATAAAAATATTCTCCCCTCAAAATTTACAAATCAAATCAACACCATAGGGGAACCAATGACTCCTCCTCGATCTAGTTATTTATTATACCTTCCCCCATTGTAGGGAGGAGAGTCGGGCTTACCAACATTTGGGCGTAGAGGAAGTCACACCGCAACCATTATAGGATTTTCCTTTATCGGGGAGAATTTGATCAAAACCCTAGAAGGATCACCAGTCATCACACCTGTCATCAATCTGCAAGGGCTAACAAATGCTACCCCTTTGGGAAGCACTCATACTACCATTTATAACACCCACCAGGGTACTATTCCCCCAGCATCCCAGCAGAGGACCTCTATGCACATACATGCTCAAACGATGGCGGTCAAACTGCAATTACCTTTATTAGTATCATTGAATGTATGAGATATAATAAATTTAACAAATGACCCTATCAACCATGACCTTAATTGGCCACACATGCCCACTAAGCTCCCTTCATAAATTCCAAAATTTAAAGGAAAGAAAATAGAATACCCAAGGAACCATATCATGAATTTTCACCTGTGGTGTTCGTCAAACAGTATCATAGATGATACCATTCAACTAAGAGTACTTCAATGCACCCTTAGAGGGCCAGCAACAAAATTGTAAGTTGACTAGCCATATGCATCACATGGAACCTTTAGCGTCTTAGAAACAATGTTCCTCAATTTTTTCTAGCTCTCAATTCATCACGATTCAGGGATGGAACTACTCACCCATTTGAGACAAACACCTTCTATTCATTTAGTAGACCATGTACACGAGTGTTGAAGACGTGGTACCTTGGTCAAAGATAAACTCAATGATAGAGTTCTCCTAGAATTATTTTTGAAAAACTCTCACAACATAAATTTCAAAATATGTCGTAACACAATTCCTACATAATGAAGAATACGCCATCAGTAAATCCTAGCAGTTAGAGATCCTATACACCCAGTCTAGATATATCTAACATATCCTTCCAAATGCCCCACTCCTGCAAAATTAAAAATAAGTACGAATTTCATCAAGTACTTTTGACATATTGATAGGGTCCTTAGCCAAATCTCTACCTAACAACAATCACCACTATCATGTATACTCATTTTTTAATGAAACATATGATACCCCATAGAATGTGTCACAACCAGGATACTACCATATTCAACCTGGACCTTTACAGAACATGACTAATAGGGAAAACAAATATCCTCCCCCTAAAGGAGGACCATACCCTCAAACTAGCGAAATAAATACTCATCTAGGAAAATTGATGTAAGAGAGATGTCCCAGAATGTGTACGCTAGCCAAGGAAAAGGAAACAAGTACTCTCCTTTTCTAGCGCAACAACAAAATATACCACTAGAAAAAAACAATGCAGGCGTTAATCTAGTGCAACCCTCCAAAGCTCAATAGAAATCATCATATGACTAGGAGAATAATAATAATAATCCTATGAACGTTGCTAGGAAAAAACCATAGATCATACCAACATGAGACCTTGGATAGGGGGAAACAATCAACAATACTCCCCATGATAACAAACTGGGGGTAACCCCAACCGAAATAAAAACCAGGAACCAACCAAGAACCCTCAAAGGTAGAACAAGACGAAAAGTCTAATGAATAATCATTATTGTTCCATATGTGGGGATTATGGTCATTACACCCACCATTTTCCAAAGCTCCGTGAGTTGGAGAGACTTCGGGGAATTAGGGACAAGGGGGGGGAACCAACAACCTATAGTTATGCAGGAACCTTTTCCCCACCAAGGAGTAGTTAATACTTAGAAACATCAATCATACCATCAAAACAATGTTGGAGGGAATGCCCAAAAAATCACAACATAATCATGGCAGGAGAAGACTTATTCTTGAAAATACAAAACATAAATTATGAAGCACCCCCAGACACTAGCCCAATATGTGCAAGGACAACTACACTAATAATAACATTATCCATATCTAGGGTACCGATTGAGCGAATACCAAAAATGGTAAAAAGTACCACAAGGTGCACAGGATATAGTTCAAAACCTACACACAATTACAACATAGTGGATGACTTGGTTCAGTCTCCCTCAGCTATGTCAGCATTAAAATTCTTGCAATATTGTCTGACCCAATGGAAATTCTTACTTTCTAAATTAGGCATGATCAACCCCTCATATTCCCAGTAAATGGTCTTCAACTTACAAAATAAAGCCATCGTCTTCCTTCTCTAGTCAATTTTCAAATAATGATTTTAGTCCAGAACATCACCATTCACCGTTGCATTGTGGATGAAGGAACATCCACGTCTCATGTCCAAAAAAGTTTGGAAAAAATTAATATCATCGGAACTGAAACCATTTGATATAATTCTCAGAGCATATGATGGTCACCCATTCGACCTGCTAAGCATTTTTCAAGAAGTGCTAATACATCTCATTGGAAATATTGTGCTCATTGACACTGAAGTCTTAGATGAACAGATGGACTGTAACATACTTCTTGTATGGAGTTACCTGTACTCAATCACTGCCATAACATCCTCTTTTTTCATAGTAATGATGTTTCCCCATGATGAGAAATTCGTTACTATTGACCAACTCACATGTTATGAGAAAAAACCTATAAATTCCCTCAATGGCATGCTACCATTGGTATATTCATTTATAGAAGTGGTACCACATATAGAGAATTTTCTCTCATTCAATTCAATCGAGCCACTTTGCTCAGATCTTATTCGGGATACCTCTTACGTTACTAGGAGAATCTTCATCACGAAGAGGAGTTGCAGTGTGCATGATGACTTCATCGAACACTGAACCGAGTGAGGAACTAGAGACTGATACCATATATATCTACACCACTAACTCATTATTTCTACCATATGCCATCACCGGAACCCCCTTCTTACATCCCCTACCTCATTATATATCGCACCGGGTCATGGTAACCCTTACATTACCTAACATGGATCTCATGATGGTGATATGGTTTTTTGCCCTACTAGCCATGTCAGGAAACTCGGGAAGTACCTCTACATGTATCATGCCTATCACCTCTACAGAGGCCATCATAACTCCAGAAACCTCCATAGTGACATGATCCAACACCACTAAGGAGGTTAAGAAAAGATGGAAGAACGTAGACACTCCCAAAGTCCCTAGGACATCTCCACCATATGCACTATATAACACAGTTGGCCATCCTATTAACGTTCGCCGAGAGTTATATGAGTTAAAATATCTTCTACATGTCGAAAGAATTAATTCGACCCCAACTCCAAACAAATTATAAAATGTCACAAAAAACCAAGGTAAGGCATTATGAACAAACCATGTATGCACGATATGTGAGTAGTATGTGAATTATACCCATCATTGCTAATAAATCCTCTGATATAACGATGTGTTACACACATAAGAAAAATCTGATCCCAGGAATCACTCCATATAGGGGAGGACAGATAGGAAAACATATTATACATACGAGAATAACCAACATCATGCTCCTACCCAACTAATCCAACTATGCTGACACCAACAAGGAAGATTGAGTCTACACCTCATGTCCTAGTTTGTGCATTGTGCGAAAAAACTAGTAATTTGCTCGCTCAACACCCCAAAATAAGGGCATTTAATTTTTGGTACCTAATCCCAAAAGTTACCCAAAGAAACTTATCATTATGCATAAAACAAACATGCAATACCCATTGAAGTAACCATCATGTATGTTGTTGTACTCATACCGATCGTTTTCGATCTATGTTATATTTTATGGGATGGTTCATCAAGTAAAATTATTACATAGAAAATTCACACTCAGAATGCACGCATAGTACCACAACTTTGGGGACTGAAGAATCTAGGTCCATTTTGTGTATATCTAAAGAGAGGTGGAGAACAGTAATTTTTCCTCCCTCTCATCACCATCACCAACCTAGATATGGGAAGGAAAACAAATGACCCAGTAGGGAAGGGTCTAATATTCACTTCCCATGTGCATTGTGTGATAAAACCAACCACCCAGTTAACCAGTGTTAGGAGCTAGCCAAGTTCAACGAAGTTTTTCGCATAGTAACCCTTATACCTCATATAAATCTCTCTAATCAAGAGAAAATATGTCACTTCTATTGTCGCATCTCTTCTCAATTTCATCATATGAATAATTGTCAATATCTTGCGCGATTGAGAGTAGCCAGAGAAACACTAGACCAAAACCACCCGAGGGAGCCACACAATGTTCAAACTAGGACCCAGAGATGGAAAAAGTGCATAAATGAGCCATCTCGTGGCCACAACCAAAATTTGTCATCTTACATAGAAAGTAGTACTGCCTCACATATCATTTACTTGGTAATTACCTACAGCACGTGTGACACTTGTACCAGTCACTCTCACGATACAGAAGCTTGCCCTATGTTATGAAAATTTCAACATCTTAGGATTCAATACCAATTTCCTATATAGGAGGATTCCTTTTCCCCTTGTACACCAACAAGGTCACAAGAAACCCCTCTCATCCAATACAAACCTGTCATCATGGAAATACTTCCGTCACCTAATGCCGATGAAATGCAATATCATATATCATTCATCTCATCATCCATGGGAACCACGATTCATGTTGTATTCTCATCATTTCTTTGTGTTTATACTGTTGCAACTACCTCACCAGTAGTAGTACCACAGACAGTGCAGACCCATGCCATGTGTGCTTTGTCAACCTCATCTATTTCCACAAAATCAAAACCCAAATCATATTTATGTTTGCCAACCAACACCACTAGGCCCAAATCCCCTCCTCACGACCTTGCTCAAACCAATTTTCCCCTTGATATCCTTATTCACTATGACGAAGATATGTTGGAGGCCATGGCAAAACCTGAATGTTCATTGGACTCCATGGACCATGGCTCATTTTTTCTACCAGAAAAAGCATTCGTTCCTAGAAACACACCAATCCATGACATCTACGCCATTGAAACCAAATATTTCCTACCATAAGGAAAATTCGATTGCTTCAAAAATCCCATCCACACTCCTTATGTGTTTGAGGAAGGTAACATGGTGAATATTTCACCTACAATCAAGGTGAATATTGTGAAAATACAAAGCAAGGTCGAATAGATCTCCCTGTGAGAAACATGCTCTCAAGAAATAGTCTCATACACCTCCATATTACAAAAATACAAGGATATATTTGCGTGGAATTACTTGGAGATGCCAAGTCTATGCCCCAGCATTTTGGAACATCGTATTGACACATGGCCTGACACCCTCCCCGTTGACCAAAAATAACTTCAATTACACCCATCAAAAGCTAAATAAATCAAGCAGGAGATAGATAAAATCCATAAAGTTGGGTTTATCTACCCGATTTATTACACATTCTAGGTTTCCAACCGTATACCTATCTTGACTTCCGTGATCTGAATAAAGCCTGTCCCAAGGAAAATTAGCCCACACCAATCATCGACCAATTAATTGATGTGTGTGTCTGTCATGAGGCCTTGCCTTTTATGGATAGGTTCTCAGGGTCTAATCAAATTTAGGTTCGGCATTTGGGTCATACAAAACCACATTCACCACCCCTTTGGGTACCTTCACATACCAAGTTACGTGATTCAGCTTCAAAAACATGGTCGCCACCTTCGAGCGGGTTGTGAACTACATATTTCATGACTTGAATCATATCATCCTTTCCTATTTTGATGACCTCACGGTGCAGTACAAGACGCTTGTTGATCATTTGGAATATATGTGCCTTGTTCTTCAGATATTTCGACAATATAACCCATGCTTCAACCCTCTCAAGTGTGTCTTTGGTGTCAACGCCGCAAGTTTTATAGGATTCATTGTTTCCTTGAAAGGTATTGGATTTGACCCTCTCAAAGTCTAGGAAATCAAAGAATTACCACCTCCCAAAAAATTTAAGCAATTACAAAGCTTGCAGGGCAAGGCCAACTTTTTACCAAACTTTGTTCCCAACTACATCACCTACGCGCAAGGCTTCCTACGTGTCCTTCATCAATAAATTCCCTTCCAATGGAATGAACATGCTCAGATATAATTTGAAGCATTAAAAGACATTTTTTCTTCTGCTCCTTTGATCATCCCACTCAACCACAATAAATTTTACACCCTATATCTATCTGCATCAAATGTATTCATTGTGTGGGTGCTAGTCCAGAATGGACCAAACAATAAGGATCACGTAATATATTACATGAGAAATAACTTAGGTGGGTTTTCATTGATGTATGAGAGAGAAGAGAACAACCTTAGCCCTAGTACATGCAGTACAAATGCTTTGGAAGTATATCATCCTTCGAACTACCATGGTCATAGCAACTATCAACCCCATGATATATTTTTCTCACTCATCGAATTATGAATCATAAATATTCCAAATGGGTAGTTATACTGCATAAATTTTATTTTTATTTTTCCTCCCCTAAAACCAAAAAGGCTCCCATCCTTGTCGAATTCATCTTCGATCTCCCCATAGATACCCAAGGATCCCCCATTAGGGAGGCGCTACCTGATGAACATTTGTTCTTAGTGACCATGGAGGACCCTTAGAACAGTGATATCATCCTCTTCTTATGAAATCATAAGTTCAAACCAAATTTCACTCATGACAATTGAAGGAATGTACCCATAATCCCTTGTGATACCTTCTATTAGGGGAATTCTTGTACCAACGAGGCATAGATACCATCTTACATTGATGACTTACTCACGACCAATTCGAGCAAGTCCTGATTGATTAACATAGTGGGGCTTGCACCGACCACTTATCAGGAATGGTCACCTCCGAGGACATCTTCTGTGTCGGTTATTTCTGGACCACCCTTTTTCAGGATTTCATTCAAGTAGTCAAGAGGTGCAATCAATGTTAACGCTATGATCACAAGATCTGAGACCCTCCAGCTACACTGCACCCCATCATTATAGCAACCCCGATTTTTAAATGGGGCATTGACTTCATGATGAGAAACCCCACAACATCTAGAAACCACAAGTACATAGTTGTGGTTATCTATTATTTCACCAAATGGACAGAATACGTGCCCACATACAACAACACCGCAGAAACCACGACACAGTTTTTATTCAACCGTGTCATAACATGGTTCAGTGTTCCCACGAGGTTGGTATAAGACCATGGGAAGCATCTGAAAGAAAGAAAATTCTAGGAACTATCCCTACGCCTTTGTTTCAAACATGAGTTTGAGTCACCATACTACCACTAGTGTAATGGTCAGGAAGAAGCTTTCAACAAAGTCCTGAAAACAATGTTGGAGCAGATGGTGAACAACCACAAAACCAATTGGCACCATATAGTTTTTTCAACCTAATGGGTGTACCACACAATGGTCAAAACCTCAACCATATTTACACCCTTCCAGTTAGTATACGGAGGTGCATGTCATGCTTCCCATTGAACGCGAAATCCTCACCATGCATTTTACCATTGAACTTATCGTTGATACTAAGCGCTTAGAGAAACAATTGGTAGAATTATAACTCGTCGATTAAAGTTGACAATATTATCTCCAATATAATGAAACCCACAAAAAGACGGTGAAAGTGTCATTTGATCACAACATCACCCCTCGCTCATTTACCGGGGGAGAACTATTCCTATGCTATGATATCACACAAGAAGCTTTAGGATCTAGGAAGTTTGAAAAACTATAGAAGGATCCATACATCACCAAAAATTTTCTCCTAAAATAAGAATACATTTTGTCAAAACATGAAGGGACATGCCTAAAAAACCCCATCAATGGGCTTTATCTTTAAAACATTGAGTCATAAATTACGGGCCTCAGTACCCTAGAATGAATATCTATGCACAATAATATTATATGATGACCTCATCATCATGGGATTATTCTAAAAATGCGCTCTTGTGTCACAGATGGACCATTTTCCCATCTACTATTTTCAATTTCCTGATGGAGCCTCTCGATGGTTGCAAAATTTAGTTACTTCCACCTAGGCCATATATTCTCTTGACCGATCACCATACCTTGTAATAGAGTGTGTATCATGTTAGCCACAAACAACCAAGAAGAATATGACATTTTCATAGGAATGTCAAGTGACGCCTCCCTCCAAGGCATCTTCAATTTACATTTCTTCCTTGATTCCCAGTTGGTGGTATCGCAATTCAAGCCTGTCAAGTGCAATATTCACGCCGCTTTAAGAAATTCCTGCATGCACACATATTAGCCTGCAGTTTTAATCAGATTACATTTACACATATACCAAGAGATAAAAATCATATAGCCAATCACATAGCTAACCATATCCTAGACTAGGATGCATCACATATATACCATCGAAAATGAGCAACATAGAAAACCATCATAAATAAGGAATCCATCATGGCCATAAAATCCATCATAAACATACAAAACATCATAAAAATAGCCATAGGCACATCATCTCAGACATACAAATACATCTTGTATATATATATATGTGTGTGTGTGTGTGTGTGTGTGTGTGTGTGTGTGTGTCCTAGTATACAAAATGATTTCACTGGCCCACTGCTAGGCAGAAAATATATGTCGTCAAAAAAGTCAAGGAAGCATCCTCATAATGGGTGCTTGCCCTAGTACATGAATAATAAAAATCTAGGGCTCAACCCCTCTAGGTGGGTCTTGTGGACCCACATACACACCTAGAGCAATAAGTGGAGAACCAACATCCACAACAAGCGATGCTTGGCACAACACCAAGTGATGGGCCTACTCATGGGTGATCGCTGTCTCCTGCCAAACATCTGCTAAATCATAAAAGCCCCTCATGGGCATACACTAGGTAAGTCTCTCCAACCATCCCCAAGGATCACCAAAGTCACATAAATGAGTCTCTAAAGCCTGTACACGAGCCTAAACATCAACTATACGAGCCTTAAAAATCATTGCACGAGTCTCGATAGCCTCGACACGTACAAGTATCATTGTATCACCCCCAATTGCAGCAGTGATAGTGCCCTCCCCTAAGGGGCCACCCATATCAATATGTGGCATCACCTATGGTATATTTTGGTGAAGGGGCCTACCATCTCTAAGCCCCCATGGAGCCCGATTAGTCCCTGGCATGCCCTCCATCCTCGGAGCATGGCCAACTAATAAGTTCAAGGGTCAGACCGTCCATCCCGCATATGCAAAGTAAAGAAACATGATACCAATGTCATCAGAAAAGGAACATCTATAAGAACATGAATAAAATAATCAAATGGAGAAAAAAAAAATTCATACCTACAATCCCCCATGCATAATCCAGATAAAGACCTATGTCTAGATCACCCTAGAAATCCACTCCAGAGTATGGGAACTCTAGACTTAGCTGAGGGTTCGACTCAAACCACTCCTCAATAGATTCATCCCAATACTTGTCAGCTTCACCCACACCATGATAGGGCATGAAAGGCACCCATATGTGAATCTGACGATCCCTCAGAGTTCGAAGCAACACTGTAATAAAAGGTCGTAGCATCATGACCCACACATACATGATACAACATAATATGCTGACATAAAAAATGTCTTTGATTGACTTTGCTACACCTTTTCCAGTTGAGTGACCCTGCCACGATATAATAGGTTAGCCCAATCAATGAATTTCCATGCCTGAAGCTGTTGCAGGACAACTATATGTGTCCCTAAAAACCTGTGAGGTGAACTTGACCCCTCTAGGCATAGAATCATAGATGCAGCTGCACATTCATTCAAATTCATAATACGAGACACAACAACACATCCCTCGGAAATATCATTGGGTAACCAAACTCCTCTTCCCAATGCCTAATGTTCACTACCCAACTAGAAGTGGAAGGGGTATCACCTCCCCACAAGGTAGAAAACCGGTCACAAACTACACGTCCATTTGAGCTGATAATATAAGCTCATCCTAATGTACCACCATGATCCACCTCTAGCAATCCCAATAGCGAACTAGGAGTCGTAAAATTCTATCATGTGACTTGAGAATAGGGTTCTCAAGGAACTTGATAAAACCCCATCATGATAAATTCTAGCGAGCACATGGATCCTCAGCCACTTTGGTACAGATAACGGGCCAATCCATCTCACTCCACAACATCTCACCAAAAAACACAAGAATATTATTGTTTTTAGATCCCCAAGAAGCTCAAAAAATATAACTTAAAACTTTTAGCACGACCATGTCAAGCTACACAAACACACATATAGTGCATTTGTGAGATTTTTTGTGTGTGTTCTATGCACCTGTGTATTTCACAAAGGAATCAACTAACATGTCTAGTTGATGCACATGTTTTCTAAACAGACATGTTACCATTGTGTGTGTCTGTATCACATAAACACAGAGGTCGATGCGTCTAGAAGCACCATTTACACAGAGTCAACACATGAAGACCAAAGGTTTGGGCATCGACTACGAGACTCTCCTAGAGTTTCCAATGAACTCCTCCCAAAGAAAAACTAAAAGGGCCATACATCGCACCCCTGTATTACCCATCTACCATGAAAAATATAAAATTGAAAAGAGTGAAGTTCTAGCTCCTACTTGACACTCTCATGGTGTATCCCTAGTGCTCTCGCTGACAACATTAGCAAGAAATGCTCCGATCATAGCCTCTGATCTCTCAAACTCAAAAGACACAAATAAATTGAAATTGGGCCATTCAGCCTATATATTTCCCTTTTTCACCATTTTTTGGGAGCCCATAACTAGAGCTCAGGGCATCCAATCATAAAACCATGAAGACACAATGATTAGTACTTCTTCATGTTCAACCTAGACCTCCTCGTTCCAATTTTCAGAAAAAACTCATTCTCAAGCCCATTTCACACCTCCATACTGCATCTCAAGTATGCCCTCTATTTTTTCAATTCATTTTATTTCAAAATATTTATATGAAAAAATATACTTTCAGTTAGGGTATTTCTGACAAATATTGCATGTGCATCTGAATCACTATATTTTCAATCAAACTCCAAGACAATAAAGATATAAGAGCAGGTATCATCCCATTATCAACATGATAGGCTTCCCTCTAAAGCTTTGAATATCCTGACATAATTTCTCCAAATATAGACCATAGGCTTCATTCAATCAACCATGTTTAGCATCACCTCACCTCGCACATGATAAACACCCTTGCAAGTTCAAAGAGCCTCACCTCTAATGGCTGTCATCATATTCATAGAGCATCAATCACTATCAGAAGCCATGGCCAACTACTCTCTCCTGAGAACCATCTCATTTCTATGCATCGATATCAACATCATTCATTTTACTACTCGGATATTGAAACCACACTCCTAGACCACCATTTTTACACCAGATCAATAAAAAATGCATTATCACATTTCACATTTGGCCCATCACACCCTCACAAATATAGCCCATGTGTGTCATTTCATCTACCTCATCACCCATAAACTGAGACCAACCAACGGGGACCCCACCGTCAGAAAATACCATCCTTGCATCATCATGCAGGATCACACATGCTAATGGCGCACCCACTTCTGTGTTTGTACATCCAAACCACTTTCACATTTGGAAAGTGTACAAATATTTTTTAGGATAAATACTTCCACCCATATTTTTATGTTTCATACGTGGCGGAAATCCCTAGGACTCACCCTTATTCATAGTTTCACATTATTTACCACACCCAATCACAACATTCAAATCATACGTACACCCACTCTGGATGTCCTATCGACCCTAGGGATACCCTTACCATAAATTGTTTTGATTGATGCCACTCACATTAACAGCTCCAACCTTAAGAAATTTGACCATCACCATCACTTTTAGCTATTTCTCATCATTATGCCTTGTTAACTCACCATATTATTCCCTTCTTCACTAAAAACCCTAATCACTTGTATCATCGCTTGTTTTGAATGGTTGATTCTTCCTTCTTGTTGACTTCAACAAGAATTTTCCATAATGGAGGTAGTACCTTGGATTGGTCCCCACCACTATGGGGACATCCTTGGATGGCACAATGGGAATTCACATCACCCATTGATTTCATCAATCCCCTTGAAATTTGACATCAACACTAGTTTTCATGTCAAGGTTGTATTGTAATTCATAACCACTACGCTATATCAAAAATTATCGAAGATACGTGTATCAGTAAGCATCTCTTTTAGAAAATATTAAATCATTATACATGGGAAGGTTCTAATAAGTCAAGGACCCATGCATATATTGATCATCCAAAAGTGTTCTTGCCCATACAATTCATGTGGGTGCCACATTCAACCTATTTGTTCAAATAAAAAACACCCTTGAGTGTGTTAGTAGTCTTCATCATCCACCAGTAGCAGGTCACCTACCAAAATGTGGCTTTAAAAAACTAATATCTATCAAATTGTATTAGCTATTCATCGTCACGAGCATGGGACATTCCTGCCTCGTAGAAACATTTCTTATTTTATCACTTACATGTCTCCTACAAAGCATGGTTACTTTTCTACTTGAGATAAGGGGTTCCCCTACTTATCTCTGTAGTAATATACTCTCTCCCCCTCTCTCTCAAAATGGTTACATAGACTCTCAAATAGAAAAAAAAACATGATGTATTTCAGCTATATGTTTCCTCCAATACCTCATACATCAGGGGGAAACTGTTAACACTAGAAAATCATATAAGCAAAAGACATTAGAAAATTTCAAGAAACTGGTAACAATAAATATTTGCTAGAAGAAATACATTATGAATGAAAAAAATTTAAAATTTCCTAAGGTTCAGTGAGAAATTTGAGAATCGTGCACCAGCAACAAAGTCATTTTGCATGCAACGTACATATTCCTTCGATACTCACACAGTCCTAGGGATGGAAAAAAGACACTATCAGGGACCACTACCCACATTTTGGGAGTCGATTATGATATTCAAGGACAATCCACTTGAGTTTTCCCTAAAGATATGCATCCCTCAAAGGAATCTCTTGTCCTACTCTTGAGTCACTATCACTCTTGGGCCAAGAACGGGAAGATGAGTTCAAAATTTCGATATAAACAAGCCATGGGAAGACAAATGTATGAGACATTGTTATGCTAGCCAAATTCCTACCATAGAAACACTAGTTTTCAATTTTTGAAGCAAGAGGAGTGAAGGCACTGACATGTTGGCCATATTTTTTCTAAGTAATCCAGAATCCTAGTGAAGAAGAGGACACCACTGTTGGATATTCTTCACATTATTTTTGAGAGAGGGAGGAGATGCTTGCAAGGAAACCAAGGAAAGGGACCCCCTTGTTGAGAGTATTTGAGCTCCATGGCTCAAAGGAATCACTGCAAGTGTGTTAGAATTGTATTCCTCTACTACCAACAACAAATAAAGGGAGTTTTATCCATTATTTTATTGGTTTGTTTATTCGATTTGGGCTTATTTTCTTGTTTTTTTTAATTTTCGAGCTTATGTTATTATATGCATTACTTCTATTAAGTCTTTTTATTTACTTTTTTTTCGTACTTTCTATTAACAACAACATAATACTCTTTGTGATCTTTTAAAGAAAATACCTACTACTAAAGAGGTCCCTTTTGGTACACTAGTGTGACAAAAACACTACCACACACACAAGGTTGAAGTAATTGTTAACTTTCCAATTCCAGGCTTCTCAGAGAGTTGTAAGACATTTTTTAGGACACACAGGTTATTATAGGAATTTTATTAAAATAAATTCAAAAGTTTCCAGGCCATTATTTAAACTTGTAAAACATACTGAATTTTATTGGGATAATGAGTTTGAAATCTCTTTTGATATAGAAAAAAAAAAACTTTCTACAACACATGTGTTAAGAGGACCTGATTAGACATTACCTTTTAATATATCTACAGATTCTTCTGAATGAGCCATATGATCAGTTTTAGGGTAAAAATAACAACATATGTCATTTACTATATTAGTAAAAACATAACTATGTTTGAAACCAACTACATTGTTCTGGAAAATAAATTATTGGCAATTTTTGATGTAGTTAATAAGTTTTCACATTCCATTATGGGTTATAAAGCCTTTGTGCATATTGATCCTTCTTCTATTTTAGATATAATTACCAAACCAATAAAACATGACAGAATTACAATATGGTTTCTAGTATTATAGGATTTTATTATCACGGTGCTAGAAAAGATAGGGAGAGAAAATTTGGTAGCAGATTTCCACTCTCAAATCAACAATTCTGGTGAGGCCATTATTGTAGTAAATAGATTTATGGATGAAAAAATATTTTCAATTTCCTTTATAACACCTTGGTTCAATAACATTGCCAATTATTTTTGTACACAAAAATTTCCACCACACTTTTCATTGAAAGAAAAAAAAAAGTGATTAGGAAAAGTGTTAGATACTCTTTGATTCAAGAATATATTTTCTATACATGATTAAATATCACCATTCGTAGATGTGTTAGAGAATATGAGAAGTTGGACATCTTGAAAGCATGTCATGATCAACCATGTCGTGGACAAATTTCAGATAAGAGGACAACCTATAAAATTATCTAGCAAGGATACTATTGGCCAAGTCTTTTTAAAGATACCAAAAAGCATGTGAGAAGTTATGATAGTTTCCAAATAATGGGTAATCTAGTTGCAGTTGATGAAATAAATCTTCATTCATTAGTTCTTGCACAAAATTTGAAGAAATGGGCCTTTAATTATTTGGGACCGATTAATAAAACATTAAATAAGAAGAGATACATATGAAATTTCACAATTAATGTGAAAAGGTGGGTAGATGTGAAAGCTTTGCTAAGGTCTAATGCCAAAAATTGTAGTGGATTTTCTTTTTGAAGATATTTTTATTCATTTTGGGGCACCTAGGTAGCTAGTTACTGATCAGGAAGATCATTTTACATCAAATATTTTTTTTTTGTCAATTATGAAGGAATATCATATTAAATGTCGTAAGTCAACTCATTTTCATCCACGGGCCAATGGGCAAGTGGAATCTACAAATAAGGTTATGAAATCCATCTTAACAAATATTGTTCGACATGACCAAAAATATTGGGTAGAAAGGATTCCTAAGTATTTATGGGCATACAATACAACATGGAAGATTAAAATTATTCATACCCCACATTAACTATTTTATGGAAATAAGTACTTTTTCCAATTAATTTCATGTTAAAACTTCTAAAATTGTAGTACAATTGGGATTAAACTTGTCTAAATATCAACAACAAAGAGTCCTACAATTAAATGAATTATATGAGATGTGATTATATTCTCCATATAAAACCACACTTGTACAATATCAGAGAGTTAAATGGCATGAAGAATTCATAAAGGGAAAGACCTTAAAGCTTGAGATAAGGCCCTATTTTTTTACTCAAGATTTAAATAATTCAAGAGCAAGTTCACTACTAATTGGTTGGGAACCTATGAATCTCAAAGTATGTTTGATAATGGTGTTATATAAATAAAATAAAAAATTGGGTCAAACATCTCACTTTTAGTCAATGGCCATAAGCTAAAGTTGTATAGTGACCATCCTCACTAATGTAGGCTTCTTCTTTCCCTACAGAATTATCTTTTGTCTATTATCATTGAGGCCTTCAATGGCCCTATCATAACAATCCACTTTAGTCCTATGAAGGTAAAAATAATCCATACCCAAAATCATGCTATATGATCCCAATGGCATTACATTCAAATGTGTTGTTGCAGACATACCATTTAGCTCAAATGCGCAAGATCTTACCCACTGATGAACTCTCTTCTTAGTACTTGTATCCAATAGCACCAACCAAGATTTTTCATGCATTTCTTTTCTTAAGCCACACTTATCCATGCATTCAGTATTAACATAACTATAATTATATCTAGGATGAATAAAAATATAAATAATTTGATCACAAATATTAGCATCCATCTCAATGATATATATCTAGTGATCCCCCTTCTTGTTTTCTACAGGAACATAAATCTAGGGAATGTTATGACCAACATACACAAATATTTACACCTCCTGAGCATTATAGATTTGAGTTCTACCACCCTGGTACAATGGAAAATAATTTTTGAAATGATATTTTCCACATATCCAACACTACAACGGTGCTCTATCATCGCATCTAGTCTACGACTCTCCACCCGCCAATCCATGTCCCTTCTCAACTGTATGAGATTCTTATAAGGAACCACATTTTCATTCTCACTTGCATCCCGAGTTCTTTGCAACTTTCGTGGCCATATGATTTTAGCTTTCTCATTTCCTTTCAACTCACGCTTATGTTCAAATTTATGCTTTAACTTCTAATAACACTTCTTTAGCTTCCGAATGACTTCTTTTAACGATCTAGGCTCATCAAAATCAATTTTTTCCATGTATGCTACTGGAAGCCCACATATGAATCTCTCAACCTTTGCCCTCTCCTCCTTGAGGTAAAGAATATATCACAATAACTCCAAAAACCTACTATTATATTGATCCTCTTTCATGGAAACCCATCTGAAACTCATAAAACTCCTTAGCTCTGGATTCATAATACATCTCTGAAAAATAATTCTTCTTGAAGATCCTGTCAAACTCATCAAAATTCAATTAATCTTCCTAAATACCTTTAACATTCCTCACATCATTCCACCAAATATATTCTTTCCATTTCTGACTGAAAGTGGTTATCTTGGCTTTCATGTTCTCTGTATAGTTATGCAATATAAAGAATTTGTTCACTGCAAGCAACCATGCCTCTGTGTCTTCTGATTTATTCAACTCTCCATTGAATGGAGGAGGCTTGAATTTCTTGAAGTCCTCTTGAAAATACTCATCCCTCCTATAAGTTTGATGATGACAATGACTATGATGATGCCTCCTAGAAGAGAAACTATAATGATGCCCATAGATACCAGTTCTCTAGTCAGGTGTGTCCAATGATTTGCAACCTCTAACATTTTCCCCTCTATCAAACCTGTATCTAGGCCAGGACGTGCTACCATAGGATCCATTAGTATTTTTCCCTTGCTCTTAATTGATCCTCATATGTCCCTATTTCTGCAACTTTGACAAGATCTTAAGAATCATTGCATTGACCTCTATCTGCTTTTCATGAGCCCTTGCAAATATTTCCTGAGCTTCAACTAACATGTCATTATCTAACTTAAAAATTTTGTTATATTCCCTCAAGATACTCAATGTATCTACTACATTGGGAGAATATTCATCTCCTTGTTTCCCAATTGATATGTAGGGAGAGTAATAGGAACAATAGTCTACCATTTTTCTCATCATCCTTGATTCTCTTATTCCTACAAGTATATCATGTTAGATAAAATAAATAAATACCAAAATGAATTCCATACCTCATTAAGGTTTAGGGGAGGCTTATCTCATTTGCAAGATGAGTCCACATTAGCATTTACATATATAATCATAAACATATTCATATAACATCATATCAATATACACCATCATGCATGACCATACCAACTATATACCCTGACCCCATGCATGACAACCTTGACCTCGACAACATCAAACGTTTCCAGAATATAGCACAACCTGATCTGATACCACCTATAACAAATCTCTCCTCTCACATTTACCCAGTTTTACCAACTTACACAGGGTAAACATGAGATGTCAGGTTTATATGCCAAGAATCAACCTCCTAGGTGACTTTAAGTAAATGAAGTTGAAAAAACATACCTTACTATCTTCCCTCGGGTTCCTGAGGACCCTCCAGGAGTAAACCAACCTCTTTAGTTATCCATCCCCTAAGCAAACTTAACTTTTACTTGAGCTAGAGCTTCACTCGCCCCCTTTCCATGACTTCCATGTGACTAGAAACCCCTATTCGCTCCCACATGCCTGCCTCCATGCGACTATGGAATTTTATTCTTAGTGTTGTGCCAATGACTAGAAAAATTTAAGGCTATTTTTTAGGGTTGGGGCCAATCCTTTGGCCAAAAATCAACATAACATTCAAAACTCATAAAATACATGAATACAATGATTATAAACCAAAACTAAAACTAGCACTATACCTAACCATCCACAACCAAGTCTGACATTTCGCCAAACACTTAGTAGATAGGCAACCTAGAGGTCATGAATTCAAGTCTGAGCACAAGGGTCTAAAAACTCATATGAGACTTAACAAGAAGGATCACCACCCTCTCCCATTAGCTTTCTTAAAATTAATTAGGTCTTGCATCCATTATTATTTCAGTTAAAAGTAAAAACATGAAAATATCCATGATTAAATCCAATCATATATCCATTCTTATAACCATCATTTAAACATATAAATACTTAAGGTAATAGGAATTAAATACATACAATAACAAGTACTTTTACCAATGGAAAGAAAGATAATTTAGATTTCGTTAAACATAGGCAAGACCTAACCAGGTTCGACATTTCTACGTACCACCTAGCCATAGACATGGTTGAACAAAATATTTCTTGGAGCTATTCACCCTTGTTGCATATTCTAAGCATGAATGTGGGATATCATGGGATAAACCAATCCAAAAAACCCAAAGGAATCAAAATTTTAAACTACCCCCACCGTCACCATATTTTTATCTCACCTAAAATGGCCTCAAGATCAAAAAACCAAACAGAGCTTGGAATGACTACAGATTCCTTCACCATCCTTGAGGAATTTTTTTTTCTCCACCCTCAGCCTTTACCTTGTATCCCTCCATTTCTGGTCAAAGGATTCATAGGCCTTTGGTATTTTTCTTGAGACCACCTCCACCCCTTGTTTTGAAACCTTTTGGAAATTCCAAAACTCAAAAACCGAGAAAAATCCCATCATAGGATTTCCATCTCGAAATGGAAATGAAAGGATGAAAACCACTATAAAACCCAAAAAAAAATTCCTCCGATAGAAAAATAACCAAATACCAACATGCACATATCATGCATGTCAAAACAAGATAGGAAATCATACATGTAATCACTTACCTACAAGTATTCCTATTGAAGCTTGCTTGTTTCAATATTTCCTTGTTTAATATTTTATTTCCTTTCCTTTCCAAGTCCTTCCTTTGCTTTCTTTTCCTTCCTTTGCTTGCTTGATCTATTTTCCCTCTTGGTTCTCTTCTCCTCTCTGAGACTAATTCTGAAAATGAGCTGAAAAAGGGGTGACAAAAGCTACCAACTATTGCTATGAGGTATTTTTATTAATGAGGCCTGTAATTTCTTCAATTTTCCATTATTTTCCTTAATTTTCCTCTTCGCATGAAATATGTGACCTTTCACCTTCCCTTTCTCCTAATTTCCTTTATTTTCATAAATAAATGTTCCAAAAATACAATTGGAATCTTCAAAGCCTTGGTCATTTCCTTTGTCAATTTAGATTTAACCATAAACACATCAAGTGATTCCCACAAGGATATATTTACCAACATTCAACTTGGAATAAGTGTCCCTTAATCATGGTCTTTTTTTTTTTCCTTTATTAACTTTTATTACATGAAATTTTAGCCTCAGAATGTTAGACTTTCCCCCTATCCCATCTGTCCTTTCCACCTCACCCCTCCTCTTCCTAACCACTCTCCCCTTCCGTCCTCTCCTTTTTTCCTATCCCACTCCCCTCTTACTTGTATTTTCACATCTCCCTCCATCATTTGCTTCCTTGTCTCATATTTGTGTGATTTTCCTTTCTCTTAATGGAAGGTGGTGGCTTTGGTTATTATAGTCCTTCACAATCTTAAGGAATGTGGCACATAAAGGATTAAAACATGAGGAAGGTGGTTTTTATTCATCCTCGCATGTTGATACTTTCATCGATCCTTTGCCATCTCCTTGGAATGTCCTTTATCACATATTTTTAATGAATTCTCTTGGTTATCACATAAGAAAAATTAATGGGAAAATTATGCAATATCCATTGTTTGATGGGAAAACTGAGTTTAAATGGATGAAAATACCTACTTTGTAATCATTCTTGAGGAATTTAGCCTCAAGAATTCATTTACCTTGGAGTGTGAAGATTGGAAGTGGGTTCCTATCTAAGATTTCAACTATGGAGTATAATCGTTATTTTTACAAGATGTGTGAAGAGATTCTTCTGAGAGGCCAGGTCCTTTCAATAGAAATTGGAACATTATGGGTTCAACATTTATATTTGTTGGTTGAATGGTGTAGATGGTTCTATAGTTCGCAAGGTTTCTTAGATGTCCCTGGGTTTATTATGCTCACTAGTTTATTATCAGTCACTCCACTCTGGTAAGAAGGTAATTATAAATATTTTGTAAGGGAAACTTGATTCGATTTTTTAAAAGGAATTTTTGATTTGAATAGTTTAACCTCTAAAAAATGTATTTTTAGTTCACATCATTTTCCTATTGGTGATTTAACGAAGCTGACTTTGAAGGAAATATGTAGAGTTTTCTGGGAATCTCTTTTGTGCTCTAAACTTTTATTTATTACTGTGAGGGATGAGGATGTACAATTTTGAAACTCTTGTGGTGCTTATACTCATAATGCGTTGAATACAACTAGTTTTCATTGGTTTTCTTGACTTATAGACTATAATAGGATAAACCTTATATAGTTTTATCTCTTCCAACTATCTTCTTTGCCTTTTAATTCCTCCTCAAATGATTTAATTTTTTCTATGTGTTTATTGGCCCATGAGGCCCTGAAAAATCCTATGGAAGACCTCAAAACAAAGTTTTCTAAGATGTACTAGGTCTAGGTTTAGTTGGAGGATAGAAATTTGGAAATGCAAAAACATATCCTAAGACAAGACGATGAGATGGATGTGCTAGGGCCAATAATTGCAAACCTTCAATTCGACATAGATCATGTTGTTGTGCATGATAAATATTCAAAGATGCTTTCGAAGATACATATAGATCTTAATTTTATTTCTAATGATTGCAATTTCCCATCATGTAGTCTCTATTAGGTTTTGTCTAGGCTACTAGAAAGATTTACTCATTTTTCTTTTCATGTAACTATGTCATACCTATGTGTTTCTTGATGTTTATATGTCTATAGGAAGTTCCTATATCATTGTATTTGTGTCTATAGGAAGTTTCTATGTTGTTATATGCTTGTATATAGAGGATATATGTCGCTCTGAGAAATATGAAATAATGTACTCCCAATGTATTTGTTGTGACCAGGAGTAGATTTAATCTAAATATTACTCATTTTTATTTAAAAAATAATAATAGATGGTATGGACTACATTAATAAAATAAGTTCTAAAATTTGAATGTGGTGTAAAATCAATTAAAAATAAAAAACATAATGAATCACATTAGCATGCTATGTAGACAAATTTCGATTACATTTCCTGTAAAGCATGATATATGGCCTAAACAAGCTAGCATAGCTATTTTCTAATCATTTTTAGTATAAAGTGAAATAATAAACAAGTTGAGAGATGCTAAGCATATGAATTGGTCAATGTGATGAATTTATTGTTCAAAATTTCATCCATTGGTGTACAAGTAACTATTATATTACACGGCCATATTTAATTCTAAATCATCTAGATTAGGGTTTCGAATAGAAACATTGTATTAACATGGGAACTTTTAATAGATGGGACACCTTTTATACTAGTAAAAATTCCTTCTAATATTTGTTCAAAATTTATTGATGGTTTTTTTTTTCTAGTCCAAATTTGGTCATTATATTATCATCAAAGTGCAGAGTACAAAAAGAATCTGAACATGCCTCTTTCTCTCATTCCAACTAAAATTGTTAATATTGGGGACTGGACGATAGCATCAGCTACTAGCTTCATGCATTATTTTCCAACGTCCTAGAAGCCATGACATACAAACTGTAAAAGAAAAGAGAACCAGAACAGAAGTCAACATATCCAAGTGGGGTGGACAGGGGGAGTGGTGGGATTGGGGGGCTTTACATTGGGAGCTACGAAGTTCCAACATATTCATGAATATGGAAATCAATATGCTCCATCTGTACATCTAGAATGCAAAGGTGGTCATTAGTGAGGCTTTTTTGGAAATGTAGATTGTCCAATTGCTCTATAACTTCATTGTGGAAAAATTGAATGTCATTGATGAAATCGATTAGCTCTTCACAATGATCATACCTAGAATTTATGAGCTTGTCCATGTTTAGTTGAATGTTCCTGACTTGAGAAATAATAGACTCTAGTGATGTTGGAGCTTCCATGTGTGCCATGAGCCATGAACTTGATTCTCTATCTCTTGGCTATCCGACGAACCTGACCAAGCATTCGCATCCCTTCCTAGCTAGACTGCTCTCTGTAGAATTTCACCCCCATGACGTAGTTTCACATAATTTCATGTCATCCCTGCATGGCCAAGATACCTAAATGGGAAAGAAAAGATAAAACCCACCCGACCCCTAATCTGAGATAGATTTGATCGAACATTGAAGTAGAACTGATTATTTTCCAACAGGGGAATTGATTGTTAACTCGATCACTTAATGTGGAATATGGAAGGAAATAAAATGATTTAATGACTTAAACCAAAACTTAAGAATTTTAATAAACATGAATTTAAAGAAAATTACGGAGATAAGAGACATCAAACAGTGATGATAGAGTTCGTCCTTCGTGGAATACGTCTCTGGGTCCGCTTTCAAGATGGGCGTCCATTTTGTTAAGTATTGATCGAAGGAAGTATTTACACATAAATTTCACCAGACCGAGCATATTCGTAGGAAATTCTAGTCTCTGTCAACAAAAATTTCACTCTCCTAGCTTTCCAATGCCTATATTTGTGCTCAATTCCACCTCTGAAAGACCAAGAAACATTGAAAACAAAAATATCCTCTCTCCTCCATAATATGAATACAAGTCTTGAAATCACACCATCTTTTTCATCATGGTGAAATGGCTAAGGTTAAATAATTCAAGTTCTCAAACTCCTTTGGCCAAACATAGGAAGGTTATTTTTACAAGTTAATCTCATCAGGTGGATGTAAGGTCTCAGTCTTATACATGAGGGACACCTTGCATTAGGTTACATTGTGGTTTAAATAATGCAACTGCGCACTTAACAATAAAACCAAAAATAATATTTTATAATAAAAATAGACCTTGACAATTAGTTGACGGGGTGTGGTGGTGCACGATTTAGTATGTGAACATGGGCGACCTAACCATTAGCTACCACCTCGCGATTTTGTCCTTAATGGCTTTACAACGCTGCAGTGAATCTGCATGTGACATTTCCATCCTCCGACGGTTTTTGTATATCCATTGGTCCACATTGATATCTATGGGCTGTTAACAAACCCCGATCACATGTTACCTCCTTCCGCATGGTTCCATTGTGGTTAATTGTTTGCGGTTTAGCCTGTTATATTTTATGGTTCTGTGCTATGGTTTGTATTACATATAGTCTGAAACCTTTTTTAACATGGTTTAATACATAGAATAAGGTTTTAACACCATAGCGCTAGGTCCTTAGACCTTAGGATTATTACATAGTGTTTCCACCATAGTATAGACTTAGGCCTTTTGATTAAATACACCATGTACATACATCTGCCACCACATGATATTTACAAACACCATGCACCAAATTCGAATCACATCATAACCATGATGAGGTAACTTGCATTAGACAAACTAGATATGAACTGGAACTCCTTGTTGACCTGTACTGATGTATCCACTTGAAAGCTTTTAGACCAACAAAAGTTTTATTTAAGCAAACATCAAGTGAGGGTACAACCCCCTCACTTTTTCTATCTCCATCCACCTCGCCCTGCTCGGATTCATTCCATTGAGTCCCACTCGAAGATATTCAACATATCCTCGTTTGGAAGTGAAAACCTTCCTGTCCAATATGGTATCTTCCTAAAACACATTCATATACTCAGGTGCCAAATCATCAATGGTAGGAAATTTTCTATCTTCCTCTAGATCAATGATCACCAAAGGTTCATACAACTTTAGCTTTTTACATTTACAACTGAATAAATATGCATGTAAGGAGGTAAATCTAACAGGAATGCATTATTTCCAATCTTTTCCACAATCTTGAAAGGACCATACTTGATGGGTTTCATATTCTTACCTTCACCTTTCAACCTCTCTTTACTGATATACAACCATACTTGATCACCGACTAGAAAATTATGATTGAATTGATGCTTTCCATGGTGTATTTTGTACTTGGCCTAACTCTTCTCTAACTAATCTTGCACTACTTCATGTATCTATTGTATACATTGAAGGAACTTAACTGCTTTGTTTGAATTGTCATGTCCATCCACTTTATCTTCTTCACCGAAAATTAATTCCATCAGTGACTTTGGTAGATACCTGAAATATGTTTCAAATGGTGATCGATTAGTTGAATAATGTAAGGCTCGATTGTATGCATGTTGCACATAAGGTAAACATTCATCTCACAACTTAGGATGCTTGTTGCAGTAACCTCGTAGAATATGTATCACTTTCCTATTCACCACTTCTTTCTATCCGTTTTTCTGTGAATGAAAAGTTGTGCTCTTCTTCAAATTTGTGTCCACAAGTCCCCACAAAGTGGACCAAAACACTCCTACAAAGCGAGTGTCTCGATGAGAAATAATGGAAGTACGTAACCCAAAATGAACCCATACATGTTGAAAGAACATATGTTTTATTTGCTCAACATTCACTTGCTTTTGGCATGGAATAAGAATGCATATATTTCTGAAACAATCAACGATTACATACATGTAATCATGCCCTCTTATAGACATAGGAATTCCTCCAACAAAATCCATGGAAATTTTGTCCCATGGTTGCAAAAGAACTGGAAGTGGCATATACAAACCAATATTTTGATTTCTTGGCTTGCTTGTTGAACACATCAAACATTCTTTAATGTATGTAACAAATATTTCATACATGCGAGGCCAGTAACAATACCTTTGAATTTGCACCATAGTCTTGCTTACACTGAAATGTCCTCCAATGCGAGAAGAATGTGCTTCCCAAATAACATGCGCTCTTATATTTGTGTTATGCACAACTTACCCAGATGATATAACAACCTCTCATGAACATGAAAATTTACTTCTTCCACCTAAGTACCATGAGTTAGTGACTCATAAATATATTTGAAATCAGTATCAGTATGATATCATTCTAAATAACTTTCAAGTTTTAAAGAAATATTCTACAGCACTACTAAAGCATTCAAAGAAATATATCAAATAATTTTTTTTTTACACCTTTCTTGTACTTAATTACTAAGTGAAATTGCTAAACAAATCCCATCCATATGTAATGGAAAGATTTTTGCAACTTAGTCTGTGATTGAAGGTACTGAAGCAGTTGATAATCTATGTGAATCCATGTTTCCTTACCCATTAATTAGTGTTTCCATTTCTTTACACTTCCAACCAAAGTAAATAGTTCTTTATCATATGTCGAATAATTTATAACTACCTTGGAAAAAGTTTCAGAATGAAAACAAATAGGTTTCCCTTTTTGACATAAGACTTCACCAATTTCATAACCACTAGCATATGCTTCAATTTCGAATGGCTGCTAAAGATCTAATAGATCTAATATTGGTGTTGTGACAAGTTTTTGCTTAAGTTCGACACACATTCCTCATGTCCCGTCTTTCTTAGGAACCAAAATTATTGGTGAACCACATGGAGATGAACTGGGTCGAATGAAGCCTTTTTCAACTAGATTTTTGATTTTTTTTTCTTTATTTCTTCGTTCTCTATGACTTACATGTGATACATTTCGACATTAGTAAGAGGGACATCAAACATCAATTGTATCTCATGTTGTATTTTCCATTTAGGAGGCAGATGTTTTGGTTCTTTAAATATACTTTGAAAAGAATCTACCACTTTAACCAAAATATCTTTAAGCTCATATTCACAACCTAAAAAAGCATCATGTACATCCTTATGTTTTTCTTTTACAACCATGAGTACACATCTCTTACTTGAAATTATTAGGCTCTTCATATGATTAGCAGTAACTAAATCCAATTGAGTTTTGAATTTATGTGCCCGGACAATGTATTTAGTTTCATCTTTCTTAAGGTGATATTTATGCTCCTTTCTATGAAACATTGCATCACGATCATAGAGATAAGGACTTCCTAGCACTATTCCACATATGTCTAATGGTATCAAATCTAAATCCACTTCCTCAATGTAATTAGCTGTGATGGAAAATTTTGAATGACACTGCTTTGTAACATTGATCTGAGTCTTTTCTTTTAGCCAACCTAATGGATATGGTCATGGATGATTTTGTGTCTCCAAACCCAATTTCTTAACTAATTCTTCAAATATTCAATTTTCCTATGATGCACTGTCAAACAAATCTTCTATTTTTGTGTGTTTATAATTTACCCTTATGTGAAATAATTCAACTCTTTCATGTTGATCTAGATGATTTATGTTTGAAGAATATATAGAAGTACTAGAACTGGAACTAATGTTAGAACTTTTACCTGTCAAAACCATTGCGGTTATTTTCCTTTCATCACCTGAATCGGAGCTCATATATTTTTGGATTGCTGCATTAGCCTTATTTTTACTTTTCTTCTTCTGCAACTTCTTTGGTCTAAGTTCTGGGTGAAGTTTCCAATGTTTGGCTTCATCATGTCTGATACTATGGAAGTGAGTACAGGTAGGTCTTTAACCTTCTTCTGAGCTATCGCTGCTTTATTTCCCTTCAAACTGCTCTTCCTCTTGTTTTCTTTGGAATATTTGATTTCCAACTGTTTGAATGATTTATTTGAAAACTTGAACAGTCTGCCACCTGATTCAATATGTATGGCTTGAACACACACTTCATCAAAGTTATCAGGATTAAACATCAATAATGTATGATGTGAATATGAATGTAAACTGCCAATGTACTTTAATAAAGTTTCACATGTATCCAATGGAACAGCAAGCACCAAATATTTATTGCTAAACTCTTGAGTAAATTCCTAAACATTCTACCGTTTACCTTGCCTGAAATGTTACCAATCAATAACATTTTGTTGCATGTATCCAAAAGGATAGAAATTTTTTCTGATATCTTTTAAAAACTTAGACAATGAGGAAATGAATTTTCCTTTTCGATTTAAATATACTTGAGTTTTACTTTCCCACCAGATTAAAGTTGTTCCCCCCATTCTAAGTGTAGCTAACTAAATTTTAGTTCGTTCATCAGAAATGTTCTAAATTCTACAATACACTTCTAACTGTTTAATCCAATTATTTAGTTTCTCAAGATTCATTTCACCATCATAAATAGGTAGCTAAAATTTTACATCAATTTGAAAAATAGATTTCTGAGGTTTCTTTTCTATTTTAGAATTTGAACTAGAAGAAGAGGATGATGATGATGATGAAGATGATGGAGGAGAAGGAGATTTATTAGTTTTTCCTTTTCCCCTATCCTTCTTCGATGCCTTTGAAGAAGAAACTACATATCTCTCCTTCTTATCTTCGTAGATTTCTCCCAACATCTGTTGCATGTTCAAAAACATTTACTGAATCTGTTCTTCACCCATGACCTTCACTTCAGGAGTTTCACATGCATTGCTTCCTCTCATTGTTGATTGATGAGAGAATTTCCTCTTTCAAATTTTTGATTCTATCTCCTCAAGTGTTCCTTCTCCACGTCCTAATTTGGAACTGGTTAACATTCACTTCCAAAAATCCTACAACACTGTTTTCTCTGATACCGAAATATACGATCTGAAATAGATCTAATATAATACTAAAGTGTAACTGATTATTTTCCAACGGGTCAATTTATCGTTAACTTGATTGTTTAATGTGGAATACTGAAGGAAAGAAAATGATTTAATGACCTAAACCAGAACTTAAGAATTTTAATAAACAGGAATTTACAACAAAAAATGGGGATAAGAGACAACAAACAATGATTGCGGAGTTCGTCCATGGCGGACTACATCTCCAAGTTCGCTTTCAAGATGGGCATCCGTTTTATTAAGGATTGATCCGAGGAAGTATTTGCACAGAAATTTCACCAGACTAAACTTGCTGACATGCACTTCTGGTATCCGTCAATAGAAAGCTATCTCTCCTAGCTTTCCAACACCTATCTCCATGCTCAATTTCGCCTCCGAATGACCAAGAAACACTAAAAAAGAAACAACCTCTCTCTTCCAGAATCTGAATACAAGTCTTAGAAATCACTCCATATTTTTCATTATGGTGAAATGGCTAAGGTTAAATCGTTCAAGTTTTCGAACTCCTTTGGCCAAACATAGCAAGGTTGTTTTTACAAATTAATGTCATTAGGTGGATTTAAGTTCTTGGTCTTATACATGATGAACACCTTGCATTAGGTTACATGGTGGTTTGAATAATACAACTGCGCACTTAACCATAAAAACCAAAATAAGACTGTATAATCAAGACATACCTTTCGAGTAAGATGACGGCACAGAGTGGTGGATGGTTTTGCATGTGATCGCAGGTGACCCAACCATTAGCTTCCACCCTGTGGTTCTATCCTCGATGGCTTCGCAATGGTACTGTGACTCCGCATGTGACAACTCCATCCTCCGGAGGTTGCGATCTATCTGGTGGTCTGTATTCATAACTTTAGGTTGTTAAAAAAACACGATCACATGCTACCTCCTTCTACGTAGTTCCACTTGCTATATTATATGGTTTTATGCTATGGCTTTTATTACATATAGTCTGAAATGTTTTTTAACATGGTTCAATACATAGCATAAGGTTTTAACACCATACCGCTAGGTATTTAGAACTCAGGATTAGACCTTAAGATTATTACATAATGTTTCCACCATATTTTAGACTTAGGCCTTGGGATTAAATACATCATGTACATACATTTTCCACCACATGATATTTTCAAACAACATGCTCCAAATTTGAACCACTTCATAACAATGACGAAGTAACTTGCATCAGAAAAAATAGAGATGAAGTTGACCTCCTTGTCAACCTGTACTGATGTAATATCTTCCTGGATAAGCCCCATAAAACAACAGAAAGTGATGATCCTATCACCATTTCCCCCAAGTGAATTGTGGGGCTATTGAGCACTTGTCATCACCAAACTCCACTCCCCAAACCTAGGAAAATTAGAACAAGAGTTCCACAGCACATGGCTTCAGAAACTGAACATGGCCACTTGAACCCTCTCCTACAAATTTTGTAGCATAATTCCACCAACTTACTATGTCCTGCCCAGAAATGAAAATTATAAGGGACCGAGGGAACCCAAGGATTTTCCTTCAGTGCCGTGCAAGCATGAATCACCAGTCGCCCGAGCAACTTTTCCAACACACACAAACCTGAAGAAGATTTTCGTCCAAAGCATGGCCAAGGTCTGACTGCCCACAAATTTCTCCAATCAACTCCTCTGCATCACGCAAACTAGTTGGGCCAACTAGAATACCAACTGATTCCTTCTAGTTGAATGTTCCAAGGTCCAAGGGGCCTTCTAGCAATACCAACACACCCCATGTTGTGCACCAGCCTCTAACTTCTCTGCCTCTCCTAAAAGGCCTAAATCTCGGTGAGGCGTATAGGAACTCCAACACCCTTATCACACTATAGATCTCTACCATCTCCCACCTCGACCAATAAATATAGAACCAACTCCAAGGATGATTTTTTAAGACCATCTTCATGTGTGGGTGACAACCTCGCAATCTTACACTTAATTTCATATCACTTGCACCCGAGGATGGGGTACGCGTGAAGGTAAGACAAGATTTGTCTCCATCTCTCCCACCACTTGTATTGTAGTTAAGGCACCCCCATCGGGGATCTGAAGGTCTGTATCCACAAGATTTTGGAGATTCTGAAGGTATCTTCGGTCCAGGTCTACCTTGCTTCTCAAGTCACTCCAATACAATGTAAAGTCTTTATGGTGACTTATGGATCCCCAGTTTTCCAGCTAGTCTGACACTCTATTTCCTGAGCAAAAGATGTGGCTAGTAGAGACATACTCGAAACCCAACAATAGATGCTTGACCTTGTCCAGCTGTGCTTCGAACCTGCAGCTCTGGGAAATGTTAGATATGGTAGACCCATCAATGATCTTTTGGATCTATTGGATAATCAACTTGGAGACTCCGACAATATGCAACCTTTTTATTTGTTGATCCTATGCCAAAATGAGCCCATGTTCGAGAGAAATTATCTCATCCACGTTATTGGTGGTTATACCAAATTATCCTGTGAAGGTGCCAGTAGGTTTTCCTGAATGATTGCGAAGAACTCCTCTAAAACTTGCCTGGCCTATGTTTCCTTTATAGGCCCCATAAAAATTAACTTGGATGCATCCTTATGGGGGAGGGAGATAAATCCGATGGGGAGGATGAGCAAGGGGCCTTATAAGAGGAACTCATAGGGAAAATAAGAGTCGAGGCAAGGCTGAGGGAGGAGAGAATATGAGCTTCTGTTGTATTAGCCTTCTAATCTTTAGAATCCCAAATATCCAAGAGGATGGTTTCCCCGATGTTTTCTTTTACCTAAGTCCAAACAACAAATATAGATGGGGACTGGTTCTAAAATATAACTCATTTTGTATCCTTTCATACATTACATAAGGAAAACCCTAGGGAAATATTCAACAGTTGGTTCATAACAACATTGCAGAGGTGGTAGGTCCTCCATTCTTCGATGGCTACAAGGATATCCTCTTGTCCATGATCCGTGGGTCCAAATATTTCATCAATCTTCCTCCATACATATTTCACATTTTGAAAATCCTTTAATAGGTGTTACACCATGTCCTTTGATGCCTGACATAGATCACTTCTATATGGAACTTCATAGCACTGCTTTACTATTATGTCCCAGCTGAGGATCTTATTGTGCCCCACCAACCATAAGAACTAAGCCACTTTTGACCATCATTTCTCACCCTAGATTCAGTTCCATAACTTCTTTCTAGGATTATTGAGGGAGATAAGCTTTGTGAAGATATAAGTTTCATGTTATTGAGTATCCCCAACTTATTCTATCCGGGTGCTGAGAATGGCGAATTCTCTGATGGGCCAACTGGTTGAGCAGTGGTTCTAATTCCTCATTTCTTGTATTTCATGGCTAGTCTTTTTCCTTCTTTCAACAACACCAACCCATGTCTTATGGCGCTTCCCAACAATAATCAGTCACTTGTCCTTAGCTTGAGTCCAGAATCAATGCATGAAGCGACTAAAGCTCTAACTCCTAGGCCAGGTGAGGTTATTGGTGCCAAGAGTCATCCTAGAAGAGAGCCAATTGGCCATCCTAGACCTCCCAGAAGAAGTGATCCCAAATAATGTAGCTATTGAGGTTATCCATATTCCATATTGTCGAACTGTTGACCTCTGAGTAATTACACAACAACTCCCCTTGGGTTTTCCTTACCTGTATTTATATTTCCATATATGCTTCCACTGTTTCGTACCCCCATAAAGCCAACACTTCCATATTTTGGCACCCAGGGTAGCATTCACATCTTCTGGATCTTTGAGGCCCATCTCTCCTTTATATTTGGGGAGACAAAGCTTTCCCCACGCTACTAGAGGCCACTTTCATTCCATAGTTTCTCCACTCCATAAAATTTCCTAAACATGGAAGTTAACTCTCGATATATAATTTTAGCATCAAGGAGAGCTTAGAATTGATATAGGGTTTCAATCTTAATAATTTTCCTCCAAGGTTTGGAATGATGGTTTATGGATCCTATCAGTTTCAAAACTCAAAAGGTCCTGTTAGCTATTTTTTTTATGAATTTTGGCACATAAATATTTCCATGGGGAAATACAAAGAGGGTTGGATGGGATGGGAACTCCCATATATTTTGAAGGAAAGGTTCCTATGGAAAATCCCAAGACCTAGTACAGGAAGGATTGGATAGGTTGAGGGGTGTGAAAGAAATAAATGTTAGACTTATGTTTATTCAAGAGAATACCTGATGTCACCTCGAATTCTTTGAGGATGCTATTGAAATCTAGAGATTCTTCAATATTTTCCTCCCCATACAGGAAATTGTCATCCATAAATTTGTAATGGGTCGTATCGATGATGGTGTCGAGAAAATGGAGACCTCGTAAGACATTATCTCTCTTTTCTACTTGGGTCAAACGACTGAGGCCCTCTACTGCTATGATGAAAAGGAAGGGTGACATTGGGTCACATCCCCTAAGACCAATAGAGGAACGAAAGGTGGGGGAAGGAGAGCTATTCCAGGATTGAGAAGAAATGTGTGGAGATTAGAGATTTTATTCAAGACACCCATTCCTCAACAAAACTGAAATCCCAAATGATTCCTAGTGATAAGCCCAACTAAACATATCATAGGATTTCGATAGATCCAATTTAAGCAACATTCCTCATTTTTTTTGGGGGGGGGGAATGGATAAATTCATGTCTAGTGACAATTCCATCTAGAATTTGTCTCCCTTCTAGAAATATCGACTACTTTAGGTTAATGATATGATGGAAAATTTCTTTCAAGCAACATACTGGCAATGATTAAAGGATATTGTAGATCACGTTGTATAGGGCTATAGGTTGAAATTTGTTAGGAGATTCAGCTTCTTTATATTTAGGAATATGAGTTAAGAAGGTGGAACTGAGCTTTGATCACACTTTCCTTACCTCCAGGAGTCCTGCACTAATTCTATGATCTTCATCCCTAGAATGGAACAACAGGCCTTGAAAAACTCTGCAATGAAACCATCAAGTCCTGGAGCCTTGTTTGAAGGCATGCTTTTGACCACCATGTCCACCTCCTTTCTGTTGATTGGGTGAAGCAATGCCTTGTTTTTCTCTCCTGTGGCTGGATAAGGTATATGAAAAGTAACTCTTTCAATTTCCTTTGACTAATCATGCCAATTTTCTCTCAACAGATACAAGTAGAAGGAGGTCAATTCCCTTTATATATCTTCATTTCTATATAGATTATTATCTTCCTCTAAGAGAAGAGAGGTGATCTAATTATGTTGTTTACGGTTTATCATAGAGTAGTGGAAGAACTTTGAGTTTTATTCCCCTTCCCTTAGCCATTGTCTCCTAGATTTTTTCCACCAAAGACTCTCTTCCTGTATTATTCGTTTCTCAAGTGCTGATATCAAGCATATTTCCTAGGAAATAAGATCCTTTGAACAACCTTCACATATCATATACATTTGAACAACTTCCATTATTTCTTCAAGCTTATACTTTTCAGTGAATATATTTCTGAACTATTCATAGTTCCACTCTTTAATTTTATTCTTCAGGGCCTTCATTTTTCATTGGAAGACTCAATTTCCTTCCACGAAACTTTTATTTTTTCCCCCAAACCCAGGTACCTCAGCTAAAAGCTTTCAAATATGAAAGGCTTATTCTTAAGCGGTGAAGAGAAAGACATGGAAAGTCTTATGGGCCAATGAACAGATCCCATAAATGGGAGAATGGAAGCCTCGAGCACCAATCCTCTCAGGATTAAATTTTTGGATAACAAGAAACAATCCAATCGTCAAGCAATCTGAAGATGCCCATCTTGCCTATTATTTCAAGCATGGAGCACGGTTTGCATTGTAATTTCTACCATCTAAAGGTCCTCTATTAGATCATTTAAATATTAAGAGAAAGAATCAAGGCACGTTATTCCACCTCTCTTCTCCTCCATATACTAAATTATATTGAAATATACTCCTATGATCCAATCTATATCGGTCTTGTTCTCGCTCAGAGTCTGAAGGCTTCATAGGAAGGTGACCTTCTCGTGGGGGATTGTTGGTCCATAAAAATCCGTCAAGCTGGACCACCAGTTCAAACATACAACCCTAAAGCTTCCAGACTAAGTGTGGCGAGTCATTATCCAGTCTTTGAAAATTATGGAAATAGGGTTCCATAGGATCAAAATTCGCCGCTACTGCAACAACTTCGATTGTCATATTTTCACTCTACGTCCAACATAACTCTTTGGATTATTTGATATTTTCTTCTGTCATCATATATTCCTGGATCATGACGATATTTGGCATATACTTCAAGATTTTATCTTTAAGGATTGAGAGCTTACCTTTATTACTTAAGCCTCGGGTGTTCCATGAGATTACCTTCATTGAGAATGAGGGATGGCTCTGGGAATTTAATTCCTGAATTGTCTAATCTGACCGCAATTCAACAAAATTTCCCCTACTTTTGTAATCACCTCCTTATTCATCCTTCACCATTTCTTTCCTTTCTCAGAAGCCCATGGATCTAGGTATGTGATGGCGAGCGGGGAAGTTTATCTCCCAGGGGATTTCAATTCCACATATTTCTTTCTATATCTTACGCTACATTGGTTGAAAATATTATCGAAGTGGGTTAGTTGATTGGTTGGGATGTCTTTGATGTCTGATATTATCCAAATTATGAAGATATCTATCATTTTCTTCTCTCTTGACACAAGGTAATTATTCTTCTCCTCATGTTCTAGGAATTTTTTTGTTTGGGCTAGTGTTTCCTTCAACCTTTGTTCATTCTCTGTTGTTTTCGGTGCTTTCCTCTTGGAAATCAGTTTGTCCTCTTTTCTTGGGATGTATTTTTCCACTTCCATAACTTGACGTCGTTGTTGGGATGGGGCTGAAACCTCAATTTGGTGCTCCTCTACTAGGTATGTGAATTCTAACAGAGAAAAAGGGTTTACAACACGAGGAGAACTTGATTGTTTTATGGGTTGAGATGCTCATGAATCCTAGGGCTACAACGATGATGGTTGGGGTTGAGCTTTGGTTGATCCAAAAATATCCCTATCTTGGCGATTATGGTGACCTCCAACCTGCTGAAATACCTCCTCGTCTCTTTGATAATTTTCTTATTGAGCCTCCTCTGCAAGGGTGAGTGGGAAGTGCCACAAAAAATAGCAATATTCATGGCAATGGTGAAATTTAAGGGAATGTGTTCGTATTCCAGGGGTTGAGTCCATATGGAGTCATGGTAATCTAGATCTATCGATTCTGGTAAAGGCTACGATATATTCATATGGACGCAAGCACAAGCATATGCTCCATGTCTTCGTCGCTTGGTTATCTTTGATATTTTCAAAACCAATCTCATTGCCAATTCCTTCCAAGATTTCCTTTTCCTAGAAATAGTTCGGATGGAGTACAACCTGACCCACACTGGTGCTGCCTTAAATTATTCCTTTTCAAGGTTATAACATTCCTCCCAGTAACGAAGGAGGAGGCTAGAATTTCTCATGAAGTATGGTCTGTTCTCAAAGAGCATCTTGTGATCTTCCATATTTTCAAATATCACTGTGAAAAAACACTTTCCTCAAAGTATGAGTTAAATATGGCCTATTTATTCCCATTTATTCTGGATCCATTGGAGAATGTATTTCTCCCTGGGCTAGATACCTAGGAACTTCATATCATAGCATGATCCTTCAGATATTGTCTTCATTTTTGCAGTTGATTATTTGGGATGACTAACTTTTGGTTCTTTTGAGACTTTGTGAGGCATAGGATCTTGCCCCAGGCTTGCCATTGAGCCCCCATAACTGGATATTTTGCAATGATTGAGTAATAAGAAGTGCCTCCAACCCTTTGATGACCCTCAACGAATGAAATTCGAAAGGTTGCATATTTATAAGAGGGCTGACCCCCATGCCCAAGCGAGGGGCCACTCAATGGCCTCATGAATCTATAGATCCATCTCATACCATGACTATTAGAGGACATGGGGATGCGAAATGGCTCACAACTACAAGCCCACCTCATGTGATTCAAAAATTGAACCAAAAACCCTACAGAATTGTGAGAACTTCAGAACTTCGATCTTAGAAACCCTCATAATATGTAACCATTCGGTCAATCCTTGTCGTCATTATTAACATTATAACGCTTTAAAATAAATTTATTTTATGGTTTCCTGCATGTGAAGGTCCTTATTAATCGTGTTTGAGAAAATACAATATTGACTAGAATTGCAGTGTAATATTTTGTTGATGGGAAGGATATGTAGAGACTACCATAAATTTGACAAAATATGGTATTATTTAGGTATTATCTTCAATTTAATTACCATATGTGTAATTATATATGTATAAAAGGTATCATCCAACTGAACTAAAGAGAAGCCGATAAAGATATTTTATTTGTGCCTATCATTCTATCAACCATGAAACTTGGTCTAACATGAAGAGAAAAAGTCTTGTGTGCAACAAGATTGAGGTAAATAGAAGGCTTAGCCTTTAGGTTTTGTGTAAATCCAGTTTCTAAGTAGAATATCAGTAAATAAATTGAAAACATTTTTATATAGAGATAATAAGTTTTGTTGTAGATCAATCCTTGTAATCACTTCAATATTCTAGCATGTTGCATCTTTTTACATACAAGTTTCTCAATAGAAGAAGAAGTACTGGAGTTTATGGATGTCAAGAGATCCACCATGAGGAATCATTATTATGATTTCTTATTGAGTAACCAGTGTGGCTTCCACAACAAAACCCAAAATATTTCGACACTCTCCAATATTTGGGCCCCCCTTTACTTTTCAAGGATCATAGAGTTATGCCTATTTCTTTTATGAATCAGTTGTGTCACGACCAAGATACCATAAAATTCTATGGTTAGTCATGTATTACAAGCCACATCTCACACAATAATCATATGCATCACCTCCACTCTCATTCTATTGAGTTCATTAAGGTTTTTAAATTTTTTTCTTCTATGGTGCATCCTCAACCTTCACACCTTCTATGCCATACTAAGAAAATGATGGGCATGCATTATGAGTTCTTTTCCATATTTCACCTTCAATTCGGACTCTCTAATTTGCATCCTCAAGATTAAGATTTAATAACCGGTTCATGAATTTTATATTCACCTTATTGCATCATAGCATTAGGAATTATATTGTGTGTTAATGTCATCCCAAGTCATATGCTTGAGTGTGGTCATGTGCTTCTAATAATTTTCCAAGTGATGAAGTCATCACAAAGTTCCTTGAAAACCCCTATGTGGATAGCACACTTACTCCTAATAGGCTTATTGCACCTTTTTCTCATAGCATACATGTTTCTCATAAGCCCAATGTAGTTTTGGTGCCTAGCATAAGTGCACCTTATAAATAAATTCTAGTAGCTTCCTGTGCATACTTGCGCTAGGTCACATCCCAAAGTGTGACTTTCTCATATAGGAGTGAGTTATATAGCCAATCTAGCCCCAAAAATTCCATTCTATCATTTCATTTGGCTAAGTTGAAGCTTCACATACTTTAAAATAATATGGTCACCTCTCTATCTTTCATAGCTGTGAGTGAACCACAACAAACTCTATGAGCCTCATTCTCATACTTCCTAATTGCACGATCGTTTCCCTACTATTTTAGTTCTTTTATTTTCTTTCTTTACCTCTTAGATTATTTTAGTGGTTGAATTCATATGTGTATGCATTCTTATAAAAATCTTTCATATTATTTAGTTTTCTTGTGCTCTCTCGCCACAACTCTTCCCATACTTAGCCTTTTTGTGACTCCCCGGTACCTTCTCCATTGGGTGTGCTTTTGAAACTTGGAGCCTCAACTACATGACTCGATAGTTTTTTCTTACACATGTGTTAATTATATTCCTTTACCCATTCCACCAACACATGACAATAGCATGTATAGAAATCCATTATCTTGGAAAGCATGATAGCACCCACCTTGGGCCCCTGACCATGCCATCACACTATGAATTTACAATATTTAGTCTTGAATCCTCTATCCCTATTTAGATCTCATTCCCCATACATGTTCCCTTGCTACATAAGTGCATTATTCTCTTCGAATGCTTAGTCCAATAAACCCATATCCCTAGATTGTTTCATGCACTCATCACATACGATATGACCCTGATACGGCATTGTGTGCTTGTAGCTAACAATCCAAATAACTACTACCCCTAGCACATGCACTCATTACATGAGATATCACCCCAACGCTAGCACATTGTGCACCTTGAGGGCTTAGTTCAACCGTGATCATCATTGTCTGTAGCGAATGTGCTTGCTCCATTCACCCAACACATTGTGTTTCCATAGAGAGAATTACACACAAAATTAGAGATAAAATAGGCATTTCCTAAGACATGATATGCATTTAAAATTAATGATTTATATATTTCAAGGTCATGGGATCTAAAGTGTGATAACACTCCATCATCTACTGAAATATGGTCACGTTGAATAATTTTATAGGAGGACAACTGTGATAAGTGTTATATTTTATTATTATAGTAAAGTGTGTTTACATGCCATCCTAGTTAATAGTTGTGTATTCTTAGGATTAGGGATGCATGACTATTTTTGGTCATGTTACATCTAAAATTCTCATGAATGCATAATCTCAATTGGTGGAAACAATTTCAAAATCAACTCAACACCAAGGAAACCTAAGGAAGTGACAAAGACATCAAAAAGTCTCTTAAACTGCTACATTAAAGCTCATTTTACTCTATATGTATTGCAATATATATTATTTGTCATAAATGAAAAATATTGAAGTCTTGGAAAGGACAAAATAAGGAATATAAATGGCCATATAGGCTCAAGGATCATTGTATAAGTCAAAAATTCATATGGGAGATGAAGAGTAAATTAGATGTTGAAACATCATGAGGGATTCTAAAAGTTATATGAGAAGGTGAAAGGACACTCTCCTCATTTCTATAAATAGAGGCCCCATCATTCATTCAAGGGTACTTTTAGAACTTAAATTATTCTAGTAATAGGAATTCTATTTCATGCTTAAGGAGAAGAAGGCACTTGCGGATCATGAGACTTTTTTGTGTCATGAAGATGATATGAACTACTCGCCTCCCACTATTGGATTTTTATGAGCTTGTGTACATGTATTTGAATGGGAAAAAACATTAATGGGAATATTTCAATTCATCCATTTATTCCCATAAATTTTAATGCAACTTGTAACGATTATTCATGGTTTTTTCACTTTGTATGTGGCTTTTCACATTTTTTAAATGTTTATGAACTATTTTTTTTAATGCAACTAGTGAGTTGGATTTAAATATTTGTTCTTGTTTCAATGTTAACGTTAGTGATTAGTTGTGAACTAATTCATATTTGGTATCTAAAAATCTCTTACTTGTTTTTGTCTTAGTTAGTCTCAAATATTTGACTCTTCCTTCAGGCATTTTCTAATTCATGATGTTGTTGTTATATTCTTATATCATGTTCTACAAGCTATCAATAGAGAATTGATCTTGTCCTAATTACATATTACACTTAGTCTCATGCTTGTTTAAGAATCCAATATCCAAGAGAAAAAAGCACACCCAATGGTAGTTGGGTTGGTATCTTGTATGGAGCTCCTATCCCAAATGGTGTGAGGTATAATTGAAATGCCATAATGGGGAGACCCCCTTTGTGTTGGAAAATCATTGAACATCATCGAAGCCTTTTCATTCTAGAAGGAGGGAAGATGTCAGGATGAGCCCATGGAGTCTATTATTAAACAATTGATCTAAAATGGCTCCTCCCCAAATCTTGATCCTGGAACATTTTTCCAAATGATGATCTTTCAATCCAAGTGGAAATAATTCATGAATTTTCACTGTTTAAGTCTAATGGCAAGAGTGGAAAGTATTTAGTAGAAGATATGCTTCAGTTTCTTGAATTTTTTCATTTTAATAAAGTTTATTTTGAATATGTTTCTTGCAGATTTTTGACCCACACACTTGAAGATTTTGTCAAGGAATGGTGCAACACGTAACTAGCCACTTCTATCCACTCTTTCAAGAAACTCATGAAGGATATTTGTGAATAATTTGACAGGTATGAACATCAAGATAAATTAACAATTTTGAATTATTGGAAAGGACAAAGGAAGGAATATAAATGGTCATATAAGCTCAAGAATCACGGTAGAAGTCCAAAATTCCTAGGGGAGATGAAGAGTTAATTAGAAGTTGAATGGTCATGAGGGAGACTAAAAGTTATATGAGACGGTGAAAGGTCACTCTCCTCATTTATATAAAAAGAGGCCCCATAGCCCATTCAAGTGGACTTTTAGCACTTAAGCTACTCTAGTAATAATATTTATATTTCATGCTTAAGGAGTTGAAGGCACTCGCAGATTGTGAGACTAGTGTTATATCATAAAAGTGATATGAAATTCTCTCATCCCACTATTTTATTTTGATGAGCTTGTGTACACATATATGAATGGGCGAAAACATAAATGAGAAGCTATCAATTCATGTTTTTATTCCATACATGTTAATGGCACTTGTAGTGATTATTCATGTTTTTCTCATTTTTGTATGTGGGTTTTCACATTGGTTGCACGTTTATGAACTATTTATTTTCATGAAACTAGTGCGTTGGATTTAAATCTTTGTTCTTCATTCAATGTTAATGTTAGTGATTAATTTCGAACTAATTCATTTTTGGTATCTAACACTTTATTAGTTGGTTTTGTATTAGTTAGTCTCAAATATTTGACTCTTTCTTCAGGCATGCTCTCATTCAAAATGTTGTTGTTGTATTCGTATATCATGTTTCACAATCTATTAACGGAGAGTTGATATTTTCCTCATTTTTGTAAAATATTAAACTTGGTCTCACACTCATCTATGCATTCTATATCCAAGAAAAAACACACAGTGAATGGAACTTGGGATGGTATCTTTTATGGGGCTCCTATCCCAAATGGTAGAGGTCTAATTGGAACTTCATAATGAGGAGGCCCTATTTGTGTTGGAAAATTCTCGAATATCATCGACCCATTTTGGTGCTAGAAGGAGGGTGGATGACAAGATGATCCCATGGAATCCGTTGTTAATGATTGATCTAAAATGGCTCCTCCCGAAACATTAATCCTAAAATGTTTTTCCAAAATATCATATGTCGATCCAAGTGGAAATAATTCATGAGTTTTCACAGTTTAAGTTTAATGGTGAGGGTGGAATGTATTTAGTAGAACATACACTTTAGTTTCTTGAATTTTGTCATTCCAATGAAGTGTATTGTGAAGATATTGATTGCAGAATGTTGACCCACATGCTTGAAGGTTGTGCCAAGGAATGGTGAAAAACATTACTAAGAAATTCTATCCTCTCTTTCAAGTTGCTCGTGAAACATATTCCTGAACAATTTGATACGTATGAACATCAAGATGTGTATAAAAGTATCAATCAACTTAGAGAGAAACCCAATGAATGTTTGGAAGACTTTTCTCATAGGTTTCTTCATTATTGTTATGAATTTATTGAAGTAGGTGTGTATTGGTGTTTCTTGAATGAAAAGTTTATGCATTTGGTTTGACTCTCTCTGAAACAATTTGATCCTTAATTTCAAGTTGGTAATGAGCCTTCTAATGATCTCAACAATATTCAAATCCCAAATCAACTATGTCTTATCCCAGATCTTGTTTTTACTATGTTTCTTACTCATCAGGTACCCCAATTCTTAGAGAGAGAAATTGTTACTCCTAATATAACTCATTGTCCTCCTTTTTTATTACCAAATGAAGTGGTATCATGTGTTGATTTGAAAGTTTTGAAATATGAAAATGAAATCACTAACCAATTTCTCCCTATTTATGATACAACCTAATACCCTTGAAAATCTTCCCAATTGCATTGAAGAATCTCTTCATAATACACCTCGACCTTTATCAACTTTCAATGATCGAGGTTCTATTTTAAATGGTATTAATTGTTCAAATAATTTAGTGGAGCATAATGTGAATGCTGATTTCTCGATTATTCAAAATGAAATCAATAGGAATGACCTTAATCTTAAATCATATTTAATTAAAAATATTACTTCTTCAAGGGATGCCTTCCATGCTCTATCATTCACACCATATGACTCACTGTACCTCGATTTACTCTATCAATATTGTACAATATAAATTTCTTTAGATACTCTTCATTTTCAATTTATTGGTTGAAATAGTGACCAGGTACAAGGTGGTTACATCTACGAGGGATTCTCTCAATGAACCTATGACATATCACATGCGTTCATGGGTATATTAAACAATACCATTAATTTGACTAAATATTAGAAAATATCTCTAAAAAACACATTATTTAACCCCATACTAATATGAACCAATACACATTCCCAATTTAAAAACCATTGCTTTCACTAGATATTGTACTTATCCATTTTTTCATTATCATTTTTTATACCCTTTTATATTTTTCCGTTAACTTTGGGCTCCATTTTTTATATCTACCAATATAAAAAACCTAAAACCCCTATATATCCCCCAATATATTATGCCATTTTTTCCTCAATAAATATCCCCCAATATGAACCCATGTGGTATGGTATTTCTCCCCCGGTGATTCCCCCATGGTTACATCTCACATGTAGAGGATAAAAAGGATGAGAGCACATTCCATCTCTCCTCCCTCTTCCAAATCCCATTATGTCAATATGATAGTTCTACATTCGTGGTCAATGGGGAGTCTGGTGTTCCAAATAATCATTCAAATGAATTCAAAACTCCTAATTAGAATGAAATATTTGGCAATCATCATCCTATTGACAACGACTTAATCGTTATATGTGATGATCAATACCAATGTACATTGTCTAATTTTCTCACTCCTCTAGAAGATTTGGATTTGGAAGGCTTATATCTGGAATCTGATTCGATCATAGAAGAATTTCTCAAGGGAATTTCTTCTCCAACCCACTGCCCCTTGGTTCTTTTTGTTGAAAATATTCCATTACCTTCAAACTCACAATCTAATGAACTAGATTTTAGGTTGATAGTGTGCAGTGAGGTTTAACATGATGAAAAGGAAAATAATGTAAGTTTTTAGCATCCTTCTTATAGCTTGTAACCGCAACATTGGACAGGGATAGTTCATTAGATCAACTTGTTGATGAAATCTCTCTTATCTATACATATTTAGTTGTAAGTCCCAAAAAATCGTATAACTTGAATAATATCTTTGGCTATATTGGAATATCTAATCAAATTAACAATTCTAACAATTTCCATATGATTAATAATGACCTTCTTGAAATGATGGTGATAGATGTCTTCACAAGTATGCTAACTTGGCAATGCCGTCAAAATTTAATCATCCAACCATTGAAGTTTCAAGGACAAAGTTAGGGAACTACTTTAGCTTTTATTGATGGTTATGTTAGTTTCTTTCAATCCTAATGAAATCCATAGACTAGGTGAAATTATAAATTATTTGGTTGGTCATGAAATCTCATTCTTCAAATATTTTCGATGTTTTCAACCTAATTCTCTTTTTGTCAAGATAGATCATGTGATCAGATCAATGGATCACCTTTCATCCCTCTTGTATTTGAATGCATATCTTTGCGAGATCCACATAGTCTCAATAATTTCCTTGTTGATTATCAAGACCACAATAATCATCGACTGAAATATTCCTTTCTATTAAACAATTCCATGTATGATCAAATCCGTGTCTCCCTTACGCATGCTATGAAGCTAATCATTTTTTTACGTCACAAGCTATCCTCTTGAGGGTTAGCAAATGTTCAAATCACATGGTGCAAGAAAATCTACGTGTTGATAGATTAATTTCCCATGAATATGATTCGATGCATGTTCCTTTTATAGATTATTTTAATTGTATGTTAGCTTGTAGTTTATCAATGATGGTTTTTTGGTTACATCTGTTGATTTCATCAAGCCAATAAATTTTTACGATTCATAATATAAACGTTAAGATACTTGTCGAGAAGTTGGGGCATTTCGACTTCTGATAATGGTTATGATAGGTCCTCGTGACCTTCAAAAGGTTTTTGAACATGGTCAAGTTATGTTTTTCTCACAAGATTTTCCACATAATTTGAATGCATTAATTGAAACCTTATCTTTCCAAGAATTTTGATTTGTCAATCTAGTTACCTTGAATGTAATTATTTAATCATTTATTGGCTAGAGGAGTCATATCTAGTGAGCTCTATTACTATTAATAATTTTCAATCTTACTCAGGCTTTCTACGAATGAAAATTAAGATAAATGTACATTGGAAGTATTCCTTCAATGTTTCTATGTTCATTAATCTATCCCGGGAGGTAAACTTATAGATTGGTAAGAGAAGGCTTTTATGGCACACTCTCTAGTTAATAGCCATGACCTTCAACTTCATGTGCAAGATATACAAGTAAATATTATTACAATTAAACCTCATTGATATCTTTGTGGTTGCAAGTCAGGAGTAGTTCTTGTGACTGCATTAGAAATTCGACTTTACATAGTCTTGACCTATTAGGATTTGTTACGATTATGCTTACTTTAGTATATCTTGGATTGGGTTTGTTGAGGTTGTTGAGAGATTCTCTCAACCTCTCTCTCCAAGATTAGAATCAGTTGGATCTCACTCCACCTATATGTATTTCTTGTGTATGCGTGTAATACATTCATTATTGTGTGTTATTCTTGTGCAATGGCTGCTCTCTATAATTTTAATTTGGTGTCAGAGCTTAGCTAGGCTTAATCCCTCACGGGAGTGCTCAAAAAGATGTGAGAGCCCTAAATCATAATCCTATGTAAATAAATAAGATTAGTGCATGTAAATGTAGAATTAGAGATTGCTGTAAGTTTCTGCGCAGATTGATTTTTAATTCCTTGACAGTTCATGGAAGTTTCCCCACCAACGATAACGATGCAAATGCCACTTTAAGACTAGATTTCATACGCAGAGATTCCCTTATCTTTCCCTCACTAGACAGCCACAACCAACCACTACGACAAGCTCTCAGACGGAGTCCACTTAGCAACGCGATGGGAGAATATTTAATGCAGATGAGCATAGGATCTCCCATTCCATTAAATTTGCATTTCGTCTTCAACACGGGCAGCGAGTTGATCTGGACACAATTCCAACCCTGTGCTAATTCCTGCCTTCCATAGGATGATCCAATGTATGATCCCTCTCGATCGTAGTCCTACAACAATGTTTCCTGCCAAAGCAATTCTTATTTAGCCCTTAACGTGTCTGGTGAATATCATGCATCTGGTGCATGTGATTTCCGACAAAATTGCGAGTACATGTATGTCTATGGAAGTGGAACCACTAGTGCTTCTGCAGTCTTAGCTGAAGATACATTCAGAATTACGGCAACACCAACTTCCTTTCCGCTTCCGCATATCAAGTTCAGCTGCAGTCGCGTGCAACAAGGTTATTTTTCAAACGCATCTAGTATAGTCGCATTGCAGGGAACCATACTTCCTGGAATTACAAGGAAATGTATTATCGAGCTGGCTCATAGATGAGGTCTTCTGCACATGCACGACAGTGGTTTTTTCTCCTATGGGAAGTCTCACATATTTAGATAGAAGAGTGACATATGGCAATGGAGCTCCAGGAAAAATTTCACAAGAACTGTATTCAGCTCTTACAAGCATTCAGATGGGTTTGGCCGCCGATAACATGGGATGAACAGTGGAGGTGGAGTAGCGAGTTCAGAGATAGTCCTAATTTTTTTGGATACGATATTCCAAAGAGCTGATTTCAAATCTGTTGGAAGGCCGATATCTGGGTTTGCTGAATCGTTGTCTCAATGACAATGGCAGCTACCATTAGGCCATGAGTTCGAGTCTTGGGCGCTACTGTGATACTTAGCAGTATCAACATTTTTGTGCAAGGATAAAATCACCCTGCCACTATGGAGAAAATTCACGGGAGCTGTTTTGATCCGGATCTGCAGATGTGAAAGCATTTTTGAGAAGTCCAACGTTGGATTTGTCGATTTATTGGTGATAGTAGTGTTTTTTTTTTTTTGTAAAATTTGATAATAAAGAACCAATTATTGAATATATTTACACAATTTAAAATAGTGGTTCTCAACATTCTTTGGTGCTGAGAGAATGTATCACTTATTTGATTGTGAGAATCTGTTATATGTTGTAGATTCTTGTTGTACTTTGGTGCTCCAGGATCAACAATTACATGTTAGTTTTTGTGAGTTTGTAAGTGTGTAAAGGTCACTTTGTAGGATTGATCGCTCATCATATTCTGTACCTAGAATGTTTTCCTATATGATTGTCGAAATTTATTCTTCGAGGTTATTTCACAGATGGAAATATTTCAATAGAGTAGTTTAGTGTCGAGACTCTTTTTCGGGGGTGTCAAGAATCTTTAATCTTACAAATTCAGCATTGATGGTTAGAAGCAGGTGTACTTTAAATGGGTTGAAAAGTAAGCTCAAAGATGTGGAGAAAGAAAGAGCGAAGTCCAGAAGACTGCAGAGTGGGTAGAGTTGCTGATGAAGACCAGATCAGACAAAGCTACGAAAGTTCAAAGTGTTGTCATTCTGTTGTAATTGTGATTAAGTATTATATGTTTTGTAAAGTAAGCATTAAGGGAGGGTATTAGGATTTGTTAGGATTATGCTTACTTTAGTATATCTTGGATTGGGTTTGTTGAGGTTGTTGAGAGATTCTCTCAACCTCTCTCTCCAAGATTAGAATCAGTTGGATCTCACTCCAACCATATGTATTTCTTGTGTATGTGCGTAATACATTCATTATTGTGTGTTATTCTTGTGGAATGGCTGCTCTCTCTAATTTTAATTTGACCTTCTATTTAACTAGATTAGAGTCTAAGTTCAACTGTAGTTTATTATAATAGTTGTGTTATAACCCAGTTGTTAGTTGCAAATTTTTTGCATGACATTCCATATCTCTTAGATGTACTTAGCTTACTTTTTGTAATGCATTACAAGTCATTGCTTAAACTTTTCATTTTATGTAGGGTTGTTTCTTTCTTTTTGCCAATTTATATTTTGTATTTTATATGCCATAAATTCTAATTAACTAATTAAAAAATCTAAGAAGAAATTAACTCTGATTTTTATTTTCAAAATATATTTTAATTCATATGTTATGACAAACTGAAATATCCATTAAAATTTACAAATCATGAGTGATATTAAACTTAATAATAATATTCTTACCTTGGCAACTAAGCCACTTTGGTAATCGTGTGAAAAGAGAAGGATTCCAACCGTTACCACTATTAACTCTCCGTAGGTACGTAGACACCTTTCAACAAGCAAAATGGGTGATGGGATTTGAACACTAAAACTACTTGCACTAAAAGCTACCCTTAAAAGGAAATCTATTAAACTCTATTATTAAAATTGAAAAAAATAATAATAAATATAATTAAAAAATAGAAAATATGTTTAAGAATAAAACAAAAAGATACCTATTCAAAGTTGTTGTACAAAATACAAAATAATATTCATCTTAACTTTGGATGTATCAAAAATTTAGAGAAGTTAGTTGATATATATATTCTTCATTAAAAAAATAAAAAAAATTGAGTCTAACATCAATTTTATTTTAATTATTATTATTATTATTTTTAATCTTCTTCCTTCAAAGTTATTTTAGTTTTTAGGTAATTTGACCAACTAAAAAATTTACTGAAAAGACAAGAAGATTAAGACGTAAGATTTAATATTCATAAAATATTTTATAATATTCTTAGTATTTTCCACAAAAGATTTTTTTGGGAATGCTATATTGACAAGAGGCAAAATAAAGCATATTCACAAATTAAGAATTTTCATGATAAAGTGAGAGTAGAGTGAATCTCTATCGTTAAGAATAGTGTTAAGTATTTTTTTTAAATATCTATATATTTAACTTATATATTAATTAGTTTTATTGTGATCCATATTAAAAATAAAAATGTTTTTCGAATTAATCATATCATTCTGATTTGATAAACTTTTCCAACCAACTAATATAATTCATCCTCATAGAAAAATTATATTTTAATTAATTCTAAAATAAAATATTGAAATAATTTTAAAATTGATCTCTATTTAATTTATAGAATCACGCTGATTTCTAATTACATAATAATAAACCTATTACCAAGTATACTATATTAATATAAAATTAATCTTATTACGATTAATTGAATTCAAAATATACTACCTCGATATAAGATTAATTTGCGATGTCTCGAGAAACCAATTTCAGAAAGCAGCTTAAACACAAGCGAGTCCAGCTCTGCATCATTTGTACTGAATAGTGACAAGGCTCAAGCATATTCTATATATACACATGGTTGTTTTTCGTTTTATTTCATTTTATTTTAATTTCAATTTTAATTATATTTTTTAATTATAGCAATACATTTTTTAAGTTCGTAAATTTTTTATACTTTGAAATTATTTTTAACTTTAAATTTCATTTACAAATTTCGGTTTATTTTTTTTATAGAGATTTTATAATTTTTTAAAAATAATTTTTTAATATTTTTATTTTTATCTTAGATATTATTTGTAAAAATTTATACTCATTTTTGTTATTTTTTTTTTTAATTACTAGTTTTACTAGATTCTCAAAGTCATAGTCATTCATTTCATATAGCCATTTTCATTCACCCCATATAGCCTTTACGTCATCATTTTTTATTCAAGAGTCTTACTTTATTGTTTTATATGCTTATTGATTATTATATTATGAGTAATGTTGATGCCAACCAATAGCTTGTATGGTGATTTCATCGTGTATTGTAAGATTTGAGAAAGTTGTTTTTTTACATTACATGAGTTATAATCGAGGGAAATTTACTTATAATCCTATTTACTTGTAATATCTTTTTGATTCTTTTAAATCAATTTATTTTTGTCTATCGCGATTTGAAAGAGTTTTTAACCCAAAAAAACATATATATTAAGAAATTGTGAGACATCATAATCTGTATAGAAATTGGTGTGATTTTCTTTTCAAATTTTAAGTCTACTGACCAACCAGATAAGAACATATACCATGTTCCTATGAAGTATAATAAAAAAGAAAAATATATTTTATATCTTCAATATTTTGAAATGAGAGAAGTAAACAAATATTGAAATGAAAAAAGTAAAAAAAAAACTACATCTACAATAGAAAAACATAGTTGCATGACACAAGGTCTACATAAACATAGTTTAATGACACAAGGTGTAAATAACAGTTGACCTTGCAAAGACACTTCCATACTATCAACATCTCCATGGTCCTTACATTAGGATGATGGCTACTGACCATTCCTATCAAATCTTAGTGAAGTGGGATGATAACCTTTTTTTATGGATTAAAGGTTTCGGGAATCAATAGGAAAATGAAATCCATTTTCTGGATAAATTTCTTAGGTGGATCTAAACAGTCGTATTCAATATCATCTAAAACGGTTCTCCCATTGTGATTTCTCACGAAAATGTCTTTTTGGGCGTAGAAATAATGTGATTTAAGATTTATGGATTTTTTTAAATAACAATAACACTATAAAAAAACAATAGTCCAATATCTATTTAAGTAATTTAATATTATTAATTTCACAATTTTACTAATGGGAACTTCAAAAAACTCAAGGTTTAAATACTAAAATAAAAAAAAGGTATGCTCAATAAAATATAGCTAAATCAATTGTTGAAGTATAAGTATTACTTGTATATATATTCTTATTATTGTTTAACATCTATTATGGTTTAAAACCTTTATAATTCACATTCGCATATAAACTTTATTACTTTATTTTTTTGAAAGTATTTATCAAATTAAAAATTAAATGCAAAAAAGAACAGCTGTTTAAAATAAATTGCGCTTATCTTTCGGTGTCCCTTGCGTCGAAAAGAAAAAGTTGAAGTATTCGTTATAAAGAAAAAGATACTAAGTATTCGTTAAATAAAGTTATCCTCCTCGGTGCCGAAAGGATGTAGAGGCTTGCGGCAAAGATGGAGAAACTTTGATTCCTTGCTTGCATATATACAGACTCCCCTGCTCTCTCGGTGACACCTCGGAAGATTTAAGATATTAGCGGATCCAGGATCTGCTCAACAAAATAATGGAGCTGCAAAATCTGAGATTGTGGGTTTACATGATGAAATTGATGTTATCAGTGCATTTGCATGGATATTTCATGACAGCTTTGCTCTGCTGGATAAATGATTTTCAGACTCTGGTCACACAATTTGACATTGGTATTTCTCCTGTAATTACATGGATATTGATAAGAGACGGTTATGAGGTAGTTGGCGCTGTCGGTATGGGAGGGGTAGGAAAGATTTTTCTGGTCGAAACTGGAGAAAAATATTTCGACCATCTGGATTGGCAAACATTATCTCAGAAAGTCGAGGTGTCTAAATGAATCTTTCAGGACCTCAGGGTGCGAACTACCGAGGCCTAGAAAAGATTCCTAATCTCAGACTAATGTCAGACGCCAATTCTTGCAACATATAGGAGCCTAGGGTTTCCGCCGGATCAGAAGCTGGAAAAGCTCATCATAAAACATTCTGAGTGTTCGAAGAATCAGCCCTGGAGGAGGTACTGAAGCATTTGCAAATGGTGGAGGTTGAAACAAAGTTGAAGTGTTGGCAAATACAAAATTGTCAGCAGCTGAAACATATGTTGCAAGCATGATGCATGTCAGAGGCTGATGGTTGATTGTCATGTGGAAATTGGCCAGAATTTTTTTAAATGTTTTGAAAATTTTATTTATTTTATTTTGGAGTTGTTTTTAGTGTAATTTTTTGGAGTTTCAGTTGTTGGAATTTGATGAAAAAAATTGAGGTAAAATTTTGATTTTTATTATTTAAACTGGTTTTTGACTCTGTATGGATTCAACATCGTCAAAAACCCTTAACCACTTGAATTGTACAAAGTTAGAAATCAAATATTTCTTTTCAATAAATTTTAGAGAAATTACACTAAAGACTACTACTCTTACTGGTTGTATAATACCTATTTCACTTACTTGTACATGTGTATCATATTTTCAGAATATTTTAGAATCTATTGCTGGGTGGGAATAGTCGATTTGGTAATTCACAGCTGCATTTAAATGTCAAATTGACACCAAATAATATTATATTATTAATTATAAATGTTGAAAGATTTTACTTTTATTTATTCTAGTTGAAATAAATGGTACACCACGCACGTATGATATTTTTATTTGTTCTATCGGTCAATCTTTTTCAAGTAAGTCTCTTTTGCGACAAGTAAGTTAACAATTAAATCTCTTTGATTAAAATTGATAAACCACTTCATTCTGGTAGCATGGCCCTTTTTTGAATTAACTGTGGTTCAGTCATTCGAGAACTATCGTCGGTTCTGCTTACTGACCACGCCACGATTATGTGCTATTTATTGAATTTGTTGAGAATTTTAATAAATTTTTAAGGGAAAACGTGGCAAACAAAAAGAATTTATGATATAAATGAATTAAAAAAAATTATTTTGATTTAAGATTTAAAACTTTTATATATTGAATTTAGAACATAAACGTTATGAAAATAAGAAATTGTCGGTTGGTTTTTTTTTATTTTTAATAGAATAAAAAGAATTTGCCAACTTTGTAGATTAATGATAGAAAAATATTTTAAAATCTCCATTACAGGTGTCTTTGCCTTTTTAAATTAACAAAATTATGTTAAACTCTTAAAAAAATATATAAATCATAATTTTTTTAATAAATAAATAATAATATAATGATGGTTATCTATATATATATATATATATTATAATAATAATAATAAATATAATTAAAAATTAATATTAGAAAACATATAAAATAAATTCAAAAATGATATAAAATAAAATTTTATTAAAAAGTTAGATTGGTGAGCTTATGCCGTGTAGACATTGATAAGGTGTTTTTTAAAGTTTTCATGTGGTGTTAAGTTTTTTTTTTTTTTTTAAAAAAGCTCATCAATACAAAATAATTTAAAAATATTTTTATATTTGCAAGAGTATATTGTAATCTGTTTGGGTCAAAATGCTTTGACTCTTAATTAATTAACAAAGTTTATTAAAATTTTGGTAAAAATAAATATTAAATTTACCTTTTTAGAAATTGAAAATTAATTTTTAAATGGTTTATTTCTTATTAGCAAATAATTATCTGTTAGAATTAAAAAATATTTTTTTCTTTTTTTCTTTTTTTGTAACTGAGAGAGCCAACCTGACACGTAACTACTAGAATGCCTCTTCGGGCTACAAATTGTCCTCCTCCCGCAAACCTTTCAGGGGCTACAAATTTTCCTCCTCCCCGCAGACCTCAAAGGTAATTACTAGCAAAGGTAACTACTAGAAAACCTCTAGGGGGCTACGAATTGTCCTCCTCCCAACAGACCCAATACATAACAACTAGCAAACCTCTCGAGCAAACCTCTGGGGGGCTACGAATTGTCCGCCTTCCTGCAGACCTGACACGTAACTACTGGAAAACCTCTGGGGGGCTACGAATTGTCCTCCTCCCCGCTCCTCCTCACTGCAAACCTCTGGGGGGCAACGAATTGTCTTCCTCCCCAGAGACCTGACACATAACTACTAGAAAACCTATGGGGGATTACAAATTGTCCTCCTCCCGACGGACTTGACACGTAATTATTAGCAAACCTTTAGGGGGCTACGAATTGTCCTCCTCCCCGCAGACCTGACACTTATCTACTAGAGAACATCTAGCGGCCTAAGAATTGTCCAAACCTCTAGCGGGCTATGAATTGTCCTCCTCCCCGCAGACCTGACATGTAACTACTAGCAAACCTCTGGGGACTAAGAATTATACTCTTACCCTGAGACCTAACACGTAACTAGTAGCAAACCTCTGGAGGGCTACAAATTGTCATCCCCTGAGCAGACCAGATCACAACCCAACAAGGGGATTTCAACCTGGGTCTTTCTAACTACAACAATTTCACATTTCTCTGATAACCTAATTGAGCTACCCTTAGAGCTATAAAAAAAAACCCTATTGTCCTTATAAATTAAGATTCCCTCCACTATCATACTTATTTTAACAAATAAATATTTATTAACCTATAACGATTTCTTATTTTCTTTTTATTAATTGTTATATTCTTTCCAAGAACAATGCTTTTTCATTTTTTTCATTAATATATTTTATTAATCATAATATTATTTTGGTAATTTAATTATGTGCTAATAAATATTAGCAATTTGATTCTCACTTGGACAAAAATTGTATTGCTCAAATCATATACTTAATATAAATAAATTATATAATCACATTCAGCCATAAAAGAATCTCTACTTTTAACTAACTACTAAACAACTACACCTTATATTATTTTTGTTAATTAAAAATATAAGAAACTAAATTCAATAAACAGCTTGATAGTTTGATATGAAACGTAACAAAAATATTTAATTTATATCATGATATCAATTTTATACATGCGCGCTAAACATTTAATCCCTGCTAGTGTTTCTTTCGCCGCGGCCTTCCTCCTCGAGCGAGCCTCTCGACTCCGTTTCCTTTCAAGCGAGCCAGTTTTCGTGCCAACTGGGATGTCGGATCCTTGCTGTTTTATTTCGTTTGGCTTCTTTTTGCTTTCTGTATTCATTTCTGGTTTATGTCTATGTCTTTTTGGATTTTTTGGATTTTCCAGAACTATGTGACGAGCTTCTATTTTTTTCTTGTTGAAAATTCTGTCTTCAGAGCACTGGAGTTTATTTGCAGAACTATATGTTTGAGTCTCATATCATTGATTTCTGCTGATACCTTGGTACAATTACATGATTTACTGTTTGTTTCTATATTAAATAAACAGCTTTTTTTTCTCTCCCTTTGAAAAAAAAATAAAAAAATCTTTCCATATTAAATACACAGCGTTTTTCTCCGAATGGAAAAAACGAACTGGACTGGCAGTTACGACATATTTGAAGATTAGCCCCATAGGGGCAGGTCGATTCCGACGGATACTATGTCAATATAATGATTAAATAGGGTTATATGCGAAACAATTTAGAGAAGGGTTTTAAATTCAAGTTTATAAGCCCCTCGATAATTTCTATTTTGTAATAGTCACTACATAAAGCAATCTAGGGTTGTTTTGTTTTTCTATTTCGCTTCTAAATTTGAATCGGATTTTTTTGGATTTTCATTAAAAAAATTTAAAAGTAACGTAATGTGATAATATATTTTTAAATATGGGTAAATTTTCAATTATGTGAAATTAGTTTTCAAATCTGGTTTTCAAGCTTGTGTGCTTATTAATTGATGAGGAAGCTTCTCTATATATTTGACCTAAGTCTTTCTTTCATTTATTCATTCATTGAAGATGGATCTCCATAAAGATTAGAAACGTCGACATATATTATCTAACACTATGAAAAATCAAGATACTTCCTCATTAGTTTCCAAATTTTATGTACAATTTTGCTTTACTTTATTTATAATTTGTTGCTTCTTTTAGAGTGACTTACTGATGTGTTTCTTTTTAAAAAAACATTCTTAGTTTTAATGTAGTGGTCATATATGGCCTCTAATTTATGCTTAGTAATTTCATTATATTGTTTTTTAATGTTTATTAATCATTAGAGTAAATTGATTATGTTGTCCATGACTAATGGCACTATTTTTTTTAGGGTGAGGTGATTTATATTGTCACTATGATTTTTTAGAAAAATGTTTGTACACAAGATATGTTGAAGGAAATATTTTAATTCTTTTAAGTTGCTCCCTCTATCCATATTTATAGGTAAATCTTTTTGAAGTCCCTTCTCTAGCTCTATTTCTAGATATCCATATTTATAAGTAAATATTTTTGAAGTCCCTTCTCTAGCTTTATTTCTAGATATATTCTAATACAACTAAAGGGGCCACCATTTTAATCATCTTATTGGAGCTTGTCTCTAACTACTTCAAAGATATTTTCAACCCAAAATTTTAAGTAAATATGGAGCATAATGACTCATAGAGGAATTGTTGTGATCTTGTCTTCAAGGTTGAAGTATAATTCCCAACATGATAAGAACGTACTCCAAATTCCTCTAAAGCATTAGCTAGAAATGAAATTAAGTTTATGTCATCTATATTTTTATGTTTAGAACAAAGGACCTCTATAAAAAAATATGGAACATAATGACTCATAGAGGAATTGTTTTGATCTCGTCTTCAAGGTTGAAGTATAATTCCCAACATGATAAGAACGTACCCCAAATTCCTATGAAGCATTAGCTAGAAATAGAAATAAGTTTATGTCATCCATATTTTTATGTTTAGAACGAAGGACCTCTATAATGGAAACATATTTACTTGGCTCTTGACCTTGGGAAGCCAATTATATATTATTGTAATATCCCTAAAACCTCAATATAGCTTTTAATATTTATCAAAATATTATTGTTATAACTTGATTGACAGTCGCTTAATTTATTGGAATGTTATGGTTAATTCAAGAAGTTGTTAGGGTTAACAATTCTTGGTAAATATTGATTCATTCATTATTCACTAAGGATCTATGCTCTAAAAATTTTACCTAGTCATCGTGGCAAGTGAATATTTTATTTTGAAGGAATACAATGCTAACAATGTTGTATATTTATATGACAATAACATCTGACTATCACAAGTTTACCGAGTGATCGTGGCAAGTGAATATTTTATTTTGAAGGAATACAATGCTAACAATGTTGTATATTTACATGACAATAACATCTAAATACCACAAGTATTCTGATGATTTTAAGCTTGGATTTCATGCTAGTCTCGTGATTACAATTCCAATATATGTGTGTTGTAAACAACCCTTCTGGCGATTTTGAGCATGGATTTTTTTTTGGTCTTACGATGGACTTTCACCCTGGGTTATTCTCTGCAAGGAAGGTGTATATGCACTGAAGGAGAGCACCGCACTAGTGATCTGTGATTGGCCTTTCTATTTTAGCCACAATTATTGTGTAAACGTATTCCTTCCTTGTTTTAAAAAAGTTCTATGATCGGTGTATATGTTGATAATCAATGCTCTAGAACAAGGACATTGGTGATTTCATTTCATTGAAGTCATTAAACCTTTAACATGCATGGTATCATGTTGGCCTAAAATTCAAAAACTTCATTGATATTATGTTCAAAATATAAGTATTCTTATCATTCTTCTTGAAAGAAGAGTTTGCATATGAATTATTTTATATATAAAAGAAATAAAGTAGTCATTGTCTTGAATAAGGGTGCATGTGAGTATCGTTCGAATATCTTATGCACATGAAAATATTAATTATGTGTGTGAATTCTTGAAAAATATTTCATGGCTAGTTTAGTTGTGTGAATGGAATCACGCGTAGAAACAATTAAGTCAACTAGTTATTGTCTTAAAAAAAATTGTCTAGTCTTCATGCATAAAAGGATTTTCCTAGGTTATGTTAAGATTCAACAAGATGATGATCCTAGTTAAAATTAAGCACCTACATTAGGATGGAGCCTCGGGTTATTTTTAGGTGTAAGTCTATTTTTAGAATGATGAGAAAATTATATTTACAGCGGGAGTCCATTTTTAGGATAGCGAACAAATTCTATGTATAGATGATATTCTATTTTTAGATTCATGTGTGAAGTCTATTTATAAATCGCATGTCTAAATATAGAATGCATGTCGATTATTATTATCTCTTAATAATAATTGGACAACAAACATTAATCTATTCTCAATGAGCACTTGGAAATAATTAACTGAAGTGTCAAATCAGTTAGCTAAGTGGATTTCGAATTGAGTAGTTGGTTAGTGGGACATTCAAGTGGACTTAGTTGTAACTAAGTGATTCGAAGTTGCAACAGATTAGGATGTGTAGTTATGTGAGTTGTAAAATAGTTTAACTCAGTTAAGTGAGTTAAACTCAGTTGTGCTAGTTGTAACTTAACATACACTAGTGAGAGATAAGTGAGTTAATTATTTAATTAATTCAAAATCAGTGGTATCACATGCAACTGAAGAAATACTATTGGTAACTACATGCATGTCAAATCCAGTGGAGACCTAGTTGAGAGATAGGTGAAAGGGACAGTTTGACTATCAATTGTGACATTAGTGGGTGCACTCATGCAACCACACACACATTAGATGTGCCCCTAAGGCTTGCATTGTCAAGGCAAGTAGGATCTCAAAATTTGAGGGATTGTTATCAGTACGGATTGCGTAGTGGAGGTAGGTTGTTAGGAGGCAGTAAATTGGTGCATGTATTTGTCAATTTTTGTATGACAATGTGAGACGATTGTACATTGTACTGAGAGCTCCTAGATTAGAGTTTTGTATGAGATTGTTTCATGATCCATGATATATACATAATATATGATAGTGAGGTTTTTAGCTTAATGATTCCCCAATAAAAACATTTGTGTTATGTGTGATTGATATTTCTTCATGTGTTTGCAATTGGCGATCGTGTTTTAAATTTTCGCAAGAATTTTTGTAGAAGTGATTATGTATATAACAGTGGCATATAATTGTTAGATCAAGAGAATCGAAGAAATGCATAATTTTTATTAAAATTTCTATATCGTAGCGAAGCAAAGAAGATTGCAATTTTGAAGTAGTAGCTGAGTTTGTTCATGGAAAAAATTTGAATTTGCTGTAAGAATTTCTTGGTTCGATAGTTGAGTAAACATCAAAATGGCTTTCAATGTCTTGCAGCTAGAGTATGCACTTGAGGGAAGCTCAAAGTACATTTCCTGGAAGGATAGGATGGAGGCGATGCTTGAAGATAATGGCTTGAAGGAATTCATCGACAGTGATGTTCCTAAGCCCACTTCGTAGGATGTTGCATTACTTGACACATGGAAAAAGAAAGTAGTGAAGATGAGAAGGATTATGTTGGAAGGTGTGTGAGACCACATTGTCTCAAGCCTTAATGGGAAAGTACTACATATTTTATGTTGAAGGCTCTGATGGATCTTTTCCAAAGTGGCAGTGACCATAGGAAATTGGCACTGAAGGACAAACTCAAAAAGATCAATATGGAGAAGGGCAACAATATTCCAAAGTATCTCACGAAGTTTGTCCAATGTCGGGAAGAATTTAGGAGTGTGTGAATCGTTGTTGCTAATGATGATTTGGTGAGCTTGGCTCTCTTGGGACTTCCTAAGAGTTGGCAAGTTATCAAGACTCTGTCAACAAACGGGAAAAACTGTCAGATTCAGAACGACTTTGGTCAGATCTAGTGCATGAGGAGTTCAGGCAAGACACGAGAGATGACTCTTCATCAAAGCATGATGATGAAGAGGATTGTGCTTTGGCTGCCAAGGCAAGGAAAGGGAAGGGGAATAAATTCCACTCAAAATCTGCGCCTAAAGGTAAGAAGCTGAATTTGTCCAAAGTGAAGTGTTTTCACTTTCACGAACATGGGCATCTCACCACTAACTACCCACAGAAGAAGAAGAAAAAGAAGGTTGTTGGAGCTACAACTGGTGAGGCCCTTCCATCGCAATTTGAACTTGATTTCTCTTTGATCGCATGCTTGGTATCAAGCGCAATGGGATCGGTGTGGTATCTTGATAGTGGTGCTTCCTTCCACATGATGGGAGATAAGGAGATTTTCAATGAATTGGAGGAGAAATATCTCCAAATGCATATAGAGATGGGAGACAATGGACAATACAGTGCGGCAAGAATTGGTACCATTACCTTTGAGAGGGAGTCAGGTAAACCATTTCATTTGAAATATGTTATGCATGTTCCATGTCTTAAGAAAAACTTGGTCTCAGTCAGGATGTTGCAGGACAGAGGGTATGACATTGTTTTCATCGATGGAAAATATTTCTTACAACATAAAACAATGGGTTGAGCCAAGAGGATAGGGACTTGAGTTAAGAATCTCTACAAGCTGGAGGTATATGGTTGTGCTGCCATGATGGGCAAGGTAGAAAAAGTGGTGAGTCAAGATGAGGGTGAATTATGGCATAGACTATTGGGACATCTTCATCATGGAGCCTTGAAAGTCATGCAGCAAATATCTCCTAGACTTCCAATGAGAACACTTGCTCAGTTAGATCAGTGCAAAGGTTGCGCCATGGGGAAGTATGTAAAGTCCACCTTTCATGAAAAGGAGAACCGTGCTTCAGTGATCCTCGACAGAGTTCACATAGATGTGTGTGGACCATTCTCAGTTGCTTCAATAGTAAAACATGGGTATTTTGTTATTTTTGTTGATTAATTTTCTTGTAAATGCTAGATCTACTTCATGTAGAAGAAGGATCAAGCATTCTCAAAGTTTTGTGATTTTAAAGCATTGGTGGAGAAAGAGTTGGGGAAGCAAGTGAAGGCTCTGAGGAGCAATAATGGTGGAGAATACATCTCTGATGAATTCAAATACTTATGCAGCAAATAAGGAATTCAAAGAGAACTCATAGCGCCTCATAAACCACAGCAAAATTGGGTTGTAGAGAGGAAGAACAGAATGATCGTGGGTGCAGCACGAGCGATGTTGGATGATCAAGGCCTACCAATGCATTTGTGGGCTTAAGGAGGCAACATTGCAATTTATGTGAAAATTTTTTGTCCTCATAGAGTACTTGGCATGAGTACACCTGAAGAAGCTTTTACTGGTAAGAAACCAGATGTTTCTCACTTTAAGATGTTTGTCTCATCTGTTTATGTGCATATGAGCAAGAATGGCAGGAAGAAGCTGGAGCCAACTACTGAAGTTGGGATATTTGTGGGGTACACAAAAACACCCCATAAATATCATGTGTATTTTCCTAACATAAAGATGAATATTACGTGATGGGATATAGAATTTTATGAGTGGAAATCCATGCAGTTATTGCTTGAGAGGGAGCTAGAATTGCATGCAGAGGAGGAACAGTTGGTCCCCAAATATGAGTCTCTAGATGTGGATCAGCCATAGGAGGAGATTCATGGAGTGGATGAGTCCACTTGTGCAGAGCCAAAAATTAGAACTAGTAGAAGGCGTACCACAAAGGATGATAGGTTGATCCTTGATGTTGCACAGAATGTAGGAGCCCCTAATTCATAGTGCAGACAAGGATAGTCTCCTGACTGATTTACTAGATACATGACTCTCATGAGAAAATGTATCGTGACTGAGCCATCTTCCTTTCAGGAACCAGTGCATGAGCCCACATGAGTAGATGGAATGGTGGAGGAGTATGACTCCATTGTCAGAAACAGTGCTTGGGAAATTGTTCCAAGGCTGGTTGATAAATCAGTGGTAGGTTCAAGATGGATCTACAAGGTAAATCAAGCTACTGATGGGAGTGTTGAGAAATACAAGGCCAGAGCCCAGGGCTTCTCACAGTTAGAGGGGATTGATTATGAAGAAACCTTTGCACCTGCTACACGGTATTCTTCCATAAGGACCATCCTTTCTCTCTCAACATAGATGGGTTGGCACATTCATCAGATGGATGTCAAGACTATGTTTCTCAAGGGGATCATTGAGGAAGAAGTGTACATTGAGTAGCCTGAAGGATTTGAGATCTTCAGCAGCGAGTCACATGTGTGCAGACTCAAAAGAGCTTTGTATGGGCTCAATCAAACACCCCATGCTTGGTACACTCTGATTGACAAAAAATTCACTGGACTTGTGTTCACCAAGAGTGAGGTGGATGCAAACCTATACCAAATTGTGGTGGAGGGTAAGCTTTTAATCATTTTTCTTTATGTTGATGATTTAATACTGACTGGTGATGAGAAAATGATACACTCATGCAAGGAGGACCTTGAAAAGGAGTTCAAGATGAAGGATATGGGCCTCCTTCATCATTTTCTTGGATTGGAAATATGGCAGTGAGATGGTGAAATTTTTGTGTCTCAAGGAAAGTACACAAGGGAGATACTGGTTTATTAGAGGGCTGCAAACCCATGGATACTCCTCTTCCAGTAACTAGAGGAAAGAGGATGCTACATCTATATAGGTAATGGATGCTACTGTCTATCGACAATTAGTGGGTTCGGTAATGTATTTAGTGAATATAAGACCAGAAATATGCTATGCGGAGAACCAAATTAGTCAAGCAATGGTTAAGCCCACCAAGATCTTTTGGAAGGCAGGCAAGCATGTCCTAAGATACCTGAGGGGCACATATGAGTATGGATTTTGGTACAAACAGAAGGATGAGGTGAATTTGCATGGCTTCATGAATGCAGATTGGGTGGGAAACCCAACGGACAGAAAGAGCACATTAGGGGGGATCTTCAGTATTGAATCTACAGTTGTTTCTTGGTAAAACATGAAACAGAGATATGTTGCACTCAGTTCAGAAGAATCATAATACATGGTAGCAAGTTGAGATGCACGTGACGCTATTTGGATGAGAAAAATCTTGGTTGGTTTGTTTGGTTCTGATTTACATCCTACAGTGATTCATTGTGATAATCAAAGTTGCATTAAACTCTCTATTAATCATGTTTTTCATGATAGATCTAACCATATAGATATCTGATATCATTGTATCAGATATTGTGTGTAGCGGAAGATCATGTTACTTCAATACATTCCTACGGATGATCAGGATGCAGATATTCTGACGAAGGCGCTCACCGGGAGCAAATTCAAATACCATAGAGACAGGATTGGCGTGAAGGATAATCCCTTTCCTGTTGAGAGGGAGTGTTGAGATTCAACAAGATGATGATCCTAGTGAAAATTAAGCACCTACACTAGGATGGAGCCTCAGGCTATTTTTAGGTGTAAGTCTATTTTTAGAATGGTGAGAAAATTCTATTTATAGTGAGAGTTTATTTTTAGAATGGTGAGAAAATTCTATGTATATATGATATTCTATTTGTAGATGCATGTGTGAAGTCTATTTATATATCGCATGTCTAAATATAGATTGCTTGTCGATTATTATTATCTCTTAATAATAATTGGATAATAAAAATTAATCTATTCTCAATGAGCATTTGTAAATAGTTAGCTGAAGTGTCAAATCAGTTAGCTGAGTAGATTTCGAGTTGAGTGGTTGCTTGGTGGGACATGCAGGTGGACTTAGTTGTAGTTGAGTGATTCAAAGTTGTAACAGAGTTGGATGTGTAGTTATGTGAGTTGTAAAATAGTTTAACTTAGTTAAGTGAGTTAAACTCAATTGTGCTAGTTGTAACTTAACATACACTAGTGAAAGATTAGTGAATTAATTATTTAATTAATTCACAATCAGTGGTCTCACATGCAATTGAAGAAATACTATTGTTAACTACATGCATGTCAGATACAATGGAGATCCAGTTGAGACATAGGTGAAAGGGATAGTTTGCCTATCATTTATGACATTAGTGGGTACACTCATGCAACCACACACACATTGGATGTTCCCATGAGGATTGTGTAGTCAAGGCAAGCAGGATCTCATTTTTTCAAGGATTGTTATCAGCAGGGATTGCATAGTAGAGGCAGGTTGTCAGGAGGCAGTAAAATGGTGTATGTATTTGCCAATTTTTGTATGATAGTGTGAGACGATTGTACATTGTACTGAGAGATATTGGATTAGACTTTTGCATGAGATTGTTTCATGATCCATGATATATCAATAATATATGATAGTGGGGTTTTTAGCTTTATGCTTTCTCGGTAAAAACATCTATGTTATGTGTGATTGATATTTCTTCATGTGCTTTCAATTGGCGATCCTATTTTAAATCTCCGCAAGAATGTTTGTAGAAGCGACTATGTATTTAACAATGGCATATAATTGTTAGATTAGGAGAATCTAGGAAATACATAATTTGTATTAAAATTTCTACAGGTTAACCATGATATTTATTGAAATGAATGCATGAGAACCATGCACATAATAGAAAAAGCATGTAATTTCATTGAAAATATTGAATGAGAATCATGTGCATGAGAGATATGTAGCCATGTTTCCTTAGAAAATAATATATAATTATTTTTATTAATTCCTTGAAAAGGACATGTGCTTCTATGAATATAGCTAATTGATACTTTACTAATTTTCATGAAGATAATGTGTGTTTTATATACATAGAAACAATAGCCATTAAGATAGCTTCTTTTTAGAAAAATAATATATATTTACATGCATGAAAATAATAGTTATTACAATAGATTTATTTTGGAAATTTTATGCATTAGAATGCAAGAGATAATAACTATTATGATAGTTTTATTTTGGAATCGATTATATTTTGCATGCAAAAATAATGACCATAATAATTATTATGTTAGTTTATTTTGGAAATATTATGTATTTGCATGCACTAAAGGTAATAGTTGAGGGGCTAGTTTTCTTTGGATAAAGTTTATAAATATGATAGTGATGTGCTAGTTTCTTTATCATATATATATATATATATATATATATATATATATATATATATATATATAGGTTTAATATTTGGAAAAAATATGATTTTGGAAAAGCGAATGCATTTGCATGCATAATAATAGCATCTATTATATGAGTTTTTTTTGGAAAAAAATAAAGTATTTTCATAAAAAAAGAAACAGCTAAGGGATATTTTCTTTTGAATAAATTTTATATAATTACATGCACAAGGATCAGGCTAATATGGTAGTATCCTTTAAAAGAGTATGGACAGTCATAGTGATTTTCCTTTGGAAAATAATGTGTTCTTGTACGAAGAGAATAATTATAGTTAATGTGGTATTTATCTATATGCATGCTTGAGAGTTCTACCATTTTATTAATGTTTGCGCAATAATGTTAAAGAAGGCATTCCATGACAGTTTGTTTATGTCTATTTATGTACATAAATATATGTTGAAGCACCGCTAATAAATATTGGTTATTAGTTGATGAATATAGTATCTATTGATGATATCAATATGTGCTGACGACAACAATGGAAGGAAAGGATGATGACTTACGCAAAGGATATATTATGTTTAACATTGTGGTAGGTAAGAAAATGATGATCTATGTAGATTGAGGAATGTTAGATGCAGGATGATCCACTAATGAGAACAATCAGGCCAAAAATACATAGATATTTGTGGGTAGATTATATCATTATGATTGCAATAACTTATAGCTAGTTATTTCGTATTTAAATGATAATTCTATGTAATATTTTATGAAAATGCTCAAGGGATGGGCTCCCTTACAAGCCATTCACTGAGGGTTGAACACTCTCACGAGCATTTAATAAAATTACACATTTGTTGGTTTTCACCCTATAGTGTTTCCAGGGTATATCAGTGTTCAATGATGGGTCTACCTATTGTGCCATTGTATGAAGCTTATTCCTTGTATGGCATCACATTTACATTGTCAAGTATGTGATTAACTAATTTAGTTAAAAGAATTATGAAAGTGATATAAGGTTACATTAGCAAGCTTATGTTATTATATTGCAACAATGGTTGTTATGTAATGTGATTTACTATTCCATTCTGAAATTTTTCTCTATGTAACGATGATGATGTTATTGAATGGTTAGTTAAGGCTATGTGATAGTAGTTTGAAATGTTACACATGGGTAAATTGTGAGAAAACATTCTAATCCAATGTATTTTTATGTGAGGTTACCACGGGATGTTACAAGTGGTACCAAAGCTGAACCTTGCAATGCTAACAACTTTTGGGAATCGATAATTGAAAAGGAAGTAGAGTTATGATGCTAGTGGGTCAGATCATGTATGGTTCTAGCCGAATTTCTAGTAGAATAAATTTTACATGAGATGCATGATGGATGGTTAATAACCTCATTAAGGAATAGTAAGTGATAATTTCTACCTTAAAACTATGATTGTCACAAATGAATTTTGATAAGGATAAAAGACAATAAAAATTCTATTGTCGTTTTGAAAAATACTAAGAAAACACTAGTGATAGTGAAGAGTAACTATGAACCCTATGCATACATACTCTTATAACAATTTTAAAGAGACATTTAAAGGGAAATGATTAATTTACAATTCCCTTCTTATAAAGGATGAGTGCATATAGTAATTATGCATGAAACAAATGAATGTAGAATGCTCGAATTTATCCTTGAAGAGAAAAATAGAATGTTTAAAAAGAATTTGAAATAACCCTTTAGATGTTAAAGATGAACAATGAATCAAGTGCTAAGACTTGACTGTAATGGTTGAATGATGATTGATTCATGTCATGATTGAATTTAAGATGGCCGGTAACACTGACTAGTTAGTATTGTGTGGCTAACTATCAAAATATACATGCATGAATTATTTTAATTAAAGCTACCTCAAGTTGTAAACAAGAGATTGTCATAGTTTACTTCATGTTGTTGGTATGTTGGTAATAATACACTATGGAAACTAGGGATGTTTTTATTTTTACCATAATTTTTATTAACACTTTCACATTGATGATAAATCAGTGTCTTTGAATGATTAAATTTCTGTTTAGAATTTTATGCACATGGATGAAAACTAAAATGATTGCAAAAGTCAACACTACTCTAACCATGCATACATATAACTGCAAGTTCTTAAAAGTGATTAAGAACATGGATTATGATATAGTAGTATCATTAAAGTTATTGTTTGATGGTTCTATCAACTTAATGATAGCAATGAATAGATTACATTTCTAATTACCTTGTTTTGTTAAACCTCATAACTCTATGAATTGATAATTCGATGGTGATGTTAGCTTCTATGAATTAATGAATATTTATCAGATGCATATACAAAAATGAAAATGTCATGAATTAGAACTATGGAAATGCCAACGATTCACATTTTATTCCCTTAACTGATATTTTGGAAAAAAAAAAAATTACGAAGAACTTTGTTTTAATGTTCCTTGGATGTGGCATCTAGAAAATGTATTTTATTTGTTATGCTTACCTTTAATGCATGAAATTGTTTTGTGAAAAGTAACAAAATCAATACCATTCAACATGTTGAAATATTGAGAGCATGGATACAAGTGAAAGTGAAATGCATCTTGAATTTATTTGACAGATATTTTGTGCATAACAATATTTTGTAGAAGGTATGGTTCTATTCAAACTAGTTGTGAATAATGTTGCTAATAGGATTAAGAATGGTATCTTAATGGTAGCATCATGCATAAGGACCTATGAAAGGTAAAATGTTGCAATGTGATTTGCAGAAAAAAAAAATGAGAAAGTATAATGTTATGATATAAAAAATATTGTAATGTTTTTCTTTAGTGAGGCATCTCAAGGTTTTTGGTTCCAGTTGTTATGCCTTGATACCAAAGAAGCATAAAACAAAATTTTCGTAAGAATTCAAAACTGTATCTTCTTAGGGTTCTTGAAGACCTCTAAAGAATATTGTCTTTATGATGAAGTAAATAAGAATCTTATAATATCTATAGATGTGATCTTCTTTGAGTCTTAGAAGATTGAAAATGTTCTTAAGCAGAAGCTTGATTTCTTGGAAATATTTGGGAATGAAAGTTGGTCTTCAACAACAAGTATAAAGTAGAGGATTCAATTGACAATCATAAATCTAGGCTCATGGAAAAAACATTTGCATAGAATGAAGGGTTTGATTATCAGGAGACCTTCCCCCCCGCAACAATATGGGCTACCATCTAGACTCGCTTTGCCTTGATAGGTCAGAACAGTTGGAAATTGTATCAAATGGATGTAAAAACTAATTTCTTGAATGGATATTTGAAAGAGAAAGTTTGTATGTCCCAAACATAATGATATGTTGTGAATGGATATGAGAAAAAAAATTTGTAATCTTTATAAATCCTTGTATGGCCTCAAACAATCACTATGAGATTGGTACGAGAAATTGACTGAGAATTTGCTAAAACCAAACTTGAAATACTATGATCTTGATGAAGAAACCTTATTTGTCAAGAAAGTTGGAATAACAATTGTACATATTGTGGTGTATTTAGATGATCTTCTAGTGACAAGGAAAAATGAAAATTACATTGCATCTATAAAGAAAGAATTGAGGAACAATTTTCAAATCATATATTTGGAACATGGTCACTATAATCTTGGTATTGAAGCAACCAAATATCCCATGTTTATATTCCTCTCTCAAAATAAGTACATTGGAGATCTATTGAAAAAATTTAGCATAAATGAGTTCAATCCTTTGACCACTCTAGTGGAACAAAACTTAAATTTCACATCCATTGATGGAAATGAATTTATAGATGCAAAAAATGACAGACAACTCATAGGAAATATTAACTACCTGATTACTGCGAGACCAAACATTTCATTTTTTATTGGAATCCTCTCCATGTTTATGCAAAATCATTATTAGGGTTGTTGGTCTGTTGCAAAAATATTTCAAAATAACTTGAAGGGAGCTCAAGGGTTTATAATCAAGTATACACAAGTTGATGACTTCAGCTTGATTGGATATTCTAATTCATTTTTTTATTGAGATCAAGAAAATTTCGTATCTACTTTAGGTTATGTTATGAGTCTTTGATCGAAATTTGTCTCCTTGAGGTCACAAAAATAGTTAGTTCCAACATATTCCACAATTAAGGATGAATATGTGGCATTTGCAAAAGCAGCAATGGAATTTGTGTGGCTCAAGAAAATTCTTGAATATTTGTCAGAGAAACGAGTGAATTCTACTTCTCTATTGATTGAGAACACTTCTGAAATGAAGTTGGCCAGGAATCCAAAGTTCCATGATTGAACCAAGCATATCAATAAAAGGTATCATCTCATTTGACATCATGTTGAGGCCAAGAATATTCAGTCATTCTTCCATAAAGGAGCATATTGCATACATCTTCACCTAAGAACATGTAAGAGAAAATATTTACGTATTTAGAATGATGTTTGGACTCACCAACATCATATCAGATTAGGGGTGGATTGTTGCAACCTAATTTTTGGGATTAGGAAATATTGTAAATATTGTAAATTAGAGAATAAGGAAGGCAAGGGGACATTAGAATATAAATTCCAATTGTCTCTCTCTCAATGTATATATCAATATATTATCTTAATGAAAAACACAATTCATTCAAAAGTACACAAACTTAGCTTGACAAATAGTAATAGGAACTAGTGATCTGGCAAGACATTCCCATATAGGGGCCCCACTCTAGGGGATTCCTATCCCTCAAGTCTCATCATAATTTTATACCACTCTTTTTCTAAATTTATAATATCAAAGGATAAAACACATATTCTCAATTGTTAGGATTAGTGAAGCTATGAAGAACAAGTCGATCAATCTATGAATCTCTCAAAAATATAATATTATTTAATTTTATTAATTTTCCTTTCAAATTGGTCATATTTGTTGGAGATATTGGGAGGGGGGTGAATTAGTATTCCTTTCAATTAAAGCATTATTTAATCTTAAATTATTATAAGTGTTTGTACAATGATAGTAGCAAATAAAAGGAACACAAATGCACACAGTTTTTAAGGTGAAAACCCACTCCCGGACAAAAACCACCTAATGCTTTTCTAATAGTTCTTTACTATTCAACTCTAGTTAAAAATAAAGTTCCAAATTCCTAGAATCTAGAAAAGCATTCTTCTCTAGCTCCCACTAGATGGATGATCCAATGCCCGAGATTCTTTAGTAGTCAACTCAATGGATGCCCCAACACACAATGAGCTAAAACTCACCCTAGCACCACCCTACCACCATGTAGAAGAATAAAAGAATAATGGACTCCCGTACCAGAGAAAATGGTCCACTTTACAATGATGTAGAAGAATAAGACACACTAGACCATAACCCCAACTATGACACAACCACCTAATGATGATCCTAGACCTCCCGACATTGCCTCTTCAACTCCTGGCAGATAGACACTAGTACAATTTTTTCAATAATGTATTTACAATGACTTAATACAATGATACCTTTACAGTGACTGTATGTAGTGCTGCCCAATTGAAGACTTCATGTGATGAAATTATTACTGGTGATCTATACTTTGGTTGCTGCACCTTGCTTTGCTTTGCTGCCGTAGAAAGTCTGATCCTTTGTAGCTCTTGAGAACACATGATCTAGCATTTTCCTACCTTCTAGGAGCTCGATATTGAATCTGATGTATCTCTGTTATTTAATATACCCAATATGTGATTTTCGGTACTATAGTATTCCTCGAAGCCTTCTTTCCAATGCCACAGGTCTGACCCAATTTGGATTCTTCAAGGGAGAGTTATTCCAAATCTCTCACAATGCCCTAACTATGGATTGTTTCAGTAGAGAAAAATTGTATAGAATTCCATGTGTCACTGTTTCTTCATTCGACTCTGAAATTGATAGGGAAAAAACTAGATTCCGTGAAATATCTACCATTTTTTATAGAATTCCAGTCTAATACTTAGAGAGAGAGTTATGACGATTTTTCCAAGGTCACTTCTTTGAGATGAATTTCAGGAGCCTGGTAAAACACTGACTTCCACATATCATATCTCCTAAAATGTTGTGCACCTTGATCTGAAATGTTTACAAGAGCTTCCTTAGGATTTTAGCTTCACCTCATAAAAAATTTAGCTTCTGACTCCTCATAGAAAAAAATTAGAGCGAACATTCCATGATGACCTATTTTAGATGGAGAAATCCCTTGCATAAGGAGGATATGAGGATCACAATTTATATAAATTCTTAGGATGAGAGGGGCTTCAACAAGTGAACATGGAAGGGATTTTAGGAGCTTAAAAAATATTAATTATGACTTTTCAATGATCCATGCCACAAGCCCATGGGTTTTTAGCCCACTAAATGGGGGTACAAACTTCAAACATGAATATCTCTCAAACTCTGAAGAATTACGCGGCATGCCATATATCAACGGAAACATCTCGACAAGTAGAAACCATAAAAAAACATTATTGACACAGAATATATTATTTTGGTAGGTCAAAAATCCATGAAATATTGGGTTAGCCCATGGTGCTGCTTAGGTTGACATCAATGACAACCACTGATCAACAATCTCCCCCTTTGGCAATGATGGCAACACAAGTACTCCCCCTGCAATCATGACATCTCTTCCTACAACATTATCTCCCCCTTTGAAATCAATAGCAAAGGGTAACTCCCTCTAACATGCAACCAGCTTGCAGACTTGCACACACTTCCACTCCCCCTGAAACACAACCATCCTGCAGACCTGTACACACTTCCACTCCCCCTTTATATTATGAATAAGGAAAATATAATGAGAACTTGGGAGAATCCCAAGATTCTGGTGAAGATATTCAAATGCTTCACATGGTGAAGGTTTAGTTAAGATATCAGCGATTTGTTCTTTTGTACCAACATACTCAAGTTTGATATTATTTTCAACGACTTGTTCTCTAACAAAATGATATTTGATCGGAATGTGTTTTTTTCTTGAATGCATGACAAGATTCTTGGAGATGTTGATGGCACTGGTGTTGTCACAGAATATGGGAATAGGATCACTGAAATGTACTTGAAGACCTTGCAAAGTTTGTTTCATCCAAATGACTTGGGTACAACATGTTGCTACTACAATGTATTATGCTTCCACTGTAGATAACGAGATTGAGGTTTTCTTTTTGCTTAACCATGATACGAGACAACCACCTAGATATAATGTTCTCCACTAGTACTCTTACGATCATCAACGCTTTCTTCCCAATATGCATCTATAAAGCATTGAATAATGAGATTGTTACCCTTGGGATACCACAAGCCATATTCTTCTGTACCCTTTAGATATTGAATAATTCTTTTGACAGCAATAATATGTGATTCTTTTAGTGCTTCTTGGAATCTTTCTACTTGTCCAACTGGTTGCATAACATTTGGTCGGGAAGATGTTACATATAGAAGACTACCAATCATAGATTTGTACAACCTCTGATCCACATCCTTATATGAGTCATCTATGCTCAATTCGCAACCTATTACCATCGGAGTAAGGACGGGTTTGCCATATTCCATTTTTAATTTCTTGAGAATTTCCTTGATGTAATTGGCTTGACATATAAATATTCCTTTCTCTTGCTGAGATATTTGAAGCCCTAAGAAGTATGTCAGTTTGCCAAGTAAATACAATCAAACTCACTTTTCATATTTTTAGAAAATTCCTTACTTAGTTGATCATCATTGCTACCAAATATTATATCATCCACATATACCTCAACGATTGTTAAATTATCTCTATCTATTTGTACATAAAGATTGCTATCAACAATACCTTTCTTGAACCCTTGTTGATGTAGATATCCATCAAGATGAGCATACCATGCTCTAGGAGCCTGCTTGAGACCATATAGCACCTTCTTTAACCTGTAAACATAGTATTCTTTTTCTGATAGTAGAAAACCTTCATATTGTTCGATGTAAACTTCTTCTTCTAATTCTCCATTCAAAAATGTTGACTTAACATCCATTTGGTAGACTTTGATTTTTCTTGAACATGCAAAGGCAATAAACATTCGGATGGCTTCCATTCTGGCAACTGGTGCAAATGTTTCGTCGAAATCAATTCCTTCCACTTGTGCATAGCCTTTTCAAACCAATCTTGCTTTGTTTCTGGTAACCTGTCCATCTTCATTCAATTTGTTCCTGAACACCCATTTAGTCCCAATGACATTTTTATCTTTTGGTCGTGGAACTAATTCCAAGGTGTTATTCTTCTCGATTTGATCTAATTCTTCATTCATAGCTGCTACCCAATGTTCATTTTGGTTGGCTTCCTCAAAATTACTAGGCTCAAAGGTTGCTATAAAAGTAATGTGAGCTTGTTGTGATGAACGAAGCTGTCGACCTTCGTTTATGTCACCAATGATTTGATTTTATGGATGGTTCTTTTGAATCCATTATTTTGTTCTCTTTGGAGGAGCTTCTTGTTGTTGTTCTGGTATATCTTGATGATCATTATTTACTTCTTCCTGGTTGATAGTTGCTTCTTGTTGTAGAATTTTATCTGTGTCTTTTTCAGCCTTTGTCTCAAGTTTCAAAGATTTTAGATCCTCATCATTATTTATTAGAACACCATCTTCGTCAAATGTAACATTTATGCTCTCCACTTTCTATTTTCGTCTTATATTATAAGATTTATAGGCCTTTCTTTTGCGTGAGTAACCAGCAAAGATACCTTCATCAACACGTGATTCAAACTTACCCAAATTTTGATATTCTCTTTTGATATAACATTTGCTTCCGAAGATTCTAAAATATTTTACATTAGCTAGTTTTCCTTTCCATAATTCATATGGGGTCTTGTTGCAATTATTTCTGAGAAGACTTCGGTTGATAATGAAGACTGTCATATCAATTTCTTGAACCCATAAATTTTCATCCAATTATGAGTCCTTCAACATTGTTCTACCCATTTCCTGTATGGTTTTGTTCTTTCTTTCAGCAACTCCATTTTGCTGAGGTGTTCGTGCTATTGAAAATTTTCTTTTTATTCCATTTTCATCACAATATTGGTGAAATAATTTGGAAGTTAATTCTCTGCCATTATCTTATCTTAGACACTTTATTTTCAAATCAGTTTCATTTTTTACCAACTCCTTGTAGATCTTAAAGCACTCAAATGCTTAAGATTTTTTCTTTAGAAAACTGACGGCTGTCCTCCTCGTATATTCATCTATCATTAACAGGAAATATAATTCTCCATATAAGCCTTTTGTTCTCACAGGAACACATAGATCAGTATGTATTAATTCCAATGGACGTGATGCAAAGTTTTCTTTTGTTTTAAATTGGATTTTTTTTTTTCTTGCCGTGCCGACACGCCTCACATAGTTTGTTGGAAGGTTTTGAGATTTTTGACATTTCTCGTACTGCTTTCTTTTTCCTTATCCTGACAAGGTTGTAAAAGTTTATGTGACCCATTCGTTTGTGCCATAACTAGCTTTCATCTTCTTTAGCTAGTAGACATGCTTTAGTTGCTTCATCTAGAACATATATGTCATTTGGAGCTCGACTTGTTGTAGCCACAATTTTACCATACCTGCCTTTCCCGATTTCACATTTTGTGGAGTTGAATAACATTGTGTGTCCTTGATCACACATTTGTATAACACTGAGCAGATTGTGATTCATGTTTTCAACCAATAGAACATTCTTGGCTATAACATCTTTTCTTCCGAGAGTGATGGTACCTGATCCTATAACATTTGAAGATCCATCATTTCCAAAGGATACAGTTCCATCCTTATTCTCTTTTAGAGATACAAATTTCCTTCTATCTCCAGTCATATGCATTGAGCAATCACTGTCAACATACCACACATCTTTGTTGTTTTGAGCCTTGAGAGCAAGAGCACAGTTATCAGTCTTCTTCTCCTTCCATGTTCGTTCATTCTATGGCTTCGAAGATTATTCTAGAGGATTTTCAAGTATGTAGTCTTTGGATATGTGTCCAAAGTTCTAATAGTTGTAACATTCCATATTATTTATTAAATGTTCAAATCTATTGATGTTTCTTTGAGCCCTGGGAGGTTCATATTTGAAGGATCTCTTGGAATTGTATTGGTTCCTAGGGTATGTGCGACATTCTACATCTTTATGACCAAATTTTCCACATGAATAACAATAGCCATAAAAAATATGTTGGTACTTGGATGGAAATCTTCGTTGAGGAATCGTCTTCCAAGGATGTTCTTGTGAATATTGTCTAATGAAGTCTTCAGGCATGTCAGATCTCATAAGTTAATTGTATTTCATTGTAGAAGGTCCTGCTTCTTCCTCTTTGTAACTGAGGCTAGTTCTGTCGTTGTAAGATCGTTGATTGTAGATGATTTCTTCCAATTCCCTTGATTTGTTGGCATAGTTTTGGACAATTTTTCCCTTCTTAAATTCCTTACACAATGAGACTACTTCAGCTTCTAATTTTTCCCTTTCTTGGTTGCTTTCTTCCAACTTATTTTCAAGTGACTCTTCAATACATTTTTGTTCTTCAACTTCAATTTTGAGACCCTGAACTTGTTCTTCAAGAGTATTGGAACAGATTTTCTTAGCCTTGAGCTCTTTTATAAGCCATATTGCCTCCTTAGAAAATTCTTCTATGGTCAACCCTTCTTCTTCATTGTTTGATACCTCTTTTTTATTATGCTTGTCCATAAACAATACTCTCTCATTGGCTTCTTCTTCACTATTACTGTCTCCATCGGATGATGAGCTATCTTCTATAGAGAGAAAGTTTTTTTTGGATCCTTTCCTTTTTTGTTGCTTGTTGAATTTATTAAAGCCTTTCTTTCCTTTTGAGTTTCCATCACTTCTGTTCGGACATTTTGCTATGAAATGCCCAACCTCACCACAGCCAAAACATATCAATGGAAGTTTACCTTTGAATTTTCCCTTACCAATTTTTAGTTTTCTCATAAAGTAAGCATATTCTTCATCTGAAAGACCTTCTCCATCATCTTCCTTTTCTTCACACTTGTAGGTGCATGTCTTTTCAATTGAAGGCTGTTTGTCCTTATTGGTTTTCTTAGATGCAACGAATGCAGTTTCTAGATGAAAAGTACCCTCTTCTTCATCAAGTCTCATTTCATATGCTATGAGAACTCCATGTAATTCCTATTTGCTGAGTTTGTCCAGATTTTCACTGTATTCTAAGACTGATACCTTTGGATTGAATCTCCCTAGTACCGTTTTAAGAATCTTTCATATAATAGTCTTCTCATCAACTGACTCTCCCAATCCTTCCAGAGTATCAATTATTTCATCAACATATTGGAAATATGTAGCAATGTTTCAATCTTCTTTCATTCTGAGTTGCTCAAATTTTTCTCTATAGATTTGAAGCTTTTCTTCTTTGACATTTGAGTCACCTGCATATATATTCTCAAGCTTGTTCCATACATTTTTGGAGGTTTTACAACCCAACACCTTATGATAAGAAGATTCAATAAGTCCACTAATAATAATATTCTTTGCTTCGCATCATTTACCAAATTATTCTTACCTTGTTCATCCACGGTTGATGTAAATCCATTTTGAACAGTGTCCCATTCTTCATAACCTTGCGCCAAGAGATAGACATTCATTCTTACTTTCTAGAGTTCATAATTATTTTCATTGAACAGAGGTACACCATTCTTGGTATGCTCCATAACCTCCTTCCAGTTGTTAAACTGTTATTGAAGGAACCAAGCTCTGATACTAATTTTTGGAAATACTAAGAGGGGGGGTGAATCAATATTCCTTTCAATTAGAGCATTGGTTAATCTTCAATTATTATCAGTGTTTGTAAAATGATAGCAGCAAACAAAAGGAACACAAATGCACACAGTTTTTAATGTGGAAACCCATTCTGGGACAAAAACCACCTAATGCTTTTCTAATAATTCTTTAATATTCAACTCCAATTGAAAATAAAGCTCCAACTCCCACTGGATGGACTCTCCAACGCCGGAGACTCTTCAGTAGTCAACTGAACGGATTCTCCAACACCCAATGAGCTACAACTAACCCTAGCACCACCCTACCACCCTATAGAATAATAATAGAAGAATGGACTCTCGTACTAGGGAAAATGGTCCATTTTACAATGATATAGAATGAAGTAGAAGAATAAGACACACTAGACCATAACCCTAACTATGACACAACCACCTGATGATGATCCTAGACCTCCCGACATTACCTCTTCAACTCCTGGAAGATAGACACTAGTACAATTTTTACAATAATTTTTTTGCAATGAATTAGTACATTGGTACCTTTACAGTGACTGTATGCAGTGTTGCCCACTTGAAGACTTCATGTGATGAAATTCTTGCTACTGATTTGCACCTTGGCTGGTGCTATTGTCATGATACCCTCTGCTACACCTTGATTTTCTTTGCTGCCCTAGAAAGTCTGATCTCTTGCATCCTTTGACAACACATGATCTAGCTTTTTCCTGCCTTCTAAGAGATCGATATTGAATCTGGTGTATCTCTGTTATTTCAGATCCCCAATATCTAATTTTTGGTCTTGTATTATTCCTTGGAGTCTTCTTTCCGATTCCATAGGTCTGAACCAATTTGGATTCTTTAAGAGAGATTTATTCCCAATCTCTCATAATGCCCTAATTATGGATTGTTTCAGTAGAGCAAACTTGTACGGAATTCTATGTGTCACTGTTTTTTCATTCGGCTCTGAAATCGATAAGGAAAAAACTAGAGTCCATGCACTATCTGATACTCAAAGAGAGAGTTATGACGATTTTCCCAAGGTCACTTCTTTGAGATGAATTTCAGGAGCCTGCAAAAACACTGACTTCCACAGATCATATCTCCTAAAATATTGCATACCTTGATCTAAAAATATTACAGGAGCTTCATCAGGATTTTGGATTTGCCTCATAAACATTTCAGCTTCTAAACCTTCATAGAAAAAACATTAGAGCGAAAATTCCACAATGACCTGTTTCATATGACGAAATCCCTTGCATAAGGAAGATATGAGGATCACAATTTATATAAATGCTTAGGATGAGAGGGGCTTCAATAAGTGAACGTGGGAGGGATTTTAGGAGCTTAAAAAATATTAATTATGACTTTTCAATGATCTATGCCACAAGCCCATGGTTTTTTAGCCCATAAACTAGGGGTACAAACTTCAAACATGAATATCTCTCAAACTGTGAAGAATTACGTGGGGTGCCATATATGAACGGAAACATCTCGACAAGTAGAAACCATAAAAAGCATTCTTGACCCAAAATATATTAATTTGGTAGGTCAAAATTCCCATGCATATTGGGATAGCCCGTGGTGCTTCTTAGGTTGACATCAATGAAAACCGTTGATAAGCAATATTGATATGATGCAATGATTTTGCTATGTTAATTTTAAATCAAATCATTAAATCTCAACCATATTGAATTTTAAAATTATAAAATATAATTTTTTTAATCATAAAATTAAATTAATTATACTTTTATTCCATTTAATGAATTTGAAACTCAAAATTTATCAAATATAATTATGTATCTACATTTAATTATCAGTTATACTGAGGGAGAATATCAATACTAGATAGATAAGAACTTCATGGCCACCAGATGAAAACAAGGTCATGCATTCGACAAGAAAAGAGGTTTGCAAAATTTGTGATAAATTCATTGAAATTGCTAGGAAAATTAAATTCATATAAGACCATGCTATAATTGGAAAATTTGTTACCCTTTGGCTAAAAAAAGGGAAACTTGATAGGGTTGATTGTGAAAAACATGCAGTCAAAAGAGTATGTGTAACTGAAGATTCAACTTGGAGGAAAAATTTATAATAATCAAAATGGGCCATACCTTTTCAACTCGGTGGGGTCATATCTAAGTTTCCATAATGAGTGATTTAGTATTAACAAAGAGAAATTTTGGATAGGCCCATTATGGATTATGTTATGTTCCTTACCATAATAATTTTGGGACTCCAAAACATTGGAAGGTATAGGGGCTTATATATGCTCATATGTTAGTGGTCACATTCTCAAAAATGAAAGATGACAAAGAGTATATCGCATGTGCATGGATTTTTGTATACATGATATCATATCCATTACATGTTAATATCTACATTAACTATCAGAACAATTATGTAGTATCAACCAATAGAAAATGAATACATCTCATTTAGTTGTATAAGTGCCACGAACATGGCCATCTATTTCAGTAATACCCATTGAACTCTCTTGATCACGCTTTGAAACCTCAAATAGAGAATGACCAAGATCAATTTGAAAAAGTCACCAATAGAAATCATAGTAATAGAAATTTCCTAGGAAATAAATCCAAGGAAAATATGAAAGGAAAACCCAAACATGAGGTTATATAAAATAAAGAATAAAATTAGCCAAATCATGAGGGAGAACCACCAAAATAGTATAATTTGGAATTTATACAAGAAAGGTTGAGTCCATAAAATGGATAGAATAATCAACTCAAAATAAAGGGCTGAGAGGATGTGGATATGATAAAAGAGATAGATGATCTCAAAGAGGTAGAAGAAGCAGAGGAAATGGAGCTAGAAAGACTAGACCTACGAACATTAGCAATAGTATGGGATAATAAAGATCCATTAAAACTACCAAATAAAGAGGTGGAGCTAACATCAATATTTTATGTTCAATCACAATGAGTTCTAAATTAGCAAGCCAAAGAAAAATATAACCATGTTTCCTCCTCTTTAGGAGTTGGAAAATTTAATAGCAATAAAATGAAAAATTATTAGAGAAGAGAGAAAAATAGGAAACTCATTCAAGAGATGTGAAAGATATTATTAAAATCTAATAGATTAATCTTTATGATAAACTCCTACTAGCCTACTCCCTCTATTCAATACTGAATTTTATACCATGTGATATAAGGGGTCTGAATGGAAAATCTAATCATGTTCTTATAAAATAAAAGATAATATCAAAAAACCAAATAATAAGTATGTTGTAGGAAACTAAATGTTGGGAGCATCAAATCAATAAAATTTATCAGATAATATGGAGAGGCTTCTAGTGCATAGAAATTGGATGCTCGTGGTGCATCAATATGGTTAGTTGTCTTAGGGAATCCTAGGATACCATTCCGTTAGAATTCATGGCTACAACAAGATCTCTCACAACTAAGTTTCAAAAGATACAATTATAAAACAAAGGATACAAACAAAATTCTTATGGTCCCACTCTTGTAGGAGAGAAATCCAATTTTCTAAGAAGTATAAAAAATGCAATGACTAGTTAGGGAATGGTTATGGATACTAGGATAATATAATTTCAAAAATATTTTTCTGAAAAAAGGGAGGAATTCGAAAGATTGAGGAAGTCGCTTCTTATTTTAAAAACATGATTACAGATCTAAACTTAGTGAATGTGAACATCAATAATAGGGTTTTCTCATGTAATAATCGAACAGGGGTAAATTCATAGATATCATATTTCATTGACTGATTCCTTTTATTTTAATCCATTGTGGTTACATGCATTAAGACTAAAGCATCAATTTCCCAAACTATGTGATGGATCATTAGCCGATATGTTGAAAGATATACTCAAAAATAATCCCAATCAATAGACCATTTAAGTTTGAAATAGTTTGGATAAGGAATCCATCCTTCAATGAATATGCTAAAAAATAGTGGAGAGAAGCACACATCATAAGGTAAACAATTACACATAATTTCCAACAATGTTCGAGATTTGTAAAAGTTAGTTGAACTAATGGAACACAAAATAATATGGAATCATACTTGAGGAAAATGAATATCTTCAAAAATAAAAGCAGAAAATTGAAAACAAAATAATGGAGGAAGGAAAATAGATGACTTGGTAAAAAAAAAAGAAGGAAATACATATTTAAGTAGAGCTAGAATAATGCTATAACAAATAGAAAATTCTATGGAAACATAAATTAAGAGTATATGACTAGCTAAATGAAGGACAAGGAAATACCATGCTTTTCCACATATCCATGATCCAAGATCGACACCATAATATGATTTCCTATATCAAATATTTGCATGGAACTAAACACCAATATATGAAAAATTATTGTATGCCCTTTTAAAAATAATTTCTTCCAGATCCACTTCAGGATGTAAGACCTACTATAAGTAAAATTATCCAAAACATTCCAACATTCATTACCCTGATCATAATCTGATTGAAAATATGAAAATGAATATACCCAAGTCCATAAAAATTCGTATATAACCTTTTTCAAAACTATTTTTCCATTATATGAGAATATATATGGTAATTGGTTGAAAATTCAAGAATTTCTTCTATTCATTTAGGGTTAGATGCTTCTTCTATAACACTAGTTCCTAGACATGAAAAATGTGATACTTATTCTTCCTATAGACCTGTAACATTATGTTAATGTTATGTATAAGGTAATATCTAAAGTTATAGCTAATAAGCTGACACATATACTCTCGAATATAATTTCCCCAAAACAAATTGGGTATGTGAAAGGAAAGTGAATTTTAGATAGATTGTCCTTACTCGTGAGATTGAATTTTCTGTAAAAAAAATACCATAAATCATATAATAATCATTATTATAAAACTTTATAAGGCCTTTGATCATTTAATCGTAAATTTATGCCTCACCTTCTCACTTCTTTTTGATTTATGAAAAAATGGATACATCTAGTGATTTCCATTATATATAATGCTTTTCTTTTTATAATCATCAATTGAACACCACCAGCCACTTTTATTACATCTATAGGAAGCATATAGTGGGATCTTCTTTTCCCTTATCTACTTTTCTTAATGGATAAAGTGTTCATTTATGCCATCAGTTGTGTTTCTGCTAGTAGGAAACTGAAGAACCCGAAGCTCCATAATGAGGACTCTTCTATTTCTCTTCAACAAGTAATAAGTGATATATTTATATTAGGATACCCATCTACAAGTGAGGCATGATCCTTAAAACAAATCGTGGAATAATTTCAAGAAAACTCTATTTTATAACCTTATTTTCCACATATTGTTAGTTATAGGAACCACATGTCAACCTTCATCAATAGCTATCCAGAATGTAACCCTTCTCATACTTTTTTGAAATCAATTAGTACCCCTTCAATTATTTACCCTTGGAATAATATGTAACCATCACTAAATGATTATATGCACCCTACTACTTATTATGAAACTTGTTTTTTTCCTAGGAGTGATGGACGTCAAAATTCTAAAAGTTGTCCCACCCAAGAAGATATTCGAAACTAATATTATCCTGACTCGGCTGAGGGTCAAAAATTATAGAATTTTCCTAAGTTCTCATGGCCCTATGTGTCTAGATACATAATTTGGGATGTATAAGAGGCTTATTAAGTGAGACACTCTCGAGGGTGAGTGAAGGAATAAGAGAGATATCACCTATTGATAGTATTAAAATATCATTAGCACGCTTTACTCTTGCATATCAAATGATCTCAATTTATTTATAAGTCAAGGGGAAGAGAAAAAATAATGGATTGGAGTAGATCATGCAATATGATTGATGCATAATATATTTATGTACTAGCTTTATTATATGAATATAAAATAGATTATTTCTCCATTTCATGAACTTTGTATATGTGAGAATATGGTTTTTTTTTGTTTTAGTAATACATAATGCAATTCAACTTTCCTTATATAGAGGTAAACCTTTTCGTTGTATGTTTGTTGGTATGTGTAGGGGTTTAGATCAAGGAGTAGGGTCTCAAGCTATCCTGAGGGGTCTTCAATCTACACTAGCCTGCAATACTTATAAGTTTTGGTCATTTAGTTTCTTTACCTTGATTTTTTTCTTTATTATTGTATTGTGACTAGGGAATTAGTTTGTATATTTCACCCACCATTTGGAATATCCTAATATAGGAACTATAGAAATATTACTCCTTTCCTTCTATGAAAATTCAAAGAAAAAAAACTAGCAACTTCATTGGGAATAAATCCCTAGTGAGGTTTTTCTCCTTCCTTACTTGTGATCCGTAGTTTTTGATTGGTTCAATGTGTTTATATCTTAAATTCAAACGTGTTTGTATTTTTCAAGTTATATTTTTATTGTATACTTAGAACTTAAGAGTTTTATTTCTTAAAAATTCAATTTTGGAGGTCATTTTCTCCCTTTCTATGATTTATACGGCAACTAAAATGTCTATTCACTCCAATGAAACTACTTCATAGAGATTGGGATACAATGCTAGAAGAAATTGTCTCTCAATAATTACTTTTTTAATGATATTTATAGGATATCTTTCTATTTGAGCCTTATATTTTTCTTATACTACCTGTGATTAATTATTTCTAGCTTAGATATTATTTCTACCCCTTCTGATTTAAGAGATCTATTTCATTTTGGAACTTTGATTTCTTGTGCACAAGGTATTTTCTTCTTATTGATTACCTTCACTCGTGATTCATCGTTTTATTATGTGTTTGAAATTTATAATACAATTTATTTTGTTGTCTTAGTATGTATAACCTATTTTATTTGAGTAATTACTATAAAACCAAGTTGTGTGTCATGTTAGGTGTTGTTCCCTAATATAGGGTTTGTATTGTTTTCCCTTGTAGATCATTGTAGGTGTAAGTTTGTTGGCTTCCTGCATTGAGTTACAAATTAAATATTTATTTTTGTGTCAATTTTTTATTTTTTCTAGTTTCATAATAAATAATTGATACCCTTTTCTTTCAAATCCATAGTTTCCATATTTTTTAGTGTTTCTTGGTGCTTCTGCATTTGCATCATAATAATGTTTAATTGTATTTTCAAGTTGTTTAGTGGACTGGTTTCTAGTGTGAATTTTTTGAATATCAAAATATAATTGAGATAGCTTATACGCATTTTACTTATCATTGGAAAAAAATTATCTCTATTCCTTCCTTTCACTATATTTCTTCGAACCAGAAAAGCAATTACATTCCTAATTTATTTTGCACACTAGATTGGTATTGAATCTCTTACACACCATCTCAATTTTTCTCCATACACTTGATTAAACAAAAACCATAAAAATAGTGTGCTAATTAAAATTAACCTAGACATTTTGGTTATAGCACACAAAAAATATCTCAAGGGTGTATACCATTGAAATAGTTTTAGAGAGCACACATTTCAAGCCTACAAAATTGAAAATAGGTTAACTAAATAGTTAAAATCCATTTTCACACTATAATATTTCTAGAAAGCTCCTCTTACATAGGATTGAAGCACATTAACAAGGATCCCTTTGAGACACATATGGCTCACCTTGATCAATATATTTGGAGGTTTTGAGATTAATTTCCCTTCCTACATGTAGAGTTATGATCACATGTTTTCTGCTAATTGTTTGATTGTGAAGTGGTAACCATAATCACGTATATTTTAGGGCTTTTACATAGGTGATACTTGGTGGAAAGTTCCCATGAAGCTTGAGGAAAACATTAATCACCATATCTATGCTCCTATATCAGTGAAGGCTTGTATAGGGAGGTAAGGGTAACTACTTCTAAACCCTTTATTAGTCCAAGATCATTGGGATATTGATCTCCTTAAGAATCATGGCTTTCAGGAGGTACCTTTTATAGTTGGTTTTTTAGTTAAATCGCTTAGGACTTTTATGGAGATCATTTTCTTTTCTAAATATATGTTGCCATAGGGATGTATGAAACAACCAAATTAATTAAAATTATATATTCACTATGATTGAAAAAATTATCCACAATTCCTGATGATTGGGAAACATGTATATATAAGAGGAAGGAAAACCACCATAGATACATAGGATAACTCCATTATCAGATGGCTTAGATCAAACTCTATTTGGGAGGGTTATCTTTGGTTCATATAGGAAATATCAATTCAAAAGTAGTAGATGATATTCTACCACCACACAATAACCCACCTTTGATTAATTCCCTCAATCATGTACTTTTGTAATTGAGTCTCCATTTCACCAAACATTTTCCCTTATTATCTCATTGAATGTTTAGTGACAATGGTGAATCTACCATGGAAGAGATGGCGCCTTCATTACCACCCATGTCCATATTTCCATATGTGATTTCATAATTACCATCAATAAATATGATAGGGTCTACTCTAATTTTCACCACACCTATTTCCTCTCTTTTTGACATCTTGATAGTTGTTTCCACAACCTAGAATAGTTTTCTAAGTGTATATGTATCCCTCATTATTTCTATATTTTTTTTTCAGTAATGAGTAACCCATAGTTAACCTATTTGAGTTGGGTGGCTCTTGCTAGGGTCCTATAATATATAATATCTCAAGGTGATTGATTATTTCATCTCTGATCTTTCATATTGTAAATAATATTCCATGATTGTAAATTATTTCCAAAAGGGTTAAAACCTGAGGAAAAAATGCTTTCACGTCCAAATGTAGCATTAGGAGATAGTTAAGTATGTTTGGATTGAATTAATCACATCATTTAAATGTGATTAAATAATTTGTAATAAGGGTGGGTACTATAGGTTTTAGTTTTGCTTAAAATGGTCAAAACTGGCAAAGAATATTTTATCCAAGGTCTCGGAGACCCATTATAAGTTAAAAGTGCTCAAAGGAATTACTTTAAAAAACCTTTACAAATCATCGCATTATAGTCCCGCACATTCAAAATTTCTTTCCCATCATCCAAATCCCAAAATCCTTTAACTGTCATCTCCTACAAACCTTCTGAAATCCGATTGCGATTAAAGTGGAGCCATTGCTCCCTGACACGTCACCCTTTCCCCCACCATTAATCGCACATCAAAAAATATAAACTTCGTAGATCGGTAATTGATCTGGATTTTATGAAGGAACGCAACAGAATACACATATAGCCATAGATATAGGGATGTAGCAGAAATAATGCTTCATTTTATTAATAAAATAAATGACTTAAAAAAACAGCTAGTGCACTAGTAGGCATATCTTTGAGAAGAGATGTGGTGGCTACAGGCCTCTAAACTGTGTTACAATGAGATATAATGGAAATGAGTGAGCGAGGGCACTAGTTGTGTATCTATGAGAAGAGATGTGACGGCTATAGGCCTCCCCACTATCTTACAGAACTAAAATGATGGGAACAACCGAGCTAGGGCACTGGTAGCACTTATCTCTGAAAAGAGATGTGTCGGCTACCAGCCCCTGAACTATGTTACAATGAGGCTCGAAGGCCTATTGATTGTTGATAAATAATGTAAAATCCAAAATGACCAAAAATATTAATGGTAGGAGATGAAGCGCCAAAAACTGTGGATCCCGTTTGGGTAAATTGGTGTTTCAACTTGTCAGGGACGTAACTTTGGCATTCGATCTCTGTTTGATGCGCTCAATATATCGTTTGAAATATCTGTCTGAGGACTACAAATTTTCATTGAGAAACATCAGTATATGACCCATGTTACTCCCAGTTTCCCCAAAAAGTATCATTTAGGGCCTCAAAACAGCTTTGGAAGTTGAGGACCCGAAAAACTGCTAAAAATAGTAAGTTGTGCTAAAAATTACAAACTGAAAGAACTGATGGTGAGGTTTCAAATGGAATTGGTGGGTGGCCACCAATATCTGCATGGATCATTAAGTCCCTAAAATGGCTCCGAGAGTACAGAACCCAAAAACCTGCAAAACATAGTAAGTTGTGATGAAGCCGAAAAACTAAAAGAATGGATGTTGCGGGTCCAAATGGAATAGGTAGGTGGCCACCGATATCCACCTAGATCATTCCTCCCTCCTTAGGAGGAAATGGTCCCCATTTTGTTAATTTCCTCGATGAGGGGAAAATTCTGCTAAACTTGGTATTGGATTTGTCCTGGTTGTCACGGACCTGTTGGTGGGCGTGCTAGATGTAGATGTGTTGTCGGTGGGTAGGCATGGAAGGATCTAGGAAAATTCATCCATCATCACGTTCCTCCATTTTTGGAGGGCCTCCTTCAGCAATATTTTTATAGGATCTCCTTCTCCCTCATCTTTCTTTCCTTCCATCATGGGGGGTCCTCAGGGTTCATGAGGTTGAACTCCTTATACCCTGGTCGCGTTGGGGATATGAAAAGAGAAACAGAGAAAGAGAAGAGCTCGCTCTGATGCCACTGATCCAGATTTTATGCAAGAATGCAATATAATACACATACATTCAAAGATAAAGAGCTGCATCAGAAATAATGCTTCATTTTATCAATAAAACAAATGACTTAAATAAACAACTAGGGCACTTGTAAACATATATCTGAGAAGAGATGTGGCGGCTACAGGCATTTGAACTGTGTTACAATGAGAAATAATTTAAATGAGTGAGTGAGGGCACTCGTACCATATTTATAAGAAGAGATATGATGGCTACAGGCCTCCCCACTATGTTACATAACTGAAATGATAGGAACAAGCGAGCTAGGGCACTCGTAGCGCTTATCTATGAAAAGATATGTGTCAGCTATCAGCCCCTGAACTATGTTACAATGAGGATTTAAGGCCTATTTATTGCTGAGAAACAAAGAAAAATCCGAGACATCCAAAAATGTAATGCTAGGAGATGAAGTGCCAAAACTGTTGGTCCCGTTTGGGTAAATTGGTGTTTCAAATTGTCAGGGACGTAACTTTGGCATTCGATCTCTATTTCATGCACTCAATAACTCGTTTGAAATATCTATCTGAGGAATACAAATTTTGAGTGATAAACATCGGTCTATGACCCATGTTGCTCCCAGTTTCCCCAAAAAGTATCATTTAGGGCCTCAAAATAGCTTTCGAAGTTCAGGACCCAAAAACTGCTAAAAATAGTAAGTTGTGCTGAAAATTACAAACTGAAAAAACTGATGGTGGGGATTCAAATGGAATTGGTGGGTGGCCACCAATATCCACAAGGATCATTAAGTCCCCAAAATGGCTCTGGGAGTGCAGAACCCAAAAACCTGCTAAAAATAGTAAGTTGTGATGAAGCTGAAAAACTGAAAGAATTGATGTTTCAGTTCCAAATGGAATAGGTGGGTGGCTACCGATATCCAATTGGATCATTCCTCCCTCCTTAGGAATCAATGGTCCCCATTACGTTAATTTCCTCCATGAGGGGCAAATTCTGTTGAACTTGGTATTGGATTTGTCCAGGTTGTCACGAACCTATTGGCGGGCGTGCTGGATGTAGATGTGTTGTTGGTGGGAAATCATTGAAGGATTTGCGCAAATTTATCCATCATTGCATTCCTCTATTCCTCAAGGGCCTCCTCAAGAAATATTTCGATAGGATATCCTTCTCCCTCGTCTTTCTTTCCTTCTGCCATTGGGGGGTCGTCGGGGTTCGGAAGGTTGAACTCTTTATACCCTGGATGTGTTGGGGATATGAAATGAAAAAGAAAGAAAGAGCAGACCCTGCACTAATACCACTGATTCGGATTTTATGCAGGAATGCAACGTAATACATATATAGCCATAGATACAAATATGTAGTGGAAATAATGCCTCATTTTATTAATAAAACAAATGACTGAAATAAAAAGCTAGGGCACTGGTAGACGTATCTCTAAGAAGAGATGTGGTGGATATAGGCCTTTAAACTGTGTTACAATGATAAATAATGGAAATGAATGAGCGAGAGCACTAGTATCATATCTCTGAGAAGAGATGTGACAGCTACAGGTCTCCCCACTGTGTTACAGAACTGAAATGATGGGAACAGTCGAGCTAGGGCACTGGTAGCGGTCATCTCTGAGAAGAGATGTGTCAGCTACCAGCACCTGAATTGTGTTACAATGAGGCTTGAAGGCATATTTATTGTTTATAAACAATGTAAAATCTGAAACACCCAAAAACCTAACCCTAGTAGATGAAGTGCCAAAATTGTGGGTCCCGTTTGGGTAAATTAGTGTTTCAACTTCTCGGGGACATAACTTTGGCATTCGATCTCCGTTTGATGCACTCAATAGCTCGTTAGAAAGATGTATCCAAGGAATACAAATTTTGAGTGAGAAACATTTGTATACAACCTATGTTTCTCCTAGTTTCCCCAGAAAGCATTGTTTAGGAACTTAAAATGGCTGCGGCAGTTCAGGACCTGAAAATCTGCTAAAAATAGTAAGTTGTGCTGAAACTTACAAACTAAAAGAACTGATGGTGGGGGTTGAAATGGAATCAGTGGGTGGCGACCAATATCCACTTGGATAATTAAGTCCCCAAAATGGCTCCGGGAGTGCAGAATTTGAAAACCTGATAAAAATAGTAAGTTGTACTAAAGCTAAAAAACTGAAAAAAAATTGATGCTGCAGGTCCAAATGGAATATGTGGGTGGCCACCAATATCCACCTAGATCATTCCTCCCTCCTTAGGAAGCAATGGCCCCCATTGCTTTAAGTTCCTCCATGAGGGGAAAATTTAGCTGAACTTGGTATTAGATTTGTTCAGGTTGTTGCGGACCTATTGGCAGACGTGTTGGATGTAGATGTGCCATCAGTGGGCAGTCGTTGAAGGATCTAGGACAATTTATCCATCATTTCATTCTTATTTTTCTCGAGGGCCTTCTTGAGTTATATTTTGATAAGGTCTCCTCCTCCCTCATATTTCTTTCATTCTGCCATGGGGGGTCGTCGGGGTTCATGAGGTTGAACTCCTTATACCCTAGCCGCGTTGGGGATATGAAAAGAAAAACAAAGAAGGAGAAAACCCCACTCTGATACCACTGATCTAGATTTTATGTAGGAAAAAAATAGAATACACATATATCCATAGATACAGAGATGAAATGGAAATAATGCTTCATTTTATTAATAAAAAAAATGACTGAAAAAAACAGCTAGGGAATTCGTAGGCGTATCTCTGAGAAGAGATGTGGCAGCTATAGTCCAATGAAATATGTTACAATGAGACATAATGGAAATGAGAAAGTGAGGGCACTGGTAGCATATCTTTGAGGAGAGATGTGATGGCTACAGGCCTCCCCACTGTGTTATAGAACTGAAATGATGGGAACAAGCGAGCTAGGGCACTAGTAGCGCTTATCTCTAAAAAGAGATGTGTCGACTACCAACCCTTGAAATATGTTATAATGAGGCTCAAAGGCCTATTTATTGTTTAGAAACAATGTAAAATCTGAAATGTCCAAAAACCTAACCCTAGGAGACGAAGCACCAAAACTGTGGGTCCTGTTTGGGTAAATTGGTGTTTCAACTTCCTAGTGAAGTAACTTTGGCATTCGATCTCTGTTTGACATGATCAATAGCTCGTTAGAAAGATATATTTGAGGGATAAAAATTTTGAGTGAGAAAAATTGGTCCACAACCCATTTTTCTCTCGGTTTCCCAAAAAAATGTCGTTTAGGGCCTCAAAACAGCTTTGAAAGTTCAAGACCTGAAAAAATGCTAAAAATAGTAAGTTCTGCTAAAACTTACAAACTAAAAGAACTAATGGCGGGGGTTCAAATGGAATTGGTGGGTGGCCACCGATGTCCACCTAGATCATTAAGTCCCCAAAATGGCTCCAAGAGTGCAGAACCCGAAAACCTTCTAAAAATAGTAAGTTGTGCTGAAGCTGAAAAACTAAAATAATTGATGATGCGGGTCCAAATGGAATAGGTGGGTGCCACCGATATCCACTTGGATCATTCCTTCCTCCTTAGGAAGTAATTGTCCCCATTGCATTAAGTTCCTTCATGATGGGCAAATTCTGTTGAACTTGGTATTGGATTTGTCCAGGTTGTTGCGGACCTGTTGGAGGATGTGCTAAATGTAGATGTGCCGCTGGTGGGAAGCGTGAAGGATCTATGAAAATTTATCCATCATTGTGTTCCTCTATTTCTCGAGGGCCTCCTCGAGAAAGATTTTGATAGGATCTCCTGCTCCCTCATATTTCTTTCCTTCTGCCATGGGGGGTCATCAGGGTTCACGAGGTTGAACTCCTTATACCATGGCCGCATTGGGGATATGAAAAGAAAAAAAGAGAAAGATCAGACCCTGCTCTGATACCACTGATTCATATTTTATGCAAGAACACAACAGAATACACATATAGCCATAGATATAGAGATGGAATGGAAACAATTCTTCATTTTATTAATAAAACAAATTATTGAAATAAAAATCTAGGGCACTGGTAGGCATATCTCTGAGAAGAGATGTGGTGGCTACAGGCCTCTAAACTATGTTACAATGAGACTTAATGGACATGAGCGAGCGAGGGAATTGGTAGCGTATATCTAAGAAGAGATATGATGGCTACATGCCTCCCCACTATGTTACAGAACTGAAATGATGGGAACAAGCGAGCTAGGGCACTGGTAGAACTTATGTCTAAGAAGAAATGTGTCGGCTACCAGCCCATGAGCTATGTTACAATGAGGCTTGAAGGCCTATGGGGATATAACTTTGGCATTCGATCTATGTTTGACACACTCAATAGCTCGTTAGAAAGATCCATCCAAGGACTACAACTTTTGAGTGAGAAAAATTGGTCCACAATGCATGTTGCTCCCGGTTTCCCCAAAAAAGCGTCGTTTAGGGCCTCAAAACGGCTATGGAAGTTCATGACCCAAAAAACTGCTAAAAATAGTAAGTTTTTCTGAAACTTACAAACTTAAAGAACTGATGGTGGGGGTTCAAATGGAATCAGTGGGTGGCCACCAATATCCACCTGGATCATTAAGTCCCCAAAATGGCTTTGGGAGTGCAGAACCTAAAAAACCTACTAAAAATAGTAAGTTGTGTTGAAGCTGAAAAACTAAAGGAACTGATGTTGCGGGTCCAAATGGAATAGGTGGGTGGCCATCGATATCCCCCTGGATCAATGATTATAAATTTTTGCACTTCGCAGCAAAACCTTAAAACTTGTGATGTGCGATATCCATCGCATCAAAAGATCACTTCTTTACCTATTTAATGACATAGTTTCGAATCGCACATTATATAACTTACCTCTTAAGCACCAACAAGGTATTTTGTTTAAGTTGCGATGTGGTTGGCCCCAACATAACAGCTCCATCCCCCACTTCAGGACGTTTGAAATACTTTTATATATCATATATACTATAAAATATCATAAACCTTACCTTACTGCAGAAACCATTCGCCACTTTATAAACTCCGCCTATGTAGTGGGCTCCATTTCCATTCTACCACATCATCCTCCGCCAACCCAAATCACACTTCGTTGGCTTTATCATTTACCACATTTCCTTTAACTCTAAATTCTACAATGCGTGGTAAACCATAAATATTGCGATGTGCAATGTGGGTGGGTCCCAATCGCATATCACACTTCACATTTTTTAGCATTTAACCCCCACGCTCATAACAAAATCTAAGATTTGAGATTTGGGATGTAATCGGTCCCACCTTACCAGCCATGTCACTTCCTTCTCCCTGCACTTTGCACTTTGCACATTTTAGAGTTTACCTCCACTACCTTGTTTTAAAGTTTGTGATTTGCAATGCGGTCAGGTCCCGCCTTCCCTACCACGTTACCTCCGCACTTCGCATCGCATCGCCGATTCCATTTCTCATAACATAAATTGTAAAACATGCGATGTGAGATATTTCTTTGGATGCGATAAATTTTAGAATGAAAGTCTACATAGTTTCAAGTCTGACTATATGAGTTTTGACCTTGTTTTGTTTGAAAAAGGTTTAAACATGACAGAAAGGACTCGAGTAGAAAATAGACACGAAGGGTCAAGTCGGGAAAAGGGAGTTCAGACAACAGATTTCACCAGTGTTCGGTTCATCTACTAGTACAACACTCGGTTAATCTTCCAGCACAACACTTAATTCATATGTGATATGATATGGGTGGCTGACTTGTTTTTCTATGCAAGCACATCACACTCAATCAAAACAAATTAAGGATCTTGCTTATACATGATCGTGTGGAAGGAATTCATGATTCAGGTTTATGTGCTTTAACTGGTTTAGGGCTTTATGTGTGAGAAATTAAACATTTGTTTAAGCTGATTAAAAGAATGTATAGAAACCATAAATTGCAGCAAATTAACCATCAACACATAAAAACAAACATAATAAAGGAGTTCACCCTCAACACTTGGGCTACGTCTCCTTGAGCCTCTGTCAATGGACTTGGTTCTTTGGGATTAATATGGTCAATTTATTTTACAAGTTTCTGCTCAACTCCAATGGTTTTTTGGAATGTACCAATGCATTTATAATACCATAATACCCCTATATTTAGTGCTCAATCTCTCGAAATGGACCTAGGCTCCCTTGGGCTTGACCTCTTCTTTCATTGTCATTGAGATTCCCTGAGCTTCTATATGGCACAAAATCTCCTAGAAGTCCTCCTATACTCCAAAAACCCTTTCTACTGTCTCCATCACATATCAATCATCCAAAATAGGTTGTTCATTTGCTCAGAATGAGCTTTGGCTCCCCAATCTATGCCTCCAACACCTGATGGCACTCGGCTCCATGAAACTTACTTGTGGCTTCTTTGGCTCTATAAGTCTCCAATTGGCTCTGAAAATCCCTACATTGGATTTATAATGTCCAAAATAGTCATAAATGACTATTCATTTTCTCAAAATGGCCTCTGGTTGCTCTAGCTATGCCTCCAATATCTGGTGGCACCCTATGGCTCTAGGCTCACTGAAAAATTCCCTGTAGCATCTTGGCCTTTAGAAGTCTCCAAATGCTTCTAAAAACCCCATCATTGGATTCACTAGGTTCAATATAGTTATAAATTACTATTGGTTTCCTAAGAATGGCCTCTGGTTGCCATAGCTAGGCCTCATTCTCCTGTTAGCTCCTAGTGGCCCTCGTGGCCCTTGGAACTTATATGAAGCAAAATCACACTGAGAAGTCCTCAAATGGCTCTGAAAACCTCATCAATGGCTCCAGAATGCTCTAATTAGTCAATAATTACTCTTCATTCACTCAAAATGGTAAAAACTTGAGCCTCCTACACTTTTGCCCAGTATCTCCTAGGAAAGCTCTGCTAAAAGTGGAGAAATCTAGTTGACTGGAGTTAAATTTGGGCTACCTCCCAATTTAGGTGTGCCTCTATCTTCTCCGCTGAAATAGATTGTAAATTTAATTTTACGGATTGGGCGGTGGCCACATGTGCACCCCCAAACCGTTACATAATTGTCGTTTAGCGCTTATCCACTCCGCAACCTCGGTTAACAATTTTAACTGTAGTATGTGTCGTTGAGTTAATGCGTAAACCCTATATTTTTGTTAACATTTAGTGGTGGCATTTGATATATGTTGCAGGGACCGCTGGCGGGTTGGGACCTCCAGCGATTCCCAACCCCCGAAATGCATTTTCATTACACCATAAGTATAACCAACAGCCTAATAATGTAAAGTAACACTGTATAGAGTAGTCAATAGAGAGTGTGCATACCCGGAGGGTGGTCAGGGGGTCAATCCCTACAACCTCACATAAAAATTTTAATACGCAGTTTCAGGGACATGTGGCAACCTCAAGGCTAGCCACATGGCAGCCTCTAATTGGCTCATCCTTGTACCTTCAAATAGAATAGTGACACTTATCATGATCCAATTGGCCTAGAAAGAATATTTCAAGGAATATTCTATTAATATTCCCTGGAATATTCCTTTTTTTTACTGTACCAATACCGAGTCAACCCTGGTCAACTGTCGAAATATGAGGTTTGCTGGGTTTTTCAAAATGCAATAACTTCTTCATATGGTGTCAGTTTTTCGAATCGTTCACGGAGACAGAATCAGGAAGATGAGATATATCTGTTCACTCAAGTTCAGCACACTTTCGAACACTTTGAAATTTGATCTATGCCTTAGGCACTGATCCAATTCTAATCACTCCTTCCCAGTGATGGGCTTTTGGACCCACAAAAGCTTATGATTATTTTCCTTAAGCTTAAACACTTTGTTGCTTTCAAGTTATATCAACTGATTTTACTTGACAAGTCTCTTTTAAAATCACCTTGACATGCCCTTCATCGCAATTGACTATGTCTCTTGACCACTGCTTTTTGGTTGTCCCCAACCCACTTCTACATTGCTGACTACTGTAAACTGATACACACCTTGTTGTACCATTGATCTCTCTAATTTCTTGGAAAAATATTAGCCTTCCCACTGAGAATGAAGTCCCTCTTGCGACTATGGCATACAAGCTTTGTCTTGGAAATCCACTTTCCAAATTAAGCTCGCAAGATGAGTGAACTCTTTGTGTCAACAAAACACCAGCTTGTTCTGCAATGGCTGCAAAACATTTCAAATTTTGTCCACTTCTCATTGAATGGACTAAAATCTTCCTGCAACATCCTATCACAATAACACACATCAATCTTGAAAAGAAAACCTTATGCAATAATTCAAATGAAGACCACCTCTTTTTGCTCCTTCAAATCACTGACTATCACCTTCATGTAACATCAAATGCATGGCGATCCTCTTTGCACATTGGTATATCTATTTATCGACCCACAAGCAACAAACACCTTTGACTCAAATATAATTCATTCAACATGCGACATAAACAAAAATTTGACATGAAATGTGCAATACAATCAACACAAGACGATATGAAAAGTGTGCAACACAATCAACACAAGTCAACAAACATGTGTGCGACACAATCGACACAAGTCAATATACAACATGATACATATTGACAACACTCATGCATGTATCTTTGTACATTGAACCTATTTACAAGTTCACCATTTACACATACAAACTCATGCATATGTACACTTTCAACTCTTCGTTTCAAGTACAAACAAGTACATAATCCCAAAACATGTGGGTGACTATAAGAGCTGAAGTGAATGACATTGCTGCAACATAAGTGGGTAACATACCCATCTTTTACACCTCCATGGTGAAATTGTACAACAGAAACAAATGCCTTCAACTAAAAAACATTCATATGAAATCTTGCATCCTACAAGCTATGATCCTCTGTTGCAACCTGTCATACTTTCAACAGAAATTCATGCACACATAAGGCTGAAATTTGTATTTATGTACAAAATAATGTATGTATTATTGGGTCAAGAAATCAAACCAATTCTTATCAATCCACTCCCATGGCAATTTTTCCTGCTGAATATCTTCTTCTTGTGAATCATCTAGAATCACATCGATGGTGGAATATTTTGTTCCATTCTCGGCAGTATTTTTACCCTCTTGCTTCAAATGCTTGGGATGATTGGTTGGATGTAGTGTCCAACATTGGGAAATGAGATTTCCCTTCTTCTGGAAATTTGTGCAAGTCTTTTGCATCTTTTTTTAAGTCACCCTCGCTTTGACTGTTTCCTGTATTCCTTCATTCTCTTTTAGTATCTTGAAACTTCATGGTTACACAAACCACAATAGGAACAACAACTCTTTCTCCCATTCATGCATGCAGATTTTTCATGCTTAATATAGTCATAAACAAATTGATTATGGGAATAATTATACCTAGGATGTTGCTTTTAATGACCATATTTTTTACCTTCTTAAGGAGATGAAATTGTAGAGGTTCCAGCTCTCTTTTGAAGACCAGCAACAATGTTCATGTCCTTAGAGCTTTCACAACTCTCTTGTTTTCTATAAGCTGCATGTCTAGAAACATCTTGCTGCGACATGGGTTTCAAACAATTTCATTCATCTTGATTACAAACTTTGCATGTTTTTGGATTTGAACCTGCAACAAAAGTTCTTCTTGGAAATGTCTCAAGTGCCTTCATGGCTTTGGATTTTTCACCATAAGGTTGAATATAGCCTAGACCAAAATTCTTCGGCCATTCCTCAACCATAATAGGCTCAACCATGCCTTGTGTATGTTTTCCTAGACCCTTACCTTCATAGCCCATTTTTAACATCAATTTGGACCCTATACCTCTAGTTTGTTTTTCAAATGAACCTACACATCTATCTGAAGAGGAATTTGAAGACAAATTTGAATGATTTACCTCTGCTTCAAGCATGTTTTTGGTTAAGGCCTCTTGACCATGATGGAGCTGCATCTCCATCTCATCCATTCTTTGAAGAATTCCTTCTTTATCTTGCTTCTTAGCAACCAATTTCTCATGAATTCTAGTGCGTTCCCTTACATCTTCATACATACTTCGCACCATATCCTTCAGCATGTAGAAGGTCTGCTTCATCTCTTTATCAAAGATTAATTTGGTTGTAGATTCAATCTCTTCTCTACGGCTTGTATCTCTTCTTCAAGCAGCCTCTTTTGAAAAAAATCCCTCTTGTGCTTCAAGGGTTTCCTTGAGGTCCTTTGTGTAAGAAGGATGCCTTCAACCTTCTTCCTTCTTGTCCTCTTCTGGACTTAGCTAGAAATATCTCCCCTTCAATCAATTTGCAAACAGTTAAATTCTTTGCACTATTAAACACCCTTCAAGTCAAACAAGAAGGAAAGCAACCTAGTGCTCTGAAACCAAATTGATCTGATATGGGTTTCTGACTTGTTTTTCTATGCAAGCACGTCCGACTCAATTAAAACAATTTAAGGATCTTGCTTATATGTGCATGTGCAAAAACGAATTATTGATTCAAGTGTATGTGTTTTAACTGGTTTAAGGATTTATGTGTGAGTAATTAAACATTTGTTTAAGCTGATTAAAATCATGTACAAAAACCATAAATTGTAGAAAATTAACCATCAACACATAACAATAAACATAATAAAGGAGTTTACCCTCAACACTTGGGCTACGTCTCCTTGAGCCTCCATAAATGGATTTAACTCTTTGGGACTAAGATGGTAAATTTATTTAATGAGCTGATGCTCAAATCCAATGGTTATTTGGACTATACCAAAGGCTTTATAATGCCATAATACCCCTGGATTGACTGTTCAATTTATGGAAATGGACCTAGGCTCCATTGGGCTTGACCTATTCTGTCGGTGTCCTTGAGCTTCCCTAAGATTATCTGTGGAAAAAACTCTCCTAGAAGTCCTCTTCTACTCTTGAAACCCTTTCTACTCTCTCCATCACATATCAATCATCCAAAATACGTTGTTCATTTTCTCAGAATGAGCTCTGGCTCCCTAATCTATGCCTCCAAAACTTGGTGGCACTAGGCTCCGTGAAATTTCCTTGTGGCTTCTTTGGCTATAGAGGTCTCAAATTGGCTCTAAAAGTCCCTCTATTAGATTCAAAATGTCCAAAATAGTCATAAATGACTATTAATTTGCTCAAAATGGCCTCTGTCTACTCTGGTTATGCCTCCAACACCTGGTGGCACCCTATGGCTTTGGTCTCACTGAAAACTTCTCTGTAGCATCTCAGCATTTGGAAGCCTCAAAACTATTCTTCAAACCCCATCATTGAATTCATAAGGTTCAATATTGTCATAAATGACTATTGGTTTCTTGAAAATGGCCCCTAGCTGCCCTGGCTAGGCCTCATTCTCCTATGAGCTCCTAGTGGCCCTCATGGCTGTTGGAACTTTTCTGAAAAAAAATGAAACTCAAAAGTCATCAAATGGATCATCAAACCTCACTAATGGCTCCAAAATTCTCTAATTATTCAAGAATGGCTCTTCATTCACTTAAAATGGTCGAAAATTGAGCCTCCTACACTTTTTCCCAGTGTCTCCTAGGAAAGCTCCACTAAAAGTGGAGAACTCCAGTTAACTGGAGTTAAATCTGGGATAACTACCAATTTAGGCATGCCTTTATCTTCTCTGTTGAAATAGGCTGCACATTTAATTTTACGGTTTTGGCGGTGGGCACATGCACACCCCCAAACTGTTAAATAAATGTTAGTTAGCGCTTATCCACTCCACAACCTCAGTTAACTGTTTTAACTATGGTATGTGTCTTCTCTTTAATGCATAAACCATGCAGTTTTGTTAACATTTAATGGTGGCATGCGATATATGTTGCAGGGACCACTGTCAGGTTGGGACCACCAGCGGTTCCCAACCCCCCAAATGCATTTTCATTACACCATAAGTGTAATCCGTGGCCTAATACTATTAAGTAACATTGTATAGAGCAGTCAGTAGAGTGAGTGCATGCCTGGAGGGAGGTCAAGGGGTCGATCCCTATGGCCTCACATAAAAATTTTAATATGCAGTTTTAGGGACACGTGGCGCCCTCTAATTGGCTCATCCCTGTACCTTCAAATAGAATAATGACACTTGTCACGATCCAATTGGCCCAGAAGGAATATTCTAGGGAATATTTTGAGGAATATTCGAGGCATATTCCCTAGAATATTCCTTTTTTTACTGTACCAATGCCCATTCAACCCTAGTCAACTATCAAAATATGAAATTTATTGGGTTTTTCAAAACGCGATAACTTCTTCATACGGTGTCGGTTTCGAACCATTTGTGGTGTGGGAATCAGGAAGATAAGATCTATTTGGTCGCTCAGGTTCAGTACACTTTTGAACACTTTGAAATTTGAGCTATCCCTTAGGCCCTGATCTAATTCTGATCAATATGGCAGCACAACAATAAAATGTGGTCCACGTCCTAACTGTTCCCACTACATCAGCACCTATAGTTGCACAATGCATTCCACCAAAGATATAATTTTGTAACAGTTAGAGTTTTAAGTTCAAGTTTAAATTCTAAAAATACCATGTCTGTTAGAGATTGTATTATTGTAATCTTTTGTATAAATACTTCAGTTTTGGAAGTATCATGGGTCGATTCATTGATAACAAAACTATTTCTTTTCTATTGGAGTATTGTAAGATTTTTCAAAGCACTTGAGCATCAATAATAATTATACCATTCACAGGATTCTTATGGCTTAAATACTAGTGGCGTTTTTCTTATTTTATTATTTTTCACTGTTATCTTTCATCGTAATCATCTGAATTCTGATTGTAAAGTAGAAAGCGTGATGAATAGGATTTAATTTTGAGTACCTTATTCTAGTTGAATTTACAATCATAATGTTTTCCACTAAAGGCAAAACTAAAGAATTCTTAATTTATCTTTAGTTCTATTGAATATTTTCATATTTCTATCATAATCCATTTATAAATTCGAAAGATCTAGTAAATACTTCTAGCTTTCCCTTTTTTTACTCTGTGAAATTTTGATGCAACTATCCAATTATATTTTGACTCCATTGCCCAATATACTTTAATAAATTTAATACAATCAATTTTCCAAAATCCAAAACAAAACAAACCCCTATGCACTAATATATAACCTAAAATGCCCCTATAAATAAATTTATATCTAACAGAGAGAGCCCTCTCTGAATCTAGGAAGGCTAGGTACTGGATTCCAAAGTTGGTTTGATGTTGCCTCTATAATTTTTCTTCAGCCTCAAAATTACAAAATGCTAACATAGTGGCGACCATACTGGGGAATAATTTCATCTTCCTCAGAAATTACATCAAAGTTCAGATCTAATTACTGATGGTGGATAGTGACCAGACACAAAGAAGGTTGTTCCATTCACCTGGCGACACCACAGTTTTTAGTTGATGTAAAGGCTCCACTGGTAGAATGATCCAAATTTTTTTCGGACATGTGGTGACTCCATTATTTTATTGATTGACAAGATGAATCCAAGAATACAACGTAGGTATGCTCCAATGAACAGAGATCACATTCCTGGATTTCCACACAAAATTCCCAAGGTAAATTGGGAAAGAAATCTTCCTATTTTTCGATATGAGAATGTTAATGATGCTTTTCTACATCTCATTAAATTTAATATTCATTCATGGAAGTTGAAAGTTGAATGGCATGAGGACTGACTCATGAATATGTTTATGGAAACATTAGATGGACAATCGATGGAATGGTATGAAGGTTTAAACCTTGTTAGTTTTTTTTCTTTAAAATATTTCCACAAGGTGTTTTATGAGCATTATAAAGGATATTCCCCATATTTGTTATTAGTGGAAAATTGTTGTGATTAGTTTGAGGTTTTCATACAATACATTGAAAGTATTGATGAAGACCTAGTAGATATGAATGATGAGGATCTCTTAGAAGCACTTTATGGGTTCCATTACCAAGTTGACTGTCATGATAATCAAGGGAAGATAGTTGAAAATGAAAGCCATCAAGAAATGAAAGTAGATCCATAGCATCTCTCTGTGGAGAAAATGATAATTCATCTCCTCTTTTGTATGAGGCTAAGAATACATTCAGTCTCATTATCAGTCTTCAGGAGAGAAAGAAGACAATTACTGTGTTATCAAAAGGAAAAAAAAAATTTATTTCTCCTCTATCTGAAGATGAGATATATGAGCTCCTGAATAGTCATATTACAGCCCAAGCTAATGTAGGTTTGCAGTGTTCACATAGTCAAGAATGTGTTGCTAAAAATAATTCCATTTTTGAAAATGAAAATCTATGTTTAAATGAGGACAATCCTGAAACCATATTTATAGATCATCATGAAGAGAGACAATATCCTTTTCCAATGTTCATATTTTATGAAGTTTCTCCTGAACCTGATTTGCCGAAGTATGATAAATCTGAAGATAATTTTGATGAGGAGCATGATGAAACTATACAGGATATTGTTGTGAGTAAACCAATTTATGATGATGATTCCCTGTAAGGAGATCAGCTAGAAGATATTGTTTTCTTTCATGAATATGATAGGGCTGTCATGTTTGATAATCATGAAGATTTTTTTTTGTTTAAGGATGACTTAGAGTATGAATTTGATGACTATGAGCATGAGAGAGATAGTATGCCAGAGATTGAGTCAGAATTTGTTAATCTTGAGGAATTTACAACCAATAATCAAATAACAGAAGGTTATACTACCCCATGCCTTCCTATCAATCAAAAACCAAGTGTTCTTTAAGATTAGAATGAAGGGAGTACTTGTTTTTTTGCTGTTGGATCTCAAGACAAGGTAATGCTTCAGGATTTTCAAGATCCCTTCAGTGATATTTTGAAAACATTAGAGAAGATGAATGTTGTTTTGTTTGTCAGCATAAGCCTTGGTTTCAGTTTCTATTGTGAGTTTCCTACATGTACATCATTCTGCCTGCTCGAGGAAAGTGAGAGCATAATTTCATTAAGTAGCCATCTCCTAGATTGGTTACAGTGGAAGGATCATTTCACCTAATAAAAAATTGTAGAGTAGATTAGGGTAGATTGGTATCATTTTAGTTTGATTTAATTTTATTTTCAACAAGTGTTGACATAATTCATCAAGGTTTGAAGCCCGGGGTGAAGGCCCTAAGGCTTTGATGATCTGTTAGTGTGGGATGAAGTTTACAGTGTGTTTTATGTTTCATTTTTAGTTTCAGTTTGCATATTTTGGATCAACCCAATGGATCATGCTACTAGTCTATGGTGTTCTTGGCACTTCACATGTTTTTTTGATCATTTTATTATGAGGTGGTAACCATAGTGGCCTATATTTTAGGGACCTTACCTAGGTGATTATGGATGGAATGTCCCCATGGTACCTAAGGCAAACATCAAACACCATATAAGTGCTCTTGTGTGGTGACATTCAACTCCATTATGTTCACTTGTATCTGTTATGAAACAAGATTCAAAAAAAGAAGTAAAGAGGATCAAAGCCTTATAAATAAGCCACTTCAAGGGGGAAACCTCCTTTACATTACATAAATGAACAATCCTCGGATGATACAAAGGAAAAAACCTCCTTTCTATATATAGGAGTCCATGGAGTCACAATATAATCCTAGCCGACCTAACAATGATAATGTAATTGTGAAACAATAACCATATTGGGGCTTTATGAGGAAAAATAATAACAATATGGGGACTATAGTGGTAAAATAATAACAATAAGGGGATACACTAGTATTATTGGGACCTAGCATGCCCATCGTCTTCAAACAAGTGTTGTCCTCAACACTTGATTATTTCTCTGTGCATCTGTATCAAATTTTCATCCTCCCATGTGGAACCTTTAGCAGGTAAGTTATTCCACTTGCTGAGATACTCTGAAGTTGAGTTATTTTTTCTGTGACTACTTCAAAAATTCTTTAACTACAATGTTAAACTTATTGTTGTTTCATTCGATTATGCACCAAAGCTAGGTTATCTTTTGAGAGTTGGAGAACTTGTTGTTGATGCTCGATGTAATATTCCACTGCTTCATCATCCATATTAATTTTCATTTGATCCTTCAAACCATCCAACTTAGCCTTCTTGTCTACTTTTAAACCATTTATGTCATCTTTGGTTGCTCTTTGTAAGATCGAAATTTGTTTCACTTGGTACCGTAACTTTGATATATCATGTTGCACTTCTTCCTCTTCATGAGTCATAGTAGAGCCTTGAGGCTTTAATGGGTGCTGAATTATTTTTAGGGTCCATTTTATAACCCAATATTGATATATATGCTTCAATATGCCCTTTGAATCACTTCAAACTAATTTTTCAATCAAGACATATGCAATTTTGAAAACAATACACACATTTTTCTTTCTTTTGAGGAGAATGATATTGAAACTGATGTATCTCTGTAATTTTGTATCCAAAATAATTTATGTTTGTTCCCATAGTATCCCTCTGATTCGTCTTTCCAATTCCATAGGTATTACATAATTTGGATTCTTCAAGGAAAATTTATGCACAAACTCCCACAATGACCTAATTATGGACTAGTTTAGTAGAGAAAACTTGTATGGCATGCCACGTGGCATTGTTTCCTCCTTTGGCTATGAAATTGATACACAAGAAACTAAATTTTGTGTGCTTTCAGCCACTTTTTATAGAATTCTAATCTGATGCTCAAAGGGAGAGTTACGACAATTTTCCTAAGGTCATCTCTTTGAGATGAAATTCGGGAGCCTGCAAAAACCCTAAATTCCACAGATCATATCTCTGAAAATATTGCGAACCAAGATCTGAAGTTTTTACACAAACTTTCTCTGGATGTTTTGAAAATTGGTCTATTTTTTTATCATTTGAACCTTCATAGAGAAAAAATTATAGAGAAAATTCCACGGTGACCTATTTAATGCAGTGAAACCCTAGAATCCAAAGCTCTCATACCAAATGTTATGAAACCAGCTCCAAAAATAGAAAAAAAGAGAGATCAACACCTCAAAAATAAGCCACTTCGAGCGGGTAACGTCCTTTACATTACATAAATGAAAAATTCTTGGATGATACAAATGAAAAAACCTCCTTTCTATATATAGGAGTCCATGGAGTCACAATATAATCCTAGCTAACCTAACAATAATAATGTAAGGGCACAAAAATAACCATAGTGGGGTTTTATGGGGCACAATAATAATAATATGGGGACTACAAGGGTACAAAAATAAAAATAAAGAGATACACCAGTATTATAGGGACTGAACAGTGTCATTCAAGGTTGATATGGGGTTGTTATGTACTACTTCTCAGCCCTTTAGTAGTCCAATGTCCTTGTAGGATTGATCTCTTGAATCTTCCCATATTTTAGGAGGTACATTTTATATTTTGTTTTTTTTGTGTCTCCTAAGTATTTTATAGTGCATGTTTTATAGTCTATGTCTACTTGGACATGAGGTGTCTTAATCAATTAAATTAATTAAAATTATATATTCACCATCGCTAAAAACAAATTCCATTATTCTAGATGATTGAAAAAACTTTCTCTATAAGAGGAATCTCAACCACCACAAAGACATAATATAACTCCACTATCGGAGCACTTAGATCAAGATGGCGCATGTTCGTGTTAGTACCATACACCTTTATTTTAGCTTGCCTAGGAGCCATACCATACATGTGAGTCTTTCTAATCCTATAATTAGCTACTCTTCTAGTCACTATGGACTATGATTGAATGCCTCTTACATCATTGTATGATATCATGTGTTGCTCATTAGTTGATGATTACAAGTAAATTTTTCATCATGTTGTTGAATGTTCAATGGAAGTATAAATCTTAGTTGGCTATATATAGTCATTGTTTACCTTTTGTGATGGCCATGCCTATGCCAGTTATTTTTGGTTTCTTCCTTCATTCACGTCATCACTCGGTCTATTCTATGTATATTAATAGGGGATACATTAAGTCCAACCTTCACCAAATATTCTCTCGTCAACCTAAACTCATTATACAAGAGGCTGGTTGACGAGCTAGATGTAACTTGGAGTTTGCAATTCTTAGTGGAAGGCTTCCTCATGATCAATAGTTTGTTAACCTTGTTGAATATTAATCAATTAAATCCATGAATTTTAAATGTCATCAAATATATTCACACGGGTTGTTCTATATACCCTGGGGTCAATCTTCATCATTGGTGGGTTCCCTCATGTTTTTTAATATTATACGTTAATGAAAAATAATTAGACAACTTCGACCATTTTCAATGTCAACTCCTTTATTCGCATGTTGGAGATTTGTACCATCAACATTGAGTATAATACCTTGGGTTTTTGGATATCTTACTATTATATTGAACCACTCCCAAGACATGTTCGATCTTGTACTATACCGTATACTTTCAGGACTAATCCGGTGCACCACTCTTTTATCTATCCATATTTCTACCGATGTATACTATGACATAAATCCACATTGTATTTGTTGTTGGATATTATCTTTTGGTTTTTTTAAGGATCTGTTGTGTATTTCTCATGGGCAGGTCATAACATTTGATGCCATGGATCTAGAGTGTATTTTTCCAGCCATGTTAAATTCTTCTTTATGTAGATCAAGTGTTTTTTGACCTCAAGGTTAATCTATTATGAATGTGACTTGGTTGTTGGTATTTTTTTGATCTGTTCCTTTTGTTTCAACTTCTTCATTGCATTTTTATGTGTGTTTTCATCATTCATTTTTTCCATTAGTTTCACTTCTGACAAAATGCATTAGGGGGCATATATTTTTTTCCCAAGGAAAAATCATAACTTTCATTAGTTAGTTGAAAATTACATGTTGTAGATGCTTCTCAAGAATCATATATAAAAATTGGTGGCCAAGCCACAAACTAATAAAAAAGTATGTTACATAACTGTAACCTTTCCCGTAATAAATATACATGATTATAATCCATATATAATATTGTTTAATTCAAAAATGAACGATTGAAAAAAAAAATCCACCCATAAATCAAGGTTGTGCAGCCCCCTGAGCATGTTGGTCATTAAAAGGTATGTGGCAGTACCAATAGAATTGATAATAATTCTGACCTTGAATTATCCAGTGATCTATTGGCTCGAGTGCTACTTCCTTGGAAAGTAGATCAAAAATTTGATTCCTCTCCCTATCAATGTGATAACATGAAATGGTATCAAAGTGGGATTTCAATAATAAAAATTATTCCAACAAATTATTGAGTGTGTGCATGTGAAAAAGGATTGATTATTGAACCAATTAATAATAAGTTGGAGTCTCCAAATATCTGAAGTTTCATGCATCCTTTTTTAAGTGCAAAAGAGAGAAGGTGTCTGAGATAGGAAAGTTCAGCAAAGTTTTTAGTGCCTCTACCAAGGCCCATTATTAATTTGAAATAATGACCTTCATGGAGATATAATGTAGCCCCTCCGCCACATCCAACATGTTGTGTATATCCATCAAAGTATGCCCGTGGATTTTATTTTTTAATGACCTCTACTATAATAGCTTTGTGATATTGTTTTGGATCATCCTCAAGTATCATGCGATATAGAGTAGATATGTGTGCATAAATAATGGACCATTTCAGGATTTCTTCATGGAATATTAAAATATTCCTGGAGATCCATATGCCCTGACAAAAAAGAAGAGGGATATTCCTTATCTTTGTGGGTTGTGCAAGATTCCACTATGTTTCCTACGTAAGTGGAAAAGTATGTTTATTCCATGAAAAAATAGTATTCGTAAATTGAATCAACTACTTCCAGAGAGAAATGGAAGAGATATAATTTAGGAAAAGGTGATCAATGTCTTCAACTTCTTTTTTACAAAGGGCACACTAGGACGGGCCATGGAGGGACTGTTTTTTAAGGTTGACACCTGTAGGTACCTTGTTCCACATAATATACCACATAAAAAACTTGGCATTTGGAGGACTTTTCAATTTTCATAATGGGTGCCACCACCATTGCACATCGAGAGGTTTATGATCATCAGAAATGATAGGGTATCCATCCCTAGGGTTATATTTTTCATGTTGTGATAAGGCCCAAATGAGCTCATATTCCCCGTCCAGTATTATAACATGTGTTTCAGAAAGAGCATTAATGTAGTTTGTCCATTCCTTATGCCAATGCAGTGGAATGTGAAGTTCAAGGGTCGATTTCTAGGCTTGAGAGAATATAGAGGTAGGATCAACAATGTGATCAAGTGTAGAGATGTCCGCATATTCCAAGTATTAAATGAGATCAGGGAAGAGTATGTGTGCATTGACGCAACCAAACAATGGATCCCGCCCAGTAAAAACCTGACTTCCCAAGCCTATTCTCCAAGCGAATCTGTTTTTGATATTCTCAATTGAGTTTAGTATGGCTCACCAGATCAAAGAAATATTAACCCTATTCTAGTGCATGCTCCTGATCGAATTAATGGGACAGAGAGGATTGATGTACTTCTAGATGACTACCTTAGTCCATAGGTTGTCTGCAGTAAGGATCTTCCATCCCAATTTGGAATCAAGCACTTTGGAAAATATTTATACATAATTTAAGCCCGATCCCCCCCATTTCTTAGGCAAAGCAATTAATTCCCATTTGGCCCAGGAAAATGTGTGGCCATCCTCTTATCCTTTCCATAGGAACCTGCAGCAGATCTACTGAATTACCGGAGAGAGCTTATTTGGTAATCCAAGCAAGTTAGGGGGCATATATTATTACCATAATTTCCACATTATGTTAGTGAGAGGAACCACTTTTCAACCTCCTTCATTTGTTTTCTCGAATGTACCCTTTCCCCTCCTTATCTTAGCTAAGTTAATAACCTCAGTACCACAACCTTGGAATTTTGTGTACCCATAAATCCATGAGTGTGTGAATGCCATTACTCAGTATAAAAATTGGCTTCTTGAAATGAGTGATGCAGGTAAAAAATCTTGAAGTGATCCTTCCCAAGGAGATCAACTCGACCTATATTATCTTGCGTTGGATGAGAGTCAATAATTACATAAGTTTCGTAACTTCCCTTGGCCCTAGGTTTCTAGAAACATCCTTCTAGATTTTGGAAGGCATATTTAGTGATACCCTCTTAAGGGTGATGGGAAGAATAAGAGATATATATCCTAGTTATGTTGGAAAAATATCATGAAAACTTTTTTTCTTGCATCTCAAATGAGCATAGTTTGTTTATAAGTTGAGGGAGGAAAGAGAAAATGGATGATAGGAGATCATGAGCTATGATCAAGGTGTAATATAGCTATAATAAATAGAAGTTGGTGGATTTCTCTGCCTAGAAGAGCCATACATTTAGTATGCATGCATGAAATGAAATGAGTGACAACATGATGGTGGTGGTTACTTTTTCCATTAAGTTTTGTATCAAGATGAAAACCACTCTAGGTATATTTATTTTGCTCAAGGGAGATCTCTTAGCAAGGAATTTATACTAATTTGAGGGAAAATTACTGGGAATTTGGTTCACAACAACATAGGATTATAGAAACAATGGCCTTTTTGGAAATCACAACACTTATTATTTCATATTTGTTTGAATTTAATGGAACATTTTGTGGTTGTATAGTACGTTGATTATTCACTAGATTTTTTTTATCGAATTTGGTGGTAATTTTGAAGGTTTAGGTTTTGAATGGCACATGGACTTACTAGCTTTATCGTGGAAATGTATCTTCTCCGTGCTTCATCTCTTTAAGTTTTTTACTCATTTCCTATTTCTCATCTCTATTCTAACATTGTCTTATGAGGAGCCTAATTTTACAGTTAAGTTTTGAATTATATTTTTGAGTGGTTTAGTTGTATTTTTAACTCTCTCTAGTTTTGAGAAATAACCATTTCCACACTTTAATATATAGGGTCTAGTCCATAATCTAATTTGTTTTCAGATAATCAAGTTGGAAATATGGTTTTATAGAGATGGGTGAATATATATAATATAAAATTTATCAATTTAAAACAATTCAAACCAGATAAAAATCAATTATAGAAGGATCACATGAAAACACTAGATGTATATGGAAACTCTTAAGGAAGAAAATCACAAAACTCATTTATATGAATACGCTTATAGGAACCAACCTACCATTACATAAATTTACTAGAGCCAACCATAGTGAGACAAGAATCTTCTGATTTACAAGAATCAACCTGATGGAGACATTGATCCCTTGATTTATAAGGACCAACCTGAAGGAAAAACCAATCCCCTAGCTAATTTAATATGAATCAATTTTTTTAATCTATTGTGTCCTTGAATACTTTTCTCTCAACACTTTTTCTATGCATCACAACATATTCTACACATATCAAGTTGCCATAATAATTTTATTACAAATTAATATAATTTTATGTTATGATCTTAGATCAACTTCTTATCAGGGAAAATTTTAAGAACCCCCTAAATTTATATGTATAATAAATGGGCAGATCCCCATGATACATAGGAAAAATGGAAGGCGATTTTATTAATAATATAATAAGTAGATATAATTTTTTTGGTGAATATGTCATGAAATTATATTATCTTGTAAAATCATGGCGAATCACCAATACAAATGGCAAATCACTAGTACAAAATGGTGAATCATTGTCTAGTGGAGTTGGGGGTGTTGGTTCCAATGAAGATATGGTAGTTGGACCAGGAGTTGAAGGAAGCGAACCGAGACCAAGCATGGCACATGGTGACTCATGAGGGAATTAGTTCTCATGTAGTTTGGAAAGTGCATTCGTCTAGTTCTGTTAAGCGTAGTTTTTTTGTTCATGCTACTACTACCACTAATATTGAGGTGGGAGAGGAGTTTGAGGAGTCCTCAGACTCTGAGCCAAATGATGTTTATGTAGCTCCTGGTGATGATGCCATGTGTAGTAGTGGTGATGAGTTTGATGATTGATCATGAAGGCTGCATAATATTCAAATTTAAACAGACCCATTACACAAAATCCATGAAGAGAAAGCTCTAGCAAAAATAATGTTGTGAAAGTCTAGATTCTACAGCATTATTAGAACTCCCTGCTTCTCTGAAAATAGATCCATGAGATGAAGAATATGTTAAAAAAAATGGGGACCGATATGTTTTATGGGAACGAAAACTATTCTTGTTCAAATTCTTTCAAATGCAGAGACTTGATAGTTTTCAGTGAAGGAAATCTTTCTGATCTTAGGGATTTCTAAGAACCTTTCTTAGAGAGAGAACCGCAATGTATGAAGTTATATTAGAATTTTATAGGTTATATTCATTGTAGATGTGGATGTTAGAAGTGGAAGAAAACACTTCAAATATTAGCAAAAGATATCACTACAAACTTTTGCACTGTACAAAGGTTCTATCTAATGTGTAGGCAACATAGGCTTCCTTATATGACTTCAACAATAGTATCACTTGAAACAATATATTTTCTGTTGTGTTGAATAAGGAAGCTTTGATGACGTAAATTCATCTAGTTGCGGCACAATTCGACTTGTCAACTTTTTCGCCCACAACAGAATCAAATGGAGGAGCCTTAGAATAAATCCCATCAACCCACACAACAGGATGATCACCTCTGTATTTTGTAGAGCTCACACACAAAAGAAATAAGTTACAAGTAGAGAGCAGTGCCACCTGACTATGTAGATTCATGAGATCTCAAGGAGTGCCCTTACCTCCACCCATGAGACCCTTGCAATAGTGTCTCTGTCGAGGCCCTTTTTACAATCACATAAGACACCCTCCTTCCCACTGATCTAGATCTCTGCAAAGAGTGGCCTATATTCACAAGATCGAATCTTCCAATTTATCCAAAGTTCTCCATTAGGGGATTATTCACTTTAGCTTTAGATGATAGGAGATATACACCTATTGGTAATATAGTTTTAGAGGCCAACAGATTCTCATAGCCCTCCCTAATTAGTAGGTGATAGCTCCTCCAAACATTGATGTATTTCTACAGGAAACTTTCAATCAAGATATTTCTCCTGGTTCTCAATTTATTGAGAGGGGCCCTTTCTTATCTTGGACTCTTAGCTTTGTAACATTTTATATCTTAGATTAAGAATTTCACCCTCTAGGTATTCAACCTCATAAGTTAGATATTCCGTTATAGGAGTTGCACTCATGCTCCCACTACATATTGTTTATGATGTACGTTGTAGTCCATTAAACCTATTTGTTTTCATTTTCTTCTTGAAGTTCTATGCTACATCCCTCCACCTACAACTATTTAGGGAGCTTTAGAAGAAGAAACATAGAGCTAGAGGAAATGATGAATTCCAACCTGAGCACCAGACTATTAATCACATTTTTACACTCCAGGCCATAATTGAGGATTCCCAACATTGTTCCTAGAAATTTTATTGTTGTTTCGTAGACTTTCAAAAAGGATTTTGACTCTGTCCCCATAGAGGCTTTGTTCCACATACTCAAAGATATTGGCATCTCAGAAACCCTTTTGTCAACCATTATGCATTTTATATGAGTCAAACATTGGTCATATATTCACCAACACATGGGCTATCATATTTTATCCTAAGTATCATTGCTGTAAAACAAGGTTGCCCCTTTTCCCCTACACTATTTGGATCTATATTGACAAGTTGGAGTCCTTGCATGAGCACATCCAAGATGGCAATGGTTGTCTCCTACACCATGTCTTAGTTTATATTTTGATGTTTGCAAATGATGTGGCCCTTCTAGTCTCATCCCCAGAAAAATTGCAAAGACAGCTCGATGCCCTGGCCCTTTTCTGTGATCTTCATCAGCTGACTGTCAACCTAGGTAAAAACCAAAGTCGTCATCTTCAATGTGTTGAAGGAAATTCTCCCTGAACACCATTTATTTCTCAAAGGAGAGGAGATCAAGATAACAAACTCATATACTTATCTAGGGGTACTATTCACAAGACCTGACTTTAGTTTGCAACATGCACTTCAGCCCTGACTCAACAAGGGCTATGGGTCCTTGGCACTTCTTGAGAGGTAGTGTTTCTCAAATATTTTTCAAGACATATCTACCAAGATGTCACTCATGCACACTCTTGGCCCAACCCAGAGTTCTAAATGGTTCCAAGGTTTTGGTACCTAGTTTACTAGAGTCTAATTGGTCTTCTAAAAAGAGAGTATAGATCATCCTCCTTTTTTGCATTTTTCAATGCAAATATCCAATTCCTCAACCCATCATCCTTATAGAGTTTGCAGCTCACCCCTTCCTACTTGAGACAATGTTTTGTCTTGTCCCTCTTTTACACTATGCTCAAAAATCCGTGAATACAACAAAGGGACATGATCGGTATCCATGCTTGGCCTTTTTCTCATTAGATTCCATTGCAACAACTACTCCTTCGGCTTGATCTCCTTGATTCAATTAGTATTATGATGGACCAACTTCCTCCATTAAAATATTCCCTATATGCACCTAACCATCTCTTACCAACCAAATAAAAGATGAAAAAAATCATCCAAGAGGATATCTATAGGATGTAAAAATTAAAATATACGAATTAACAAATTAAATGATGTAAAAATTTGAATCACACATGTTTCACTTTATAGGATAGTTTGAAGGCCTAAACCTATGAATGTTTTGTTGCTTAAGGTTTGATTAGAAGGACTGAAAAAAAAATACAATCTCCATGTGTTCCAGCTTTGTGGCTATCTCCAAATACTTTCAAACATAAAATTGCAACATATTTTCACAAGGAGATTACTCACGGTTTAACATATCAGACTTGACATCTTATATTAACAGTTTCCTTTTACATGATGCCAGTCTTCTTCCCATTACTAGAGCTGCCCAGATATAGTAAGAGATCTGATCTATACTTAAATATTAATAAAGACTACAATAATTTGGTTTCCTTGTACGTTAAGGAGGAATGGGAGTAAATACCTCATGTTCATGTCAATTTTACTGGGATTCAAAGGGGGTGACTATAGAGAGATAGGGTCTAAGAGGGTGGCTACAATTTTTTTTAAAGGTAATGAAATATACAAGTTAAGCTGCCTCAACTAACCCTCTATTGGTATGGGTATTTAGTCATCTGAAACAATTTTTTATATACTATAAGTTCTCAAAAAAATATGAGTGATTTTGAGGCCTGGAAGATGTCTGAAACAACAGAGTGTGAACTAGTAAAGCTAAAAACCTAGATAGTATGAACTGAAGAAAGCCAAATTTTGTATTATAATAACCTCTCCATCTAAAGGTTTTAATAGGATTATTTTTGGATGCATCCATCCAGACACTAAAAAAAAATGCAGTTTGCAAATTGTCCTGACTTTCAACCTTAGTCATTGACTCAGTTACTCTTGTTTATCTTTGTAAATATCTGAAATGACTATGCCAACTTTTATTAAAATTCACATCAATAATAGGCAATGTAAAAAAGGAAATACCTGTACTAATATTTAAGTCAAGAATAAGAGAGAATCCAACGAAGATTACATTGAGACCAACTTAATTCTGTATCACCAAACACATGTTTCTTTAGGAGACTTATACATGTTTAGAAATTTTTTTCATAAATTAAGGAAAATTCAACCTCACATAAATTTTCCTGAGTCCTGAACATTGGTTGGTCTACATTCAACATTAGACAAATAGGATGAGACCTGAACAATTCTCCCAGAACAAAATTTTCAGTTTTGCTGCTTGCCCCATTTACTAGACAGGACCCTTAAAGAGGCTAGAAGTCTTGTTGATCTGTATCAAAATTAAAATTTTCTCACCAAGATATCATTGCCAAAGGTTTTAAACTAGTTAAAATTCTCACCAGTCATTACATATTCTGGAGTATCATAACCATATGTCTCATAACTTGAGTTGAAACATGGGTGTTGTCTCCCTCAAGTCTGTCTTTTGCTAGTCCAAAACCAGACAACTTGGCATTGTATTCCTGCACCAAGTACATATCTCTCCATAAAGACTTAAGATAATCCAAAGCGTAACACTGATCCATCTCATAATTTTGAATTTGTAGGTACAAACCGAATCCAGTAGAATATTGGATGTTTTAAAATCCCGATAAATCACTGGTCCTTCAGCCCCTCCATGAATAAATGCCAAACCTTTTGCTGCACCCTGTTGTTATATCATCCACCACCTTAGCCCTAAGAAGCTTATAAAGGCGGATCACCTGATAGCTTAAAGTACTGAAATATTTAAAAGTGTGAATGGGTAAATACGAAAGGATATCCATATAAAAAATGGAATAAGGCGCTACATTATATGGTAGACTTGTGGAAAAGCTTTAACTAGAAGAAAAGGACAAAGGTGCAAGACAGCTGTATGAGGTAGGACCCACCCACACTCTGCATATTCGAAGGATAAAGACGCGTGAACAATTCCGGGGGGGTCAAGGATGGCAGGGGGAAGGTGGAAACTCCCCCCTCCGGAATTTTGGTGACGTGGCATACGATGGGACCCGAGGAAAATATTCTGTGGGGAAATGGATGCAAGATTGAAGTTGCTACGAAACCCTCCCGGCCTTTCTAGTGGATCTGAACACGAAGGAAACTTGTCACTACGAGTACAACGGAAAGGTAATTCCTAGGACATGGGCCCAGTACATGACCAGTAGCGGCATTTAACCCAACATGTGGTATACACCTAACCGAAATCTAATAGCAAATAACCAGATGCCACGGGTCTCAGTGTCAACGTCCTTATGACGTCAACCCTACTAGTGTCATCCTAGTCTCGTTTTCTGGGAAATATGAAGTTCTATAACCCTGTCTTGTAATTCACTGTGGTAAAATACTTTCTGTTATAGGATACGGTATAGCTAAAGCACGAGCGCCTAGTACCAGGCTTGCCAAGTCGTTTTCGACCTCCCTGCGTCATTTTCCCTGAGCATTTTCCTTACTGTGCAGGAATTCCGTCCATTTTTCACTGTTTGGTTTCCTTCCACTTTTCATTTTTCGTAATGGTCATGGGTAAAGTCATGGTTAAGAAGTCAGAGCCCGAAACCGCTCAAGGTCATGAGTTCAGTGCTGCTCCTAGACTTGAGCCTTTCATAGACTTGCAAGTCCACATCTGAGACTCACAATACCCATTTTCATTAGTAGTGTCAAACCAGAGATTTTTAGGAAGCATGTGGAAAATAGGGGTAGGTTCAGAGACATTTTGTCCATAACATATCACCAAATTACTCCCCCTGTCTACCTAGTTGTTGAATTCATTTTTTGGCTCATAGAAGCTTAAGATGAATGCTGGGATATTTTCCTATCATCTAAGGGGAACAAGATACTCATTATATCTCCCGAAATCATCAGAAAACCCCTCTATTACCCTACCAGTTCAAATTATGTTAGTTTTAATGAAATGACGATATCCCGTCAGTTTTCCAAGTTACCATGGAGGCAACAAAGCAATTTTATCACTGTTATTTCTAACTCCCACCTCACATATTTCCCATCTTTAGACACGGTGCCCCTGAGAACATTCAAGAAATACCTTCAACCAACCCTTTCTCTAATTACGGTATTACTAGGTATAGGAGGGGTCGAACAGGTCTCGAAAGAGTGTGTATCCCTTTTATGGTTAATGTCACAACCTTTCGTTTTATTAGATATCCATGGTTTCTTGGCCACCTCCATCCAAGCTCAATTTCAATACCACTCAGCTACAGGTCATTTTCGTTTCTGTTCCATGGTATTCTACCTTTTCCTCTTCCAACATGCTGATAAGTTTGAGGGTTTGGGTCTAGGAAAGGTTTATATGATAAAATCTTAGCCAATACTTGTCTTTGACTCAAGTCCCACAATGCATCAGTTGGAAAACGGGGTGGGTTATTCAAGTTTCTTGAACGAATTGATGATAATAGCTTATACTTATTCATGAAAATCCTCTGCCCAGGATTTTTCCTGAGTAGAAGAAGTGGCTACAGTACAGTAAGGCTGAAAGCACAGGAGACTGGTACCTATTTGATGACTACACTGAAATCAGGGTTTACGGTGCAGAATTTTCCCCTTACAAATTGCCAGTTTTTCCCACCCTACGGATTTATGCCCTAGAGTACCTCTGGCAGACCTTGAAAGCTGACCAGCTCCACTTCCTCCCTGCGAAAAGGGGTTCATTCTCAAACTCCCTACAACCATTGGCCCCTTCATTGTTAACTCAAGGCATGCCCTCCCCATAGTGGAAAACCTGCTCAAGGGCATGGATTTAAGGCAAGGGAAAGCTTGGCCCTATGATCGGAAATGCGTCATCTCAGATAAAAGGAAGAATATTAAATCAACTACTTATGCTCATGAAACTAGACCCTTCATCGAGTGGAGAGCTAATCTTGATACCTGGCCTTTATTTTCACAGATGGAGACCGATTCATATGCGAAAGGGGAAAAAGGAGATACTACTTCAATAAGAGAAGCAGGCAAGGAAAAGGTGGAAGAAGCTGGTGTTTCGGGAGGAGGCTCTCCACCTTCCAAAAGGCAGAGAACCAATGATGAAGAAAGTGTCAGAGAAGAGAAATCGCTGCAAAAAGAAACATTGTATGGTCAATCAGACAAGGGAAAGGCAGGTTTTGTGGTAATATGTGATGGCACATCATCTTCTGACTTCTAAGAAGTTTTGCAAGCCATATCTATAAATAGGTCGAAGGAGGACAGTGAAAGGAAGGTGAAAAATAGAGCTATCAGGGAAAAACACTGGTCTAAATTAGAAGGATATGTTGACAAATATCATACTAGGTTTTCAACCAAGATTGAGATGGACAAAGAACAATTGGTATTGGCCATGACTGAAGTGATATTAGACCAATAGGTTGGGACCACCAGCTACAAAGCTCTAGAAGTGGCAGTAAACAAGTCACAGGTCCCACTAATTGACAAGCGCAATCTATTCCAATGTTTTGGTGATATGCTAAAGGACGAGGTTGTGAAGTTCTCCCTCACTGTGAGGAAGCTACAAACCAAGCACAACCAAGTGCTTGAGAACCTCAAAATGGAGAAGATTAATTCCCGTGCACTCTCAAATGACTTGCGCAATCTGAAAATTGTTGTAAAGGGAAAAGAAAGCGGCAAAGCAGACCCTCAAGGCCATGTCATCTTAGAATTGCAAAAAAAGGTTACAGATCTGAAACATAAGGTGAATATTCCTGGCTCTTAGCACATACAAACTACTAAATTAGCCCAGATAGAAAATGAAAAGGTCAATCTGCCAGACTCCCTTGCCAAGGAAAAGGAAGAGAGGGTTAGAATTTCTGGTGATATGACTACCCTCCAACTAAATATGGACGAGTTGTAGAAAAACTGGGATGCACATGTATGCTCCACACCACCTCCTGAAGGGTCCAGCTCACTCTCGGAGCAACTGACCACAGCGCTAGTTGAACATCAAGCGGTAGAGAAGCAAGTTAAAATGGCACGACAGAAGATCAATGAGCTCGAGGCTCACCTCAAGGAGAATTCCAAGAAGGTAGAAGCTCTACAGAAGGAAATAAAAGAGGGGAGATAAGAGAAGTTACAATAGGAGAAGACTATCCGAGACCTTATGAACCGGATAAAAGAAAATATCACCCTTCTGGACGCCTTACGCTTAATTTGGATGGACATTATTATGGAAGTAAAGAAGAGTTGGGCTTTCCTTACCCTCATTGAAGAAAAGAAGGCCGTGGTACGCTTATTTAGAAGAACCCTTCACGAAAGATATACTGACGCTTCAACTAAGGTGGAAAATGCCAAAAGGTATGTTGATCTCCTAAATGATTTTAGCTCAACAGAATTGGCTAAATGAGGAATCAAAAGCAGGTTCAACGAGGCGTCAGAATGTCAGAGGGTGATGGAAAAGGAAGCTGTGCGCAACCTTGCACTGGGCAGTTTAGAAAAGATAGTGACAAGCTTGGAACAATTCGAAGCAGAGTGGACCGAACTAACACTCGCAGGCCTCCCATCATGGTGGGAGCCTTCAAATGTGGTTCTTCAACCGTTATCAGCATATGAGGGCTGGTTGACAGAAGTGATGAATCAGACTTACATACCATCTGAGAATACTGCTCGGCTTAAGGCTGAAACTATAGTTGTAGTACTCAACAAATAATTCTCCCTCCTTCATCAAGTGAAACAATGGTTACCCTCTTAGGCGAGCTATGCTGAACTAACTGAAGTACATATTTGGGTTGATGCTTTCACTACGATACCTGATCCTATAGCCGACACTTGACAGAGGTGCAATAGTCATGCAAGTACATCAGCCACCGCATCTGCTCCGTCCGCCTCTGAGAAAGCCAGCTCCTCTACAACCACACTACTCTCTCCGTCCCACCACTAAAATTGTTAACTCGTGATTGGGCCTACGTGGCCTCTTGTTTTTTTTTACTTTCAATATTCGAGTGAAATTTATATTTCACTCTTGCAAATTTTTACTTTCATTTAGACAATTGTGTTATTTTCATTTTAAATGGCTACGAGCCCAACTTGTAAAATTATGGGAGTCGTTTCTACCCCATCATCAATTTTGATGTTTTGATTAAGACTTGAAACTGCATAACAGTAGATGGAAAAGATATTTTCCCAAATATTTTTCCGCGTATGATCATTGGAAATGTTATAAAAGCAGGAAGCAAAGACATCTACAGGGTTCTAGATTTTCCAAAGGACTCACTAGTTCAAGCACTCTGTATGTATTTTGTCTGAATTTTGAAAATTGATGTTGAAGATCCAAAACAGACTCAGTGATAAGAAGCATTGTTGGAATTGGGGATTCTAATCTGGGTGATTCACAGTTTGTAACTCCTCTATATGTTGTTTAATATAATTTCCCTTTTTACATCTCTCCACATTTCTTATATCTATGCTCTGGAATGTGAGTGCTCCTATGTCTAAATGTAAATTTATCATTACAGATACTCATGTTTACTCATCTATAGCACTTTAAATATAGCTCAGGAAGGATATTTTGTTTCATTTCTCATCTCATCCATTATTCCTCTGATGTTAACTACAATAGACCCTTGTCTTTGGAATTGTTCACATATATGGATTCTTATCTTTGCATAGGCCCAATATATATGGATTTCTGTCTTTGGATAAGCCCTGTTATGGTTAATATTCTATTACATTTTCTTTCACAGTCATCGCCTACATATTAATTGATATCTATGAGTCATTTTAGAATACATCCCCCTCTACAACATTCTATTTTAAAGCTATCGGATGCGTTTATGTATTGAATTTTATACTCAGTTTCTGCAGTTTCATAGTTGTTGTGTTTAACTTTTGGGTCTTGGTTCCACCCTTATTAAAACCATTCATCCAAGATATTATATAATGAGAGCCTAGCCTTGTCAACTCCTATCAGTTGAGTCATATTCTCCTTGTAGTTAAGATTTCCCAGGCACTGGTCTTTATACATCTCAAGACTATCTCTAGGAGCTACAATATCTTTCTAGCGCCATTGCCGGGGAATCAAATTTTAAGAACTAAATCCCTGGGCCTCGACAAATTTCTCATTCACCCTTTAAAATAGGTTAGAAAGAAGGGTTGAGAGTTGTATACCCCAAACATTGGTGATCGACTGCCATTCAAAGGATAAATCTATCCGTAGTCTTGGCTTCCCGAAAGCCACACCTGATGTCAAATACATCCCAATTAGGAACATCTTCGGTGTCTGAACCTGAGAAGATTTTTCACAAGAGAGGTTGGAGAGAAAGACAGACAGCTCACATAGATATTCCCAGATTCTCCCTGGAAGATTCCCCATCCTCCTCTCAATTAGCTCAAGATCAAGGTCTTGATTCTACTGTGAGAACCCTTGATTATACTTCATATAGCCCCTCTCTAGAAAATATCCAAGTTAAAGATGAAGCTGAATATGTAGATACCACAAGCTTCTTTCTGCATCCCACTCCTGAATTTGAAGAAGTTAAAGAAGAAATAGGGGTTTTCGCTGCTAATATTGCAACATTTCCATTAGCCCCTCAAGCCTTCGTTCAATATATAGCCATTGTCATACATAATCCTCTTCCACCACCTCCTCTTACTCACAAAATTCTTCTACCACCTCCACAACCTTTGATGGTTGTTATTGGCTTCCTATTAAACAAATATGACCTCATAGCATTGCCTCAGGTCTTGAATGACATGCCTCAATATTACTTGAAAATCCTACCTCGTTTCAATGGAGAAAATGATACTAAAGCCCAGAAGCACCTGGAAATTTTTTGCGCTTTTGCAGAAAATTTTAATGTGGAACATTTGGATGTGGTGTTGAGATTATTCGTCCAGTCTCTAGATGGAGAGGCTAGAAAATGGTTCAAAACTTTGGGTGACCACTCCATTAGTAATTGGGAGTAGATGGAAAATTCCTTTATCAGAAAGTGGGGAGAAAAGAAATACCATGGATACTGTCTTACAGAGTTCAATGCACTTATAAAGAGACATAATGAAGGTGTACCCGAGTTCATCAAAAGGTCCAACAAATTATATACAAGTCTCCCAGCTGAAATGAAGCCTCACCAGACTGCTACTAAAATGGTGTTTGTAGCAACCTTTGATTCAGAATTCGGATTCTCTTTAAGAGAAAGGAAGTCTGTTACCTTGGATGAGGCCTAGACCGATGCATTGGAGGTGGAGGCTAACTTTTCCTCTACAGGTAAATCAAAGGGGAGGTCAGACCATGATGCTAAATGAAGAGGGAAAGAGGAAACATCCACCTTCAGTCAAGATAGATAGGTAGCTGATAACAAGATCGAGGAGATGAATAAAATGATCAAGAACCTTTCAAGCAAGCTGGTGAAGCTTGAGCTCGAGGCTAAGAACTCATCCTCCTAGTCATTCCAAACTGCTCCAAATAGGGGTTATAACCCCCAATACAGAAAGCCTCCTCTACAAATATTACAAAGAGATCGGAAGGAGCAGCAAGACCACATACAACCCCCGCTATATCTAGAAAGGAAGATGAATGGACCTACTGAAGACATCCCAGATGGGCAAGACAATCAATATCTTGCTTACTCAAATAGTGATGAAGTTGAGCCTTCCTTGCAAGAAGGTGATGAAGTGGAGCTTTCTTTAAAAGAAGAAGAAGAAGAAGAAGAAAAACAAGTGGTGTTGAAGATCCAGAGATCGATGATTACTGTAAGTAATTCGTAGACTTCATGCAAGCACAGTTTCATAGAAAATATGATCTTAGGTCTTCTAGAAAGAGAGCCCATACACAAGAACAAGAAGAGATGCCTCAGGAGGAGACAACTGTACAGAAGGAGACAACTATGTAGAAGGTCAGAAATAAAGGTAAGAGACCTATAATTGTACCTTTACATTCTGATAACTCCATTCCTTCCTCTTCCAAGTTGGCCCCTGCTCCAAATGTAAATGTTAAACCTATTTCGAAGGAATAAAAGCCTCTAGCCAAGAGTAAAGAGCTAAAGGAAAATATCATAGAGAAGTCTACCTCAGCTTTTAATCTTCAAAAAGAGCTAGAGAAAGCTAAAATCCCAGTCCCCTTGACTGAACTATTGAAACAGCCAGTATACCAGTCTCAAGTCTCTTCTTTCATGCTTCCCCAAGGAGTAACCCCAATCTCAGATAGTTTGAACCTTCAGGAAGAAAGGCCCATGGTTGTGTTTGGCCCTCATGTTGAAGAGTTAGATGCTTCGACTCCTCCTTTCTATGTCTCATTAGTAATTCATGATCTTTTATTGAATAAATGTATGCTGGATTCTGGAGCATCTCATAACCTCCTGCCCCTGTCAGTGATGGAGAAATTGGGGCTGCAAATCACTCGCTCATATAAATATCTCTACTCTTTTGATTCCAAAAGAGTCAAATGTTTGGGGATGATCAAGGATTTGGTGGTTAATCTAGCCCAAATCCCAGCTAAGAGTGTGGTGATGGAAATAGTAGTGGTTGATATCCCATCTTGGTTTGGGATGTTGTTATCAAGATCATGGGGTACAAAAATTGGAGGATCTATAAAGCTAGACCTAACCTATGCTACCATCCCTATGTTCGGGGGACAAGAAAGGAGATTATACCGGGAAACAAGGTTTGTGAAGATGGTCGCTAAAGTTGATAATTCAGTGAATTCCATGGTATATAGCAAAGAGGGTGAGTTTTCTTGTCTAATTCTTGAAGAAGATCAAGATTACTTGTAGGAGCCATATTTCTATTAGATAAAGACCGAGTAGTCCTGGAGAAATGAAGAAGGTGGGGTTTGGACATTGCACTTCGATTGAGCCAACTCAAAGGAAGGAAATGGATTTGGAGTTCTCCTGATCTCCCATACTGGAAAAATGGTCCCATTATATTTTAAATTGGAGTATGAAGCCACGAACAATGTGGCTAAATACGAAGCATTTCTCCTGGGTCTAAAAAATGTGAAGAATATGAATATTCATAGCTTGAAGGTTCTGGGAGATTCAGAATTGGTGGTGAGACAAGTAATAAATCAGTGTCAAGCTAAACACCCACGACTAAGGGCTTACAGAAATGAGGTATGGGACCTGATAGAGAACTTCTTCTTAGCATTTAATGTTCAACTCGTGCTAAGAGACCAAAACAGAATGGTTGATTCTCTTGTAGTAGCTGCAAGCACTTTTTGGCCACCTCAGAATCCCCTCCTAAGGTACAAGATAGAGTTCTGTTACCATCCTTCAATCCCTGACAATATCAAACACTAGCAGGTGTTTGAAGATGAGGGTAAGTGAGAGGATTTATGGAGACTATTGGGGACTTCTCCAATATGGACATAGCTGTTGGTGAAGAGGAGTCTGAGGACCTTTCTCAAAGTAAATGCCAAGATACCATGGTTGGTCACAAGGTGCTGCAACTCAAAGGGAATTTCATACCCAGAGGAGTGGTCCCTCTAGAGATACTGTTTGATAAGAATGATGTCCCAATATAGCCAAGCAAGGTTGTTGAAGAAAATCAGGTAGATGACCTGAACATTGGCATTGAGGCCGATCCAAAGATTGTGAAACTGTCTGAAAAGGTACCTGAAGAATACAAGGAGTAATATCAGAAGTTATTTTAGACATATAAAGATGTTTTTTCTTGGTGCTATCAAGATTTGAAGACTTTCGATATCAGCATTATCCAGCACAAGATTCCATTAAAAGGAGATGCAAGGCCACACAAACAGAAGTTAAGACAAATTAACCCTTTACTCCTTCCTTCCATAGAAAAAGAAATCAAGAAAATGTTAAAGGCTAAGACCATTGTACCACTAAGATATTCTTAATGGGTGGCCAACTTGGTCCCAGTCTGAAAGAAGAACGGAGAGATAAGACTGTGTGTCAACTTTCAAAATTTGAACAGAGCATCTTTGAAGGATAATTACCCATTGCCAAAGATGGACCATATATTGCAGAAAGTGGTAGGATCTTCACGAATTTCTATGATGGATGGTTTTTTTGGGTATAATCAAGTAGAAGTGCTTACGGAGGACCAAAAGAAAATTGTATTCACTACTTCTTGGGGAACGTTTATGTATGTCCGAATGCCATTTGAACTGATCAATGCAGGGGCTACATTTCAAAGGGCCATGGATATTTCTTTTGTAGGGGAACAAGACAAATTTGTCACCATCTACCTAGATGACATCACAGTCTTCTCAAAGGATGATGCAAAACATATTGAGCACCTGCGCAGAACCTTTGACAAGTACCAAAGGTATGAATTCTCTCTAAAACCTCAAAAATCTCCATTTTCTTTAGAAGAGGGTAAACTATTGGGGCATATTGTAACAAAGGTAGGGGTAAAAATTGACCTGAAGAGGGTAGAAGTCACAAATGGTATCTCCTTGCCCAGAAACAAGAAAGAGGTCCAAGTTTTTCTTGGACATATCAACTTCATGAGAAGATTCATACTGAAATACACAGAGATAGTCCAATACATAACTGAGATGTTTAAGAAGGATCATGAAGTAAAATGGACTCCTGAGTCATGGGAGACTTTTAACATGATTAAAAAGGCCTTCTCAAAAGCACCAGTATTGGCCGAACCATATTATGCTAAGCCCTTCATGACATTTTCATTTTCATCTCCCCACACTGTGGCAACAATATTATTACAGAAGAATGAGGAGGGGCATGAGAAGCCTATCGCCTTTTTCAGCCAAGTGCTTCATGATGCTGAGCTAATACAACATCCTGGAGAAACAATCTTATGCCTTGGTAAAATCCCTCGAGGCTTTTGTATGTATGTCTTGCAGTCTGCCATTACTGCATTTGTACCTAAAGCAGTTGTAAAAGACATTCTGATCCAGGGAGATAGAGAAGGGAAGAGAGGCAAATGGATTTCCAAGATACAGGAGTACGAGTTGGAGATACGCCCCACTAAGCTAATAAAAGGACAGGGATTAGCCAAGATCCTTTCAGAATCAAACTGTCAGGCTTTTGGGATAAATTTATCTATGGTAGCAAATGAAGAGTCTAGAAAAATAGACAAGCAGTGTGGGATAGAAACAGCTACACAAAAGACCCATACGAAGTACCTTCTCAGTCCATGGTACAAAGAAATCATAGAATACCTCTTGACTCTTAGATGTCCTCCAAGCTGTGACAAAACAAAATATAGAATGCTGAGACTAAAATCTCAGAAGTTCATTGTAGAAAATGGTCGTTTGTACTAGACAGACCCATCAGGCATAGTGTTTCTATGTCTCACTGAAAATGAAGTAGAAGAAGTAATGGAAGAATTCCACGAGGGCATCTATGGTGGTCACTATAGCTAAAGAGCCACTCCACATAAGATTTTGAAAGTTGGTTTTTTCTGGACCAAAATCTTCGAAGATGTTTAAACTCGAGTAAGAGCCTGCGAAAAATGTCAAAATTTTGTTGAAAGGCAGAAGTTTTACCTTTTCCTATGATACCAGAACACATAGAGGAACCTTTCCAATACTGGGGAATCAATTTTATCGGCGAAATTCATCCTGCTTCATGTGGGAAACACAAGTGGATATTAATTGCCACCGATTATTTCACTAAATTGGTAGAGGTCGTGCCAGCAAGGAATGTGATAGACACAGTGGTGATTAAATTTCTGGAAGATAACATCATCTCAAGGTTTGGATGCCCTACTAAGATTGTCATAGAGAATGCTCAGAAATTTAAGTCTGCTAAATTCATCAATTTCTACCAACAGTATAATATTTCATTGGGGCACTCTACCAAAAATTACCCAAAGGGGAATGGATTAGTAGAATCTTTAAACAAAACCTTGGTGAGGGCGCTGAAGAAGGCTATTAATGAGAATCAAAGGAACTGGGATTCCTAGCTTAAATTCGCGTTATGGGCGAATAGAATCACTAGTAAGAGATCAACAGGAAAATCCCCATATGAACTGGTTTACAGTAGAGCAGCAGTTTTCCCCATACAATTGACCTTACCGGTGGCTAGGTTCATGCAAGATGGTCAAGAGGAACTGAATGATCTCACCAGAAGGATGAACCAGTTGGTAGAGCTAGAGGAGACCCGAAGTCAAGTAAATCAGAGATTGACTGAGTACCAAGAGAAAATGAAGGACTTGTTCGATCAACATGCTAAAAATAAAAAGATGCAGGTTGGAGATTTGGTACTAAGATGGGACATAAGAAGGGTTGAAAAAGGAAAGCACATAAAATTCAATCCTCTACGGTTCGGGCCTTTCAAAATTGCTGAGGAAGGAGGAAACAACACCTTCAAGCTGGATAATTTATAGAGTGATCTGCTTGACGCCCCTATAAATGGGCAATAATTAAAACCATTTTTCCAGTATTGATTCAGGCTGAAAGGTTTGATGTATGATATTGTAAATTATTTAGTCACTTTTACTTTAATTTTTCCTATTTTAAGTTATCATGAAAAGGAGGAAAAGGTGGCGAGGAGTCGTGTTAAAAAAGAAGAGGCTAACAGATGGTCTGCGGAGTTCTCGACACATTCGAGGACAAGCGTGTCATCCCTAAATGGAGCCAATGTTGTTATATCATCCACCACCTTAGCCCTAAGAAGCTTATAAAGGCAGATCATCCGATAGCATAAAGTGGTGAAATATTTAAAAGTGTGAATGGGTAGATACAAAAGGATATCCATATAAAAAAGGGAATAAGGCGCTACATTATATGGTAGAATTGCAGCAAAGCTCTAACCGGAACAAAAGGATAAAGGTGCAAGATAGATGTACGAAGTAGGACCAACCCACACTCTGCATATTCAAAGGATAAAGGCATGTGAACAATTCAGGGGGGGTCAAGGATGGCAGGGGGGAGGCAGAAGCTTCCCCCTCCGGAATTCTTGTGACGTGGCATACGATGGGACCTGAGGAAAATATTATGTGGGGAAATGGCCGCAGGATTGAAGATGTTACGAAACCCTATTGGCCTTTCTAGTGTGCCCAACCACGAAGGACACTTGTCCCTACAAATACAATGGTAAGGTAAGTCCTAGGACACCTGGTACACGACCAGTATCGGCATTTAACCCGAAGCGTGGTATACACCTAACCAAAATCTGATAGCAAATAACCAGATGCCACGTGTCTCAATGTCGACGTCCTTATGATGTCAGCCCTACTAGTGTCATCCTAGTCCCGTTTGCCGGGAAATATGAAGTTGTATAACCCTGTCTTGTAATTCACTGTGGTAAAATACTTTCTATTACTGGATATGGTATAGCTAAAGTGCGAGTGCCCGGTACCAGGACTGCCAAGTCGTTTTCAACCTCCCTGCGTCATTTTCCCCGAGAATTTTCCTTACTGCATAGGTATTCCATCCCTTTTTCACTGTCTGGTTTCCTTTTTCTTTTCACTTTTCATAATGGTCATGGGTAAAATCACAGTTAATAAGTCAGAGCCCGAAACCCCTCAAGGTTGTGATTTTAGGGCTGCCCCTAGACATGAGCCTTTCACAGACTTACAAGTCCACATCTGAGACCCACAATACGAGTTTTTCATTAGTAGTGTCAAATTAGAGCTTTTTAGGAAGCATGTGGAAAATAGGGATAGGTTCATAGTCGTTTTGTTCGGACTATATCACCAAATTACTCCCCCTGTCTACCCAGTTGTTGAATTCATTTTTTGGATCAGAGAAGCTTACGATGAATGCTGGGATATGTTCCTATCATCTCAGGGGAACAAGATACTCATTATATCTCCTAAAATCATCAGAAAAGCCCTCTATTACCCTACCAGTTCAAAATATGTCAGTTTCAATGAAATGATGCTATCTTGTCAGTTTTCCAAGCTACCATGGAAGCAATAGAGCGATTTATCACTGCTATTTCTGACTCCCGCCTCATAGCTTTCCCATCTTCAGACCCGGTGCCCCTGAGCACATTCAAGGAAGACCTCCAACCAACCCTTGCTCTCATTGTTGGATTACTAGGTATAGAAGGGGTCGAACAGGTCTTGAAAGAGTGTGTAGCCCTTTTATGGTAATGTCACAACCTAGCGTTCTATTAGACATCCCTGGCTTCTTGGCCACCTCCATCCGATCTCAATTTCAAGACCTCTTAGCTACAGGTAATTTTCATTTCTGTTCCATGGTATTCTACCTTCTCCTCTTCCAACAAGCTGATAAGTTTGAGGGTTTGGGTCTAGAAAAGGTTTATAGGATAAATTCTCAACCAATACCTGTCTTTGACTCAAGTCCTGCAACGCATTAGTTGGCAAACGAGGTGGTTTTTTCAAGTTTCTTGAATGAATTCATGAGAATAGCTTATACTATTATTCATGAAAATCCTCCGCCCAGGATTTTTCCTGAGAAGAAGAAGTGGCTACAGTACAGCGAGGATGAAAGCACAGGAGACTGGTACCTATTTGATGAATACACTGAAATCAGGGTTTAAGGTGCAGAATTTTCCCCTTACAGATTGCCATTTTTTCCTGCCCTACGGATTTATGCCCTAGAGTACCTCCGGCAGACCTTGAAAGCTGACCAGCTCCACTTCCTCCCTATGAAAAACGGGTTCATTCTCAAACTCCCTACAACAATCGGCCTCTTAATTGTTAACTCAAAGCATGCCCTCCCCATAGTGGAAAACCTACTCAAGGGAATGGATTTAAGGCAAGGGAAAGCTTGACCCTACGATTTGAAAGGCATCATCTCAAATAAAAGGAAGAATATTAAATCAACTTCTTATCCTCATGAAACTAGACCCTTCATCGAGTTGAGAGCTAATCTTGATACCTGGCCTTTGCTTTCACAGATGGAGACCGATTCATCTGTGATAGGGGAAAAAGGAGATGTTGCTTCAACACAAGAAGCAGGAAATAAACAGGTGGAAGAAGCTGGTGTTTCAGGAGGAAGCTCTCCACCTTCAAAAAGGTAGAGAACCAATGATGAAGAAAGTATCAGAGAAGAGAAATCACTGCAAAAAAAAACATTTTATGGTCAACTGGACAAGGGAAAATACGGTTTTATGGTAAGATGTGACGGAACATCATCTTCCGACTTCTTAGAAGTTTCGCAAGCCATCTCTGCAAACATGTTGAAGGAGAAGAGTGAAAGAAAGGTGAAAAATAGAGCTATCAGGGAAAAACACTAGTCTGAATTAGAAGGATATGTTGACAAGTATCATACTAGGTTTTCAGCCGAGATTGACATGGACAAAGAAAAATTGGTATTGGCCATGACTGAAGTGATATTAGATCCAGAGGCTGGGACCACCAGCTACAGAGCTCTAGAAGTGGCAGTAAACATGTCACAGGTCCCACCAATTGACAAGTGCAATATGTTCCAATGTTTTGGTGATATGCTAAAGGACGAGGTTGTGAAGCTCTCCCTCACTTTGAGGAAGCTACAAACCAAGCACAACCAAGTGCTTGAGAACCTCAAAATGGAGAATATTAATTCCCATGTACTTCAAATGACTTGTGCAAACTGCAAACTATTTTAAAGGGAAAAAAAGCGGCAAAGTAGACCCTCAAGTCCATGTCATCTCAGAATTGCAAAAAAAGGTTGCAACTCTAAAACATAAGGTGAATATTCCTCGCTCTCAGCACGTAAAAACTTCTGAATTAGCCCAGATAGAAAAGTAAAAGGTCAATCTCTCAGACTACCTTGCCAAGAAAAAGGAAGAGAGAGTTAGAATTTCTAGCGAGATGACTGCCCTATAGCTAAAGATGGACGAGCTGCAGAAAAATTGGGATGCACATGTATGCTCCACACCACCTCCCGAAGGGTCCAGCTCACTCTCGGAGTAACTGAACACAGTGCTGGCTAAACTTCAAGTGGCAAATAAGTAATTTAAAATAGCATGATAGAAGATCAATGAGCTCTAGGCTCACCTCAAGGAGAATTCCAAGAAGGTAGCGGCTCTGCAGAAGGAAATAGAAGAGGGGAGACAGGAGAAGTTATAGTAGGAGAATACTATACGAGACATTACGAACTAGATAAAAGGAAATATCACACTTCTGGATGCCTAATGCTTAATTTGGACATACATTATTATGGAAATAAAGAAGTGTTGGGCTTTCCTGACCCTCATTGAAGAAAATAAGGCCGTAGTACGTTTATTCAGAAGAACCCTTTACGGAGGATATACTGATGCTTCAACTAAGGTGGAAAACGCCAAAAGGTATGTTGATCTGCTAAATGATTTGAGCTCAGCAGAATTGGCTAAACGAGGAATCAAAAGTAGGTTCAAGGAGGTGTCAGAATGTCAGAGAGTGATGGAAAAGGAAGTTGTCCGCAACCTTGCACTGGGTAATTTGGAAAACTTGGTGACAAGCTTGGAACAGTTTGAAGTAGAGTGGACTGAAATAACACTCGCTGGCCTCCAATCATGCTGGGAGCCTTCAAATGTGGTTCTTCAACTGTTATCAGCATATGAGGGCCAGCTGATAGAAGTGATGAATCGGACTTACATACCATCTGAGAATACCGCTCGGCTTAAGGTTGAAACTATAGTTGCAGTACTCAGCAAAGAATTCTCCCTCCTTCATCAAGTGAAACAACGGTTACCCACTTAGGCAAGCTATGCCGAACTGACTGAAGTATATATTAGGGTTGATGCCTTCACTATGATACCTAATCCTACAGTCGACACTTGGCAGAGGTGCAACAGTCATGCAAGTACATCAACCACCACATCTGCTCCATATACCTTTAAGAAAGCCAGCTCCGCTGCAACCGCAGTACCGCCTTCGTCCCACCACTAAAATTGTTAACTCATGATTGGGCTTGCGTGGCCTCTTGTTTTCTTTTTACTTTCAATATTCGAGTGAAATTTATATTTCACTCTTGCAAATTTTTACTTTCAGTTAGACAATTATGTTATTTTCATTTGAAATGGCTGTGTGCCCGACCTGTAAAATGATGGGAGTCGTTTCTACCCCATCATCAATTTTGATGTTTTAATTAAGACTTGGAACTGCATAACGGCAGGTGGAAAAGATTCTTTCCCAAAATATCTTTCCGCGTATGATCATTGGAAATGTTATAAAAGCAGGAAGCAAAGACATCTATAGGGTTCCAAATTTTCCAAAGGACTCACTAGTTCAAGCACTTTGTATGTATTTTTTCTGAATTTTGATAATTGATGTTGAAGATCCTGAAGGGACTCAGTGATAAGAAGCTTTTTTGGAATTGTGGATTCTAGTCTCGGTGATTCACAGTTTGTAACTCCTCTAGATGTTGTTTAATATAAATTCTCTTTTTACATCTCTCCACATTTCTTATATCTATGCTAGGGAATGCGATTGCTCCTATGTTTAAATCTGAATTTCTCATTACAGATACTCAGTTTTACTCAGCTATAGTGCTTTAAATATAGCTCAGGCAGGATATTTTGTTTCATTTCTCATCTCATCCATTGTTCCTCTGATGATAACTACAATAGACCCTTGTCTTTGGAATTGTTCACATATATGGATTCTTATCTTTCCATAGGCCCAATATATATGGATTTCTGTCTTTGGATAAGCCCTGTTATGGTTAATATTCTATTACATTTTCCTCCACAGTCATCGCCTACATATTAATTGATATCTATGAGTCATTTTAGAATTCATCCCCCTTTACAACATTCTGTTTTAAAGTTGTCGGATGCATTTATATATTGAATTTTATACTCAGTTTTTGCAGTTTCATAGTTGTTGTGTTTAACTTTGGGGTCTTGGTTTCACCCTTATTAAAAAAATTCATCCAAGATATTATAGCATGAGATCCTAGCCTTTTCAACTCCTATCAATTGATTAATATGCTCCTTGCAGTTAAGATGTCATAGGCACTAGTCTTTATACAACTCAAGACCGTCTCTAGGAGCTACAACACACCCAATGCAATTTTAATCCTGATAGACCAAGGGAGTGGTAGGGACCCTTCTGCATGCATAAGGGAAGTACCATTGGACATCAAATATATAAATATATTTTTCAAAATACAAATTTACGAATTTGGATTAAGACTCTCTAGAAGGACAAATAATAATTATGTAGCTACTCATTGCCAAAAAATGTGAAAGCCCCATGACACTGATGCTAAAAGATGAGATTTAACCAAGGGAGGCACATATTTCCTTGTGTCCAACAGAATTTGACAAATCCAGACTGAGGATCCCAAAATTTCATGAAAGAAAAATAGATCATAAAGTATTCAATAAAGCAACAAAGAGGCTGCTTTGGGTAACATCATCAGCATATAGTATGCTCTTAAACCAAGATGACTTAAAAATTCCATATCAGCTAGTGAATTTTTCTACACAGAAATATTCTAAGAAGACATTTCAACAAATCCTCACCAAAAATGGATTTTTGTTTAGAAATATACCCCACCATATAATCACAGAATAGAAACAAACATCAAAATTTATTACCTAACACTATTGAGTGTTCCATCAAATTTGAAAATAATACATGTTATGCTAAATGCATTTGATGCCTTGGAGGCAAATACCAACTCAAACCTTCAAAATTCCAATGGATATGAACCATGTATGCTTTCCTAAAATGTAATGTGGAAAGTTGTATAGATAATAAAATGAGAATTTTTTTGTAGGTATTCATACCATTGTAAATAAGTATAAAGTATTGGAAACAACCATAGAGCTTCAATATTGGTCACTAGCATATGGACCTGAGGATGGGGTAAATAATGCATTAAGATTGCAAATCCACAAGGCCAATAATAGATAAAAACTTGAATTGTGATTAATGGAAAACCAAGATAACATATTTTCCCTCTTATCTTAACTTCACATCTGCCAATCTGAAGGTCTCAATCAAAGAAACATGTAACATTGATGTCCACAAGCAAGTGAAATCAATAGATGGGACTGCTAAATAAAATCATACCAATAAAGGATGAGGTGCAACAGAGATCTGGAAAAGGTTTTGAAATGAATGCAACCAAGGAGTAGGTACTGCACTCAAAATGGAAGAAATCCCCTTTTTATTAAATGACAAAGATGGTTTGTATGGAATAACTGCACCGTTTACCTTATTGTTTCGGCTACTTGCATTTTAACTCTAGTATCAAAAAATATTAATGAACAATCTAGATCTCCTACCAAAAGAAATAGAAAACAAAACATACCCTAGTGTGTTTGATATATTGTGTATTTCAGGAAAATAATTCACAGTTCATGCCTGGAACCAAAACTTCAAATATGAGAATTTAATTTATTTGTAGAAAACAACAACTAAAGTAGACCAAGGCCACTCTGGATCAAAAAACAAACTATAGTACGATCATAGCTCATACCTGATGCCAACTTTCAAAAAATGATGCGTTCATACCATGAAGATTATATCCATGTTACAAATTCTTCAATATGCTCTAAGACCTATCATATGAAAGTGCATGCCATTTCCCATCTACTGAGAAGTCACAAGCTTAAAAGGTTACTTAAATAATTTATTGGTAATGTACTCATATTCTTAGGCATTGTAAGAAACTGCCAATTTTGCATCCCCGGAGCTTACCAGATTTACATTTCCTGGAAAGAAAAGAGACATTTCAGCTAGAATAACCTGTTATCTATGTAAAATGCCCAATATATGCAATATAAAAAAAAAAACTCAATAGAAACAAGAGAAAAATGGAGGATCATGAACTATGGAAATGTTCATAAATAAAGAGGGGATGCAAGAACTTGTAAATTTATTCTTATAGAAAAAGAATAAAACAAACTTAGTACTAATGATTACACTACTTGGGATTTGTTATCACCTAACAGAGGTGTGAAAATGAATTTGCAGTTGCCTGTGATTTCAGGTATGGGAAGTATTTTAATCAATATGAAGTTTTAACTCTCAGTGAAAATAGTCATTGTATCATGAAAAAGCACAACCATAAGAACATTGAAAAGCATATAATAAGCATACACATAGCTATTGCAAAAAAAAAAAAGGACAACTCACTCTCACTTCTGAAACTTAAAATTGCATTTTGCAACCATGCAATGTACTCTCCATTGACAGCATGTACAGTAGCATATTATTTTGGCTTTAAAAATATGATCTATCAATCTACATACATAAACAAAATTTTAAAATCGTAAAATAATTTTAATTCTATTTAAGGTGTGTTATCCACCAAAAGTGGGTTACCCCATAGGATAATTTTTCTCCTAGATCTCTCTTCAGACGGAAGCCAAACTTGTCATGAATTTTTTTTTGAAATACATTGGACTTATTATATTTAAATGATAATAAGTTGTAGGCTTTTTTAAAGAGGGAAAATGACACAAACTTGTTCAGGGTTTCTGAGGAGATCCAATTCTCATTTAAACTTAGTCCCATACCATACCACATAATGATGTGTGACCAGGGTATAGGTGTCAATACACAAATCAATGTCATGGCTTCCTCATTAACATAATATCAAACTCTTATCAACTCTTATTGAGCTATTGGTTTAAACAGGGGCATGGACCTTGATCTAAGTACCTAATTTCTTTAGAAAAAACATAAGTGAACCAATGTAGAAAATTTTAAGGTTACAATTCTAAAAAGTGAAAATCTGAGACTGTAAAGAAATCAACCAAAAATAAAATCCAGAGAGCCATAATAAAGATAGTGCCATGACACCAAGACTTGTCTAAGACAATACCTCAGAACAAATGCAATAACCAAGTTGTACAAAGAAAATTTGTAAAAAATACATACATGTAAAATTAAACCTAATGGAGAAAGGATATAAATTTGGAAGCATCGTACTCTACAAATTCTCTCATTTTACCTTCTTTTATCATACGCTTAACATAAAAGTCAGATCCATTCAAATGTGGAAAAAATTCTAAATTCTTCACTGCTTTGAAGCTTGTAGTTGAGTCACGAGTGTCTTTATCATTTATGTTGAATGGGTAGATCTGGTCATTGTTTTATCATTGTGACTTACGAAAATCAAATCCTTACACCAAAAAATTGCATTTGATATAATTCAATGGAGCCTTTAAGTATCATTTTAAGCAATATTTTGTAGTATCATGTAAGTGCCTACATACTTTTCTACTTCATTGCTTCTAGATACATATCCTATGCTCAAAAACAATTAATATCATCCTATATTTTGTAAATATGAGTTCATGCCTCTAACATTCAAATAACATATTAAATTTATGGATTCAGATGCCTCAGTTTCAAGCATTCAGGTAAACAAAATTCAGGTTCCTATGGTGATTATCTCAGTGGTTGTTTGGAGATAGATCTGATATATATGTCTTAAAAGTATGAACGGGCCTAGAAATATATGTCTTGACATACTGACAAACAACTTCAACAATATTATAGAATTTGTATTACATGACATTCTCAACAAACATATGTTCTTTACGATGAATGTGGCAATATATTAAACATTCATTTGACCTCTTAGTGTATAATGACTATCTAAGCATATATGTTGTCACTTAGAGGTGTCAAACCTATTTGGTCTCTCAATAAAAATCTTGGCACACTTATAATATCTTCATGATGTAATGGGTGTTGTGTCTTTATGAGTATAGTGAATGTATCTCTTGGGACAAGATCTTTACCTTCTCTCAAATTGTCTTATAATGGTAGTATTAGAATGTGTATGAAGGAAAAAACTCAGATTCATGTGATGACCATCTCAACACCCATGAGATAAGCTCAATTTTTATATGATTCGACATTCATTATCAACACTTTTACATAAGTAGAATATTCAACATGCAGACTTGACACTCCTATGAAGAAGGATTAACATAATACTGGCATATCCATGGAATTTTAAGTTCTATGATGATAGAATCAGTATCTTGAATTTTTTATTCCATCACAACATTCAAGGCATAAAAATCCAAACCAACATAATAAGCACACAATCCAACTGGAACTTAAAATACATCAATGTTTAAGGTCCTAGAAGAGACTAAAAACGCCCCAAAAAAATATTCTTTAAAAATATGGTTTGGAAGCATAAGAAGACCTTTCTTAGAATGGGAAATCCTCCCCTATGTCATTGGCTTGAGAAATAATGCTCCTTTGTATCAATGTATTAAGAAACAATGCTCCTCTATGTCACTGCCTTGAGAAACAATACACATGTGACTTTCTGAATTGAGAAACAATGCTCCTTATATCGCTAGGTTGAGGAAAAATGCTCCATTGTGCTTAGAATATACCTTAAGGGGTCTCAAGGGACATAGAAACTTGGTATCACCTTGAGAAAGGTCAATCATGTTTTGCAGGGTGAATTCAGATACTTTTTTTTAGGTGGCACCCTATGGAAACAAGATACTAGGTGGAATAAAAGGGGATTGTAGTGGCTAATACAACAATTATATATGCAATGGTAGGACCTATAAATATCTTAGTGTTTCCCATGAATATCTACCAAATCATTTTTTATTAGTGTTACTTCATGGTATATTCTTTCTACCACAAGGGTACCACTACTTAGAGCCGTGGGATGTTGAACTACTTGAACTCCTGTTTACTAATCTTGGTTGAAACTTAGGGAAGGACCTAAAGGGCATATATTGTAAAAAGGGATTACCTCTCCAGTTTAGAATCTAATGCTACTAGGTGTTACACAGTAATTTGTCACCGTCCTTACCATTCCCCATCCCGCACAATGGAGGACCCATTCTGTGACCTGTGAACATTGTCATGCCTTGAAAACATCATCAATGCATCCCTCTGAGCATGAGCTTTATTTGCCCTTGAGACATCTCCTTGCAAAATTCATGAAAAACATCCCTTTTGGCATTGGCGCGGGCAGGTAGTTCAGTGCTCGCGCCAATGGGGAAATTACTGCAAAGAGGTCGCGCCAACTGGCGCTCTGTCATAGAGCCGTAGTCGCGCCACCCAATTTGGGAATTGTTTTTTAAATAAGGATGGCGGAAGTTGAGTTCCAACAAACTCACAAACCATTGCCTATCTTGAGTTGGGAGGTTTGGCTGCGGGAGTTCTATGGAAGGGAAGTAGTTTTGCCACCTCCTATGGAACCTTCCTTGTTGATAGGGCCAATCCCATAATAATAGGGATCCCAACTCCCTCCTTCCCCATCTATAAAAGCCTGCTCAAATCCATGGCAAGCTAGTCTTGAAGTGCCTAAGCTCTGAATCTCCATATTCCCAAGAGCCTTTGTGTTGTAAAGAATCCTCCCTTTCCCTTAAGGATAAACTCAAGTAAGGAGACTATTGTCACGAGACTCTGGAGAGGTTTTCCCTTTCCTTGGTGAGCTTTGCGAGACGTGAACGACTGGAGACCCGTCCGAAGGAGACCGCGACGTCAGAACTTGGTTGTAATCTCTCTTCGCTAGTTATTTAATAGATGATTATGATTATGGTTCCACTCTGTTTCCCATCATTTTAATGTGAGTAACGTCCTTTCTGACTGATGTTTAGTTACGTATGCTGGTTTCTATGCTTGTATCTGTTCGTTTCTTCCATGTGCAGGTGTTCATCCGCGGAGATCGTGGAAGGATTGTGATCTGCCAAGGCTGAGGAACGGGGATGCTTCTTCTTCAGATCCTAGCGTTGGAATCCAGGTAGGCTTCTATCTCCAGCCTTTCCATTCATAATTAGGAACCTGCGTCATAACATTGTTTGTTTGTTGCTAGACCCCTGCTGGGCTAGTAGGGATCGCCTCTGTCCGCAGAGGGGATTTACCTCCTCAACACTAGGATATATATCTTTCATGAAAGTATCCATGAAAGAAGACTCTCCATGGAAGTTTGCTACAAAGGGTGATCAAATTCTAAAGAAGATGGATCCTTAATCAACCTTTTGTTCTACTAATGATGAAAATGCTTTTGGTACTGCTCCTCGGGATGCTTTTAGTTCTACTAGTTCGGTTGTTTCTACCGAGAATTATGATGCTTCAAATTCTCCTTTCACTGTTGATGGAAATTATGCCATTTCAACTGATGTTGCTTCTTATTTGAATGACAAGGTCAAGATCCTGGAGCACAAGCCTTACTCCTCAGCCATTCTCACACCCAACTCCATACCACCTTCGTCGGCATGGATTAATTTTTTTTTTAATGAATAAATTGCCTCGATCTAGCAACTAACTATCCTTCTCATTTCAATGAAACTGATAAAAAACATAAATTCATATAGATCACTATACAAAGCTTTTAGATTTGTTATTTTATATAGCATATAGCTAATTATAATCTCGACATTGCAATAGATCTAAAGGAATACATACAAAAGAATCAAAATAATGATAAGAAGAGAAGAATACACACAAACCTCAATCAATCTATCTATGGTCGACCTCAAGATTTATTCCATTGAATTATCATGGACTCTAGAGGAGTGGTACTATATCATGAGTAGAACAATCAAAATCACAACGGCCATGGCAATTGGAGATCTCCCAACCCTGTGAATGGAAGAGGGATCCCCACCACTGAAGAATGTAGAAATCTTGTTAGTGTTGGAAGAGGAGGAGAGCCACCTTATGATCAAGATAAAAACCACAAGCGCCGCCATGACCAAGACTGGATTTATCTTTCCCGCCATCTTCACCAGATTTCTCTGTTCCGAAAACAAAGTGGCACTACAAGAATCACGACCACTACAACTACTAGGAGAAGAGCATAGGGCAGAGAAGAAGCATATGAAGGTGGGTATGCAATGGCCATGGTTCGAGCCTCGGTCAGACCCCTAGATACTATATTAGAGGATCATAATTAACTACTAGGGAGCTATATATTGCGCAAGATATGAAAGGAGACAAGGGATCTTTGGGTATTTTTGTGTGATAGAGACCCCACCTGCAACACGTATGGTGGAAGATATCCTTCGGCATGGATTGTTATGTGTCCATGAGAACACCAGTGAAACCCCAACCAGTAAAGCCCCAACTAGTAAAGAAATATTGATATAGTGAAACCCCAACCAGTAAAAAATGGAGAAGAATGTAACTCCAATCCCCCTCCTACCTAGAAAATCATGGTGAATGCCATTCAAATCTGCTCCAAACCAGAAATCGAGAGGTGAATCCATCATTTAAATGTTTAGGCACATTTATTTGTTTTGGCTAATAGCTAATAATTAATTATTTATAAAATAATTATAGGGCTAACAATATAATACTATACAAAATGGGTTTTATGTAAAAAAAATTCCCCTCCAAAATCTAAAACCCTTTAAAATTCGCCCTTGGGCTAAAATTCGCCACTAAAATTTTCCCTGCTTCTTATTCATCTAAATATGTGGTGATAATCATTTTTTAAACTTCAAACAACAACACTCTTGATTACTATAAAATAGATAGGATCTTCTCATTATGTGCAACTTAGAAAACATTATCACATACCTCACACTAGAAAATTCATCATGCACCTTATTTCTAAAATATTTCTCCTCTTACTAGATACAATACTCTACCACTCTGGAAATTTCACCCTATTTCACGGACAACTTCCTTGGGCCCTAAACATCTTTCTCAAACTTCATCCTCAAACTTATTCATACTTAGAAACAAATTATTCATACTTCTCAACTCTTCTTATTCATGTTATATGTTCTCCATGTCACTTGCAATGTATACACTTAAAAATTCCATATTGATTTATTTATACCAATGGCTTGATTAGGGTTGACACATCATAAAAATATTATTGAGTATGACAATATGTTTTAGAGCCCCAATTGGGAATAATATTAGCCTCCAAAAAAATATGGGCTAAAACCATGATCTTAACCAACATTGGAGCCCCAATTCAAAAACACCAAAACCGATGGATATATAGATTACCAGGATTTTTTTTTAATGTAATATGTGTCTAAACACCAAAATTATTTGCAAAGGAAGTAGTGAAAAATAGGCCTTTTCTTTCACTCTTTAATAATAGGGGCTATGTCACTAAGCCCCCACGACCACGTGTTATATCCAAACACAAACCTAATTCTTTTGAAGCCATTTTCTTTAAACATTATTTGAAAGCTAAATTTCTAGATATCTTTTTGTTCTTAGATATTGATCTGGAATATGTGTTTTTTAATTTTTAATGAAGACACTCTTTGTAAACACTTGGATGCCTACATAATGTTTTATGATTTCGAAGTTTCATTCTTCTTGGTCATTTAAAGGAGTTCCATCATCCTATGATCAGATGTCTAGATCTCAAGATTTCCGAGCTAAATATGGAGTCTAAGGAACCCTTTCACGTAATATACAATGTCACCTTACAATTGTGTGTCATGATTTTTTGATACCATGTATCATTCACAAACCTTCTAGTAATCCATCTAAAAATTCCAAAATAAAGTTCCACATGTTTCCACCTCAGGCCACCATAACATCAATTATTCTAGTTGTCATCCACTTCATTTACAAATTTCCTTGTAATTCTACCACTTGTGTGCTAACTTGGCACCAATTGTACACCTAATAGCAAGGGAAATAATTTTAAATCCAAGTAATTTGAAAAAAAAAATTACATTTTGTATAATTGGATATCTAGATACCTAGATATCAGATGGAGAACATGGAAACAAGCGGTATAATGGGGGGCTAAATAAATTTTATTTCTCATATTTTAATTCATAATTTGTGTTAAATTCATGAGTACACACTTTATTAACACCTAGATTTCTAGATACCTAGATTATCTTAACATTCCTTGAAGCAAATTTAGGGCTATGATTTTTAAATTTGGGAATTTTCCCCTTTTAACTCCATGCTCCATTTTTTCTAACACCTCAAGGGGTTTTCCTTTAAAATCAAGAGGGTCAACACTACCAATAATTGACATCCTTATACCACCTTGATCTCCTTGCTCCTTTCTTTCACACTTAACATCAATAATATTGCAATAATGACTTATTAATCTTCCTTGTGCATTATTGACAACACAAGCACTTCCTTGGATATCAATGAAAATGAAGAAATTCCTTTGAAATTAATGACACTATAGAACTTCCTTTCACGTCAACAAAAATACACTCCTGACAATTCAATACCATATCATTGATTAGAAAGTTTTATAGAAGTGAATGAGAGCCTTGTTGAAGATCCATAATCTAACCTAGTGTCTAGATACTAGACTTGGACACACATCCCTCGAAAGGAATTCATCATGTTTATCTCTCTCACTACTCCAAATATATTCTACTTCTTTATTGGCATGATTGATTTTATTTTTTGGCCTTCTCCAATGAGAATTTTTAATTCTTCAATTTCTATCCATACCTTGAATTTCATCTTTTGTTTTTCTTATTTTTGGGACCATCATTTCCTTTTTCCTCAAAAATTTTTAAGTCTTCATATCTTATCTCTATGTCTAGTAATATTCTGGGACCTAAGTAGAGCCATTTATAAGTCCTATGTTGTTTTGTGTATAAGTATTATCAAGTCTATGATATCCTTAGAGGCATAAGTTTGTTCTTATCACTCTGAATTATTCTTTCCTCCCTCATTTTACCATTGATTATATTTAATTTTCTAATTGAAAATCATGCCTTAATGCACAGTTTCTCATGGTAGGATGGGTGGATTTAGTGATAATGTTATGTCTATATCTTGAACTTAGATGGGATTAAAATATTAAATCAATGTCTATTATAGAAACAAACCTTCAAATATTCTAAAGGAAATTGAAGAAGATGAGAGGGAAGAAAAAATTGAGCACAAATTTACAATAGATTTAGACGTTATGGATTAAATTAGAAATTGGGTTCCACACAGTGGTAGCATGATAATGAGGAATATATAGTACATGTAAATTATTTACATATATTAGTAATTAAGAAATATAATGGGAAAATTATTGTTGGAATGATTAGAAGAAGAATAACATAAGATATTGTTATTTCTAGATGTTGTTCGGAGATAGCTGAGAAAGTTGGATGGAAAGATGCCAATGGTTGCTATGAAACTTGCTAATTTTAAATTCATAAACTTGTAGTAGGAAAGAAGGTCATTGATCATGGTCCAAGTGGACTTATCTACTAAATATAGGCTATTATGCCACTGCTAATATGTTTGTTTGTAATAGTTTTGTGGAAAATGATGACCAGGAATTCTTTCAAGCCTTCATAATAGAAACTAACATATTTAGTAGACAGAATTTAGAAGGATTCTTTATTATTTATAAACATTTTACTTGGACAAGGTAGAAATGTTATGCTACTAGTCTAGTTTTGTGTGAGATCAATCAACATAGCTATACAAGTTAATACAATATTTTTCATAAAATTTAATAAAAAAAATAACATAACTAGACAATTTGTGTATATTTTTTATTTTGATATCACAAAAATCACCTATCTAACTCTTATACATAAACAGATCTATATAATAAGATAAACGATATCTAATATGTGGAAACATAGAAACCACATTTAAATAAATTATCAAAATCATTTTAAAAGAATGATTTAAATATCCAACCATTCTTATAATGGAAAAATAAGCATATATATATATTTCAAGTTCAACAATAAATTTCAGCACCCACGCTAGTGTGGGAGTAGGAGGTCCAAGCAACACCTACACTAGTGTGGGACCACAGGTCTTAAAAGCACCTACACTAGTGTGGGATAAATTTGGTGCATGTCTATTTTAGTTATCCCTTAATTAATATGGACAATAAAATGTAATCTAATATCTAAATAAATTTTAATATTTAACTGCATATGATAAACCCAGTTAGCTCATTAATTTCGAGTTAGAAGTAGTTGGTGAGGCATGAAGAGTAATTCTAGTTGTAACAGAGTTCAAAGTGCATTGGTGCATTAGTCAATGTAGGTTGTAATCAGTTTAACTCAGTTGTGCTAGTTGTAACTATTTGATACACTACTGAGAGTTCAAGTGAATTAAATATTAATTAATTCACAATGAGTAATTTGACATGCAATTGAGGATTTACTATTATTAGCTGCATGCATGTCAGTTCTAGTGAAGACCCAGTTGAGATTTAGGGGAAAGGGAAGTTGACTATTAATTGTAGGATTATTGGGTTGCACCCATGCAACCAAAAACCCATTGGATTGCCCATGATCCTTGTGCAGTTTAGGAAGGAAAAAATTCCTATGGAATAGGGATTGTATTCCACACAAATTGCGCAAGCAATGAAGGTTGTCTGGAGGCAGTAAATTGGCTAAGTATTGGCCAGTTTAATATGAGACAGTGCGAGACAATTAGTTGAGTACATGAGGGCTCTTGTGAGAATATTTGTATGTAATTGTTTCATGTATCCATGATTAATATACAATAGAAGATAGTGTGTTTTTGAGCAGCAAGCTTTCCCGATAAATTATCTGTGTTGTGGCTTGATTGATTCTTCCTTGCTTCATGTGATTGGCGATTGTCCTTTTAATTCTGAATTAATTTGTAGAATCGATTCATTATTTAAGTTTAGCACATTGTTATATAATATTGAATCCATGATATGCATGCTTGTTGTATAATTTCTACATGGTATAAGAGCACATGAAATCACAATAGTGAAGGAGGAGTTAAGTTTGTGACTGGATAGAATTTGAATTTGTAGAAATGATTTCTAGGTGGTACAACTAATTCAGGATTTAAATGTCTTTCAATGGCTTGAGGTTGGAGTATGCACTTCAGGGAAGGTCAAACTATATTTCTAGGAAGGATAGGATGGAGGCAGTACTCAAAGACAATGGATTGAAGGAATTCACTGACAATGATGTTCCTAAACCCACTACGACAGATGCTACAAATCTTGATGCATGGAAAAATAAAGTGGAAAAGGCGAGGAGGATCATATTTGAGGGAGCAAGATACCACATTGTCTCAATCCTCTATGGGAAATCCACACCATATGCAATGTGGAAGGATTTGACAGATCTATTTCAGAGCAACAGTGACCATAGGAAATTGGTACTGAAAGATAAACTCAGGAATATTAAGATGGAGAAAGGCGACTCCATGCCAAAATATTTAATAAATTTTGTTCAATGTTGGGATGAACTGGGGAGCGTTGGCATAACTGTCACTTATGATTATTTGGTGATTTTATCTCTCCTAGGACTTCCCAAGCGTTGGCATAGTTATCAAGACTCTGTCAATGGAAGGGAAAAGCTTCCAGATTGGGAACAACTATGGTAGGATTTGTTGTAGGAGGAGTTCAGACGAAACAACAGAGATGGATCTTCATCTAAGAATGAAGATGAAGAATATTTTTCTTTGGATGCCAAGGTGAAGAAGGGGAAGGGGAAGAAATTTCATTCCAAAATTTGACTACAAATATGGCAAGAAGAAGTACATGTCTAGGGTGAAATGTTTCACTGTCACGAGCATGGGCATTATGCTATTAATTATCCACAAAAGAAGAAGAAAAAGAAGGTTGGAGGATCTGCAACTGGTGAGGATTTGTCATCAAAATTTGAGCTTTACTTTTCATTGATCGCATGCATGGTGTCAAGTGCATTGGGATCGGTGTGGTATTTGGATAGTGGTGAGTCTTTTCACATGGCGAGAGACAAGGAAAATTTTAGTAGCTTGGAGGAGAAGGATATCTAGATGCATATTGAAATGGGTGATGAAAAATGGTACAGTGCTACCAGGATTGGTACCATTACCTTCTAGAGACAGTCAGGTAAACCCTTTCAATTAAAATATATGATGCATGTAGCAGGTTTAAAGAAAAATTTAGTCTCAGTTGCAATGTTGGAGGATAGAGGCTATGATGTTTTTTTTAGTGAAGGAAAAGCTTTCCTGTGACACAAAACAACAGGAAAAGCCAAGAAGATAGGGATTCGAGTTAAGAATATCTACAATCTAGATTTATATGGATGTGCAACAATGATGGGCAAGGCAAACAAAGTGGTGAGTTGGGATGAGGGCAAATTATGGCGCAGTAGATTGGGCCATCTTCACCATGGAGCCTTGAAAATCATGCACCAGATTTCTACTAGTCTTCCCAAGGTTACACTTGCACAATTAAACACATGCAAGGGATGTACTATGGTAAAATATGTAAAGGCCACCTTTAATCAGAAGTAGAATCGAGCCTCAGGGATCCTTGAGAGAGTTCACACAAATGTGTGTGGACCATTTTCTATTTCTTCAATAAGAAAACATAAGTACTATGTGATATTTGTTGATGGATTTTCTCGTAAGTGATGGATCTAATTCATGCAGAATAATGATCAAACATTCTCAAATTTTCTTGACTTTAAGGAACTGGTGGAGAAAGACATGGGGAAGCAAGTGAAGGCTCTTAGGAGCGAAAATGGTTTAGAGTAAATATCTAACAAATTCAAAAACTTATGCAGTAAAGAAGGAATTCGAAGGGAACTGATACCGCCTCATAATGCACAACAAAATGGGGTCGCTGAAATAAATAATAGAACGATTGTGGGTGCAACAAGAGCGGTGTTGCATGATCAAGGCCTATCAATGCATATATGGGTGGAAGCACACAACACTGCGGTATTTGTGTAGAATCATTGTCCTCGTAGGATTCTTGGCATCAGTACACTAGAAGAGGATTTCAGTTGTGAGAAACCTAATGTTTCACACTTTAAGATTTTTGCTTCATTTTTTTATGTGCATGTGACCAAAGACGCGAGGAAGAAGCTAGAACCGAAAACTGATATTAGGATTTTTTTTTAGTACACTGAAACACCCGACAACTATCGGGTGTATTTTCCAAATAGAAGAATGAACATTGTGCGAAGGGATATAAAATTTCATGAGGAGAAATCCATGGAGCCTCAAGATGTGGAGCAGCCACATGAGGAGGATCATGGAGTGGCGGAAAACAGTCATCTAGAGCCATCCATCAGAAATGGCAGAAGGTGTACCACGGAAGTTGATAGATTGAGACTTGATGATGCAAAGAATATAGGAGCCCCTACTTCACATGGCGGACAGAGATAGTATCCAAATATGTTTATTGGATACATGTCTCTTATGAGAAAATATATCGTGATTGAACCATCTTCCTTTCAGGAGGCAGTGCAGAAACCAACTTGGGTTGATGCAATGGTGGAGGAGTATGACTCCATTGTCAAGAACAGTGCATGGGAGATTTTCCCAGGACCGGTCCACAAATCAGTGGTTGGATCTAGATGGATCTACAAGGTAAAGCAAGTTTTTGATGAGAGTGTGGAGAAATACAAAGCCATATTTTCAGCCCAAGGATTCTCACAAATTAAGGGGATCGATTATGATTAGACTTTTGAATATGTTTTCGGGTACTCTTCCATTAGATCCATCCTTGTACTCTCAACATAGATGGGTTGGCGCATGCATGAGATGGATGTGAAAACTGTGTTTCTCAATGGATTCATTAAGAAAGTAGTGTGCAGAGAGAATTCAGAAGGTTTCGAGATCTTTAGTGAGTCGCATGTGTTTTGACTCAAGAGAGTATTATATGGGTTGAAGTAAGCACCTCGTGCTTGGTACACTCGGATAGATAGTTATTTCATTGAACTGGGCTTCACCAAAAGTGAAGCTATTTCATCTCATTTTTAATAGTGATGAGCAGCTGATACACTCATGGAAGAAGAATCTTGCAAGGGAGTTTGAAATGAAGGACATGGGACTCCTTCATTATTTCCTTATTTTCGAAATATGGCAGTGGAATGGTGAACGTTTTGTTTCTCAAGGAAATTACGCCAAAGAGATACTGGGTAAGTTTCACATGGAGAGCTACAAACCCATGGACACTACTCTTCCAGGAAATTAGAGGAAAGTAGATTCTACTTCTGGAGAGGTAGTGGATGCTACTATCTACAAGCAGTTATTTGCTTCACTGATGTATCTAGTCAACACCAAACAAGACATTTTCTACATATTTAACCAGTCACTAGTACATATGGTCAAAATTATAACGCTTTTAATGTATTGTCGTAAATTTCCCAATTTTTTCTCAATCTTTTTAATCTCGCGAAGAAGTGTCGCTATAGCGAAGATTTGTTAATATCGTCAGAAGAGTGACATTTAGGGAAGTAATCGGTCTTGTGATGTTTAGGGACACACCGTCGGCATTACGACGTTTTGGCGCCAACTTTCGGTCTTGCGACATTTCAGACCCAACTGTCGATCTTGCGACGTTCATGGAAACCATCTCGATTGGGACGTTTAGGGACAAACTGTTGGTGTTGTGACATTTCAGGAGTATGTGTTGGTCTTGCGACATGTAGGAGACACACTGTCAGTCCTGTGATGGCTTAAGAACAATGCTAATTTTTATGGTTTAGGAACAATGTTTGGGAGTTAGAGTTTAGGGTTTAGGAACAATGTTTGGGAGTTAGGGTTTAGGGTTTAGGAACAATGTGTGCGGTCCTGTGATCGAGTTTATGGTTTAGGAAAAAAAATTCGGGTTGTCATGTGTTGGGTCATCATGTGATAGGGTCGTGTGAGAGCACCCAAGAAAACACATTCGGGTGGTTCAGGTTGGGTTGGTTCGAATCAGGCCATATTGTTAGGGTGCCCAAGGAAACACGTTCAGGCATGCCAGGTTGGGTTGGGTGATCGGGTCAGGTCGTGTGAGGGTGGTCGTATCAAAAATGCTAATTTGTAACCACTTGTGTTTCTTGTACATGTTTTTGCAATCCATTTTCCATTTTCTCCTTTGCGTGCCCTAATTCCTTCAGGTAGCTCAGGTCGTGTCGTGTGAGGGTGCCACAGGAAATGCATTCAGGTCGTATCATGTGAGGGAAGCAGTATAAAAAATGTCAAGTTATGACTGCTTGTGTGCCTTGTGAAAATTCATGTGACCCGTTTGTCATTTTCTCCCTTGTGCCTTCGACGTTCGGGTGGGTGATCGGGTCGAGTCGTATGATGGCACTGAAGGAAATGTGTTTGGGTCAGGTTGGGTCGGGTCATGCCGTACTATGAGGGCACCCAAGGAAACGCGTTCGGGTGGGTAGGGTCAGATCAGTTCATGTGACGACATCCATTAAGGAATGTGTCTGGCTGGGTTGGGTTGTGTCGGGCCATGTGAGGGCGCCCAGGCAAAAATCGAGTTTGGGAGGGTCGTCTTGAGTTGTGTGTCGATGGAAACCAAGGAAATGCATTCGGGTTGGGTCAGGCCGGGTTGTTCTGTATCATGAGGGGGCCCAAGGAAACACATTTAGGTGGGTCGGGTCGTTCTGTGTGAGGATGCCTAAGGAAACATGTTTGGGCGAGTTGAATCAGGTAGTGTGAGGATGGTCTTATAAAAAATGCTAAGTTGTGACTGCCCACATTGATTGTGCATGTTTGTGCAATTCGTTTTCCGTTTTCTCCCTCGTGCGCCCTTCGTTTGGGTGGGTTGGGTCATGTAGTGTGAGGGTGCCACAGAAAACGAGTTTAGGTCAGATCATGTGAGGGAGGCCGTATAAAAAATGTTAAGTTGTGACCTAGTCCCATGTGCCTTGTGCACGTTCATGCGACCCATTAATTTTTCTTTTTCTCCCTCGTGCCTTCAACGTTCGAGCGAGTTGGGTCGAGTTGGGTCATGTGATGGTGCCGAAGAAAACGCATTCGGGTTGGGTTGGGTCGGGTCGTGTTGTTCTGTTAGGGCACCCAAGGAAACATGTTCGGATGGGTCGGGTCATGTGAGGATGCCCATTATTAAGGAACGTGTCCATCTGGCCAGTTGGGTCGTGTCGGGCTGTGTGAGGGTGCCCAGGGAAACACATTTGGGTGAGTCAGGTCGAGTCGTGTGATAGCACCCAAGGAAACTGCATGTTCGGGTAGGTCGGGTCAGGCCAGGACGTGTTGTATTGTGAGGGAGCCCAAGGAAACTTATTTGGGCAGGTCGAGTTAGGTTTGGCCCGGTCAGGTCATGTTGTCTTAGGTTTCCCAAGGAAATGCATTTGGGTGGGTTGGGTTGAGTCGAGTTGTGTGAGGGTGGTCGTATAAAAAATGCTAAGTTGTGACTACTTGTGTTGCTTGTGCACATTTTTGCGATCCATTTTCCATTTGATCCCTTGTGCGAACTTCGTTTGGGTGGGTCGGGTTCTGTCATCATGTGAGGGTTCCACGATAAACGCATTTAAGTCGGATTGTGTGAGGGAGGTCGTATCAAAAATATTAAGTTGTGACTTCCCGTGTGCCTTGTGCACACTCATGTGACCCATTAATTTATCATTTTCTCCCTCGCGCCTTCAACGTTCGAGTGGGTCGAGTCTAGTCATGTGATGGCGCCCAAGGAAATGTGTTCGGGTCAGGTTGGGTCGGGTCGTGTCATACTGTGAGGGCGCCCAAGGAAACTCATTCAAGCGGGTCAGGTCAGGTCAGGTCATGTGAGGACACCCATTATTGAATGAGTCTGACCGGGTCAGGTCATGTTGAGTCATGTGAGGGCGCCCAAGGAAACGAGTTTGGGTGGGTCAGGTCGAGTCATGTGATGGCACCCAAGGAAACATGTTCAATTCGAGTCAGGTCGGGTCATGCCATATTGTGATGGTGCCCAAGGAAATGCATTCGGGCGGGTCAGGTCGAGTCGGGTCCAGTTAAGTCGTGTCATGTGAGGCCGTCCAAGGAAATTCGTTTGGGTGGGTTAAGTCAGGTAGTGTGAGGGTGGTAATATAAAAAATGTTAAGTTGTGGTTGCCTGTGTTGCTTGTGCACATTTTTACGATCCATTTTCTGTTTTCTCCCTCATGCGCCCTTCGTTCGAGCAGGTCAGGTCGTGCTGTGTGAGGGTTCCACAGGAAACGTGTTTACGTCGGATCCTGTGAGGGAGGCCGTATCAAAAATGCTAAGTTATGATCGCTTGTGTGCCTTGTGAATGTTTTTGCGACCTTTTTTTCATTTTCTCCCTCGTTCCTTCGACGTTCAAGTGGGTCAGGTCATGTGATGGCACCCAAGGAAACGTGTTCAGGTCAGGTCATGCCAAGTCGTGCGGTATTGTGAGGGAACCCAAGGAAACACATTCAAGCAGGTCGAGTCAAATTAGTTCTGGTTAGGTCGTGCCATGTGAGGCTGCCCAAGGAAACGCATTTGGGCGGGGCAATTTAGGTAGTGTGAGGGTGGTCATATAAAAAATGCTAAGTTGTGGCTGCCCATATTTCTTGTGCACATTTGTGCAATCCGTTTTTTATTTTCTCCCTCATGCACCCTTAATTTAGGCGGGTTGGGTCATGCCATGTGATGGCTCCACAGGAAATGCATTCTAGTCAGATCATGTGAGGGAGGTCATATCAAAAAATGCTAAGCTATGACTGCCCGTGTGCCCTGTGAACGTTCGTGCAACCCATTTTCCATTTTCTCCCTCATTTCTTTGACGTTTGGGCAGGTCAGGTCGGGTCAGGTCGGGTCATGCCATACTCTAAGGTTTCCCAAGGAAATGTGTTCAGGTGGGTCGAGTCAGGTCTGTTCATGTGAGGGCTGTCAAGGAACATGTTCGAGTTGGGTCTAGTCAAGTTGTGCCATATGAGGTCGCCTGAGGAAACACGTTCGTATGGGTCGGGTCATGCCGTATTGTTAAGGCAACCAAGGAAACACCTTTGGGTGGGTCGGGTCTGGTCCAGTCTGGTCAAGTTATGCAGTGTGAGGCCGCCCAAGGAAACATATTTGAGCGGGTCAGGTTGGGTCGTGTCAGGTTGTGCGAGGGTCACATGTCAAAAATGCTTAGTTCTGACTGCCCGTGTTTCTCTCGCCATCTGTGCGATCCATTTTTCGTTTTCTCCCTCGTACACCCTTCATTCAAGTGAGTTGGGTCATAATCTATGAGGGCACAATAGGAAACAAGTTCGGCTCGGATCGTGTGAGGGAGGTCATATAAGAAATGCTAAGTTTTGACCGCCCATGTTCCTTGTGCATGTTTGTGCAACCCATTAATTTATCTTTTTCTCCCTCGTGCCTTCGACATTCAGGTGGGTCAGGTCAGGTCGGGTCGTGTGATGTCACCCATTAAGGAAACACGTTCAATTCAAGTTAGGTCGGGTCATGTGATGCCTCCCAATGAAACACATTTGGGTCAGGTCAGGTTGGGTCATGTTGTATTGTTAAGGCACCGAAGGAAACATGTTCGAGCGGGTCAAGTCCAATCTGGTCTAGTTAGGTCGTGCAGTGTGATGTTGGCCAAGGAAACACATTCAGGCGGGTCGGCTCGAGTCAAGTCCTAAGTTGTGACCGCCCGTGTGCCTTGTGCACATTCGTGCCACTCATTAATTTGTCATTTTCTGCCTCGTGTCTTCGATGTTCGTGCAGGTCGGGTCAGGTTGGGTCATGTGATGGTGCCCATTAAGGAAACACGTTCAGGTTGGGTTGGGTCGAGTCATGTGATGGAACCCAATTAGGAAACATGTTTGGGTCAAGTCAGGTTGAGTCGTGCCATATTTTTATGGTGCCCAAGGAAACATGTTCAGGCGGGTCGGGTCCAGTCGGGTCCAGTCAAGACGTGCAGTGTGAGGACACCCATGGAAACACGTTTGGGTGGGTCTGGTCGATTCGGGTCATGTGAGGGTGGTCATATAAAAAATGCTAAGTTGTGACCGCCCGTGTTGCTTTTGCATGTTTGTGTGATTTGTTTTGCATTTGCTCCCTTGTGCACCCTTCGTTCGGGTGGGTCGGGTCATGCTGTGTAAAGGCACCATAGGAAATGCATTCAACTCGGATCATGTGAGGGAGGTTGTATCAAAATTCTAAGTTGTGACCACCTGTGTGCCTTGTGCATGTTTTTTCAACCCGTTAATTTTTTTTTTCTCCCTCATGCCTTCGACGTTCGGGTAGGTGATCAGGTTAGATCAGGTCGTGTGATGGTGCCCATTAAGGAAACGCGTTCAGTTTGGGTTGGTTCAGGTTGTGCCATACTGTGAAGGCGATTGTATTGTGATTACACCAAAAATCGTATAAGCCCAACGTGGGCCCTCCCCACCTACTTTGAAATGGTGACAGATCACACTTTCAAGATTTGTAACATGAATGTCACTTGCCTAGTGACTAACCTATGCATCACCTTCACAATTCACTTCAACATGACATTTTGCCTTCAACGTTACTTTTTGTACCAGGCCATGAGTATAACCTCACACATAACCATGTCATGGTTGATGGTGAAGAGTTTTTATCATAATGCTAATTATATGATGGATGTCATTCCTTGTCAAAACACCCCTAATCACTTCCCCGAGAAAGCAGCCACCATGGAAACCTTGTGCAACAAGAGCATTGGCACGTAGCACAATATCCATCACAACTCCAAGTAGAGTGCAACACCCTTAAATCATGCATAGCGTGCTCGAATAATGGTAATGTGATTTCCCTCAGTCTCAGCAATATTATGCATTCCAATACTCTCATGTGCTTTAAATACCATGACCATACAAAGTTATTTAAGATCAACAATATCCCTATTAGCTAGAGCATATCATTTGGTGCAGGTTGCAAATTGTGTCATAAACTTGGTGATTCAACTTCTCAGTGAAGGCCTCTTGACCTTAAGGACTTGGCCTTCTATCCATTCTCTTCCTTCAATAACTCTCCCTCTCTAGCCTTCTACTCGACCTTTCTATTACCCTCTCCTATATTCATGCATGTAATCTCTAGCCTTCAGCCTTTTTGGAAGCTCGTCCCTTTTCAGTTTCTCTTTTTCCAATGAAATATTCACCTCTTAAATTTTATTCAGATTACTCATAAGGGATTTTGCATGGGATCTAGCTAGTTACATATATCTCCATAGGAGTACTCCATGTTTCATGAACAAGGAAAATATATTCTAGGTCCTCCAACCATCCTTAATTGAATTTGAAAGGGAAACCAGGTTTCCTCTCAAGTCCATACATCTCAAGCAAGATATGAGAGTGGTTTGATTCCCCCCCAAACCCAAACCATTGCCTAAATCTCGTAAGCATACTTGCAAAACATTCATTCAAAAGGAAAAATCGATCCAGTATATTTTCCATACGGGCATCCCCCACTCTCTTGTTCCTCCACATAGGATATTTTTTAATTACATTTGAGTCAATAAGGTGCCCTTAGATTAATTTTTTCAAGAAAAACTGTACAAGGGGATCTACTTGAGCCATAGGGGCCCATGTTTCAAACAGGCGTAGGGATAAATCGAGGTCACCTCCCACCACAAAATTGGAGGAAAACATGTAAGAATTTGAGAGAAGATTGTTCCAAAAAAATATCCTCTCCTGATAGTGCCCATAGATCTTGACAATTATAAAATATATAACCAGTTCAGTTGAAAATACCTTTGCTTCAATGACCAATTCAGAGCACCATGAGTTTTTCAGTTTTATGGCACTGTATTTTAACCCCAAACATAATCCTACTTATCTCCCTTTGGCATCCATAGTCACAAAATACCAACCCGAGAAAATTTTCATGACGAACGCTATAACTAGATATCCCTAGCCCAAAGTCTATTGGATCATATTCACATGATCAGGTCTATAATTAAGGAAGATAGCTTTTAGAGCTATTTTCTTATGAGTGATAGTGAACCCTCTACAATTGAAAGATAGTAAAATCATTTGGAAACATGTAGAGGGGTCTGTGTTGCTCTAAGCACCGACCGTTTGAGAGATAGTTGCTTCCCATCCACTATGTCTATCATAGATTTTAATTGTGCCTTTGATATTTTGGTTTTTCTACCACTTATATTATTGGGATTTTCAGGAATAGGAAGACATCCCAACCTCCGAAATGCCTCAACATACAAGTGTTTTTGATCCTGCGGATGAAGGTTGTATGGGATGGTGTCAATGGATAGTTTAGGGATGGTAGTAGTGATGATGTCCATGGAAATTATAGGAAGACTTTTTATGCACCATAGCTCATTTACTAGGGGCTTGGAAGGATCGGGAGATTGAATAAAATTTAATAACAGATCAAGAGTATCATGAATAGAAGGAAGGGATCGAGTGATAGTACCCACCAAGTCTAGTGTAGGTTCCACTGGAGCTTGAGGGTCCTATGCTTGGTTTAATATCTCACCAACAAGAGCAATCTACAATTTTTCAATATGTTTGTACATCCCTTCCATTGGGATAATCTCCTCTTCCTACTGATGCACCACCTCCTCCTTATGTACCTTCTCACCACCTTCTGAATTATTACCTACCTGAGCGCGATAATCATTTCTGTAGACTACCCTTTGATGAAGCCTCCTACTAATTCCTAGAGGGAAGTCTCTGACCAAATAATCACCATACTTGTGAAATATATGGCACCAAAAAGGAAGGTGCTAGTAATCAATAATTTGGAAGAAAGATTTTATGTCGAGATGTAAGTGGATTTTTTGAACCATATCTTCTCTTGGAACAAGACGAACAAGTAAATGAGCCACATTCTGAGATTTTGTAACCTGAAATGACATATCCACATCCAGAAAGATGCACATACTATTACCAATGGCCCTGAAAATGTCCATTGTCCATAAGTGCGAAGGTAATGCCAATAGAAGTACCCAAACCAGGATCTCATCCACTCTTTTCCACTTCACATCAAATATGGGTGTCCACCGCTTGAAGAGAATCAGTCGAAGTCCAAAATCCAAATTGCACACAAGGGTGCATTATAGGTCTATTTGTTCGAAAACTTGATCATGAACCACCCCTTTGATAGGTTTATCACCTCCACCTCCTTATCCAGAGATTCTCCCCAATATTGTTCAATCCAATCAGCTATAAATTGAGTAGAGAAGAATTTTCCATGCACTTTGACCACCAGTATGGTCTCCAAGGCTACCATCATCTAGTATACTTGTATGTCCACTCCGAAAACCAGATTTGGGTATTCAAAGTTTGTCTTAATGAATTTTCCTTTTCTTTTTTTTAACCCTACTTGTTGACAATTTTGGGGCAGCTCTGGAAGCGATGAAAAATCCATGACATCCTCCCCCTCCTCTTTGGATAGCCCAAAACACCCTTCCACTTGGACCACTCCGGTAGTAATAACCCCAAGTACCTGTAAAGCTTCCAAAAACTCAGGAAATAAAGCATGAGAGAACACTAACTCATTATTCCCCTTACCCTAAATGCACCTAAATCCCATAACCCCTAAGCCCCCAATACCTAACCCCTTAAACACTAACTCATTATTCTCCTAACCCCTGAACCCTAATCCTCTAACCCCTAATCCCCTATTCCCCTAACCCCTAAGCCCCTAACATAAAATAAAATAAAATAATTAATCAATTAACATTATAGTCTAACTAGTAATTTTTAATTAAGTTTACTAATTCAATTAATCAATTGACATTAATTTTTTTAGTCTAATTAGCTAACTTTCTAATTAGATCAAAGCATGTTTCCATTTCATTAACTTTAGTACCCTAATTCTTACTGGTTTTTTTCCTTTTTTCCAGCAATATTTCCTAACTAATGTAATTCTTAATGCTAAATCTTTCTAGCAATGTGAATGAAATTCATACCGCTTAATGCAACTTCTGCGCACTGGCCTTGTAATCGTTTTTTAGTTCCATATTATCCAGCACTTCGAATGAAAGCATATCTCGTGAAGGCAACAGAGTAATAGAGGCTAAAAGTGGGGGCAATATTACTTAAGGGAGCTGCATTTAGCCATTTTCACATACGTTGGTTCATGGGGAAATTTGTCAACCCACAAAATGGTAATGACCTTTATTTGATTTTACAAAAACTGGTTAGCAATAGGACTATGTTTAGACTTACAATAGGACCTATTTCTTTTTTTGATCTAGCTTTCAACATTATGTAGAAATTATTTTATTTACATTTAAGAATATGGATGATTACTCTTCCCTCTCATCTTTAACTGTTTATTATGACTCAAAATCTACCTCTAGCTTGATACTGCTAATAATAGATTCATGGTGTTTATCCTTTCAGTGATCAAGTACCGATGTATGTGCACCGTGACATTAAATTCCAATTTATGGATTGAAGAGGTTTTCTCACCATTCGGATTCCCTATAAGAATCAATAAGATTCAAAATATGGGTATTTGATGTGGGTATTTGAATCTTATAAGAATCAATAACATTCTACACTACCACCCCCCATATTCTGCATTGGAACAACTCCTCTCAAATCTATACTTCCTCTCACTTTAAGAATATGGATTACACTTCCCTTTCGTCCTTAATTATTTATCTTACTCAAAATCAAAGTCTGGCTTGATACCTCTAGTGGCCTATTCTTCTCTATTTCCAATGTATACTCCATACATCTACGTCCTCAAGGCACATTCTAATACTAATAACAAATTTACATACATGGACAAGAAATATGGACGCATAAAATCATAACAAGTTCATTAATTAAACATGAATGAATTCTGTGAAGTGGAACTTCTTGTTTAGTCAATTTAATGTCCTAAATTACTAACATAAATTATCGACCAGGGCTACTAAACTGATGAAGTGTGATGCACTATATGTGCCTAAGTATCCATTTTTCTTACTTCATTGTTTTTAGTGTTTTATTGATGTTTTGCGGTTTTTATGTTTGATGCTTATTATGCTATTCTATGCTAAAATGATGAAGTTAGATCTATGTCAACAGGGAGAAAATGAAATGTTAATAAATGAATTAAAATAGAATTTATTTGCAAGTTTTGTTCCTAATTAGAAAATGATGAAAATAGAGAGTCCTAATCCATGGATATTACAGCTTCTAAATGAACATTCATGAAATGAAAAGTAACTCAAAACACTACAACTTAATCTGATTCATTTAGTTAGAGATTTTTTGGAAGAGCTTGTGAAAAAGATTAATTATAATGCAATGAGGATCTCCTAAAACATAAAAGGAAATTCTAAAACAACTTATAAAATTACAACTAAATTTCATTCATGAGTTAGAGGTTTATTGGAAGAGCTTTTTGAAATAGATTAATCATAATGTGATAAGGATCTTCTATGAAGCAAAACAATCAATAACTCAAAATATTACAACTTAGTCTCATTCGTGAATTAGAGGTTTATTGGAAAGGCTTTTGAAGGAGACTAACTGCGGTATAATGAGGATATTATTTTTAACTAAATAACAGAAAATGAAATGCTAATAACTCAGAATATCACAATCGAATCCCATTCATTTAATAGAGATGTATTGGAAGATCTTGAGAAAGAGACTAACTGCAATATCATGAGGATCCTTTATCTAAGAAAATGACATGAAAGATAATGTTAAAAACTATGATTTCAGAAAGCAATCTAAGTAAGGAAATATGACAAAATAGAATTGAAAATGACTTATCTAGAAAACATGTAAAACCTCCTCAAATAGCAAGGGCCCTATGCTACCAATTCGGTGTAATCCTTATCGTCTTGAAGATGTGATCAAAATAGCATCAAAGAACTAAAATTCTTTATTGATAAATTCACAAATCTACATCCCATTCCATCTTAAGCTTTGTTACAAAACACTCTCTAATCCTTTCTCTTCTTCTCCTATTTTTTCACTGCCCTTGATAGGAAAAAGCTTCCCCTATTTATACAAAAATATGAGAAGTTATCTCATTAATGAGAGTCCATGAATCTCTCCCTCTATCTCTAGAGTTATAATCAAAATAGGAAATGGTAAGACACATGTCTTTTTAGAGTTTCAATACAAATAAGAAATGAGACACATATCTTCTTAAAGTTTCAATACAAAAAAGAAATGAGACACATGTCCTCATGATCCCAAGATCTTCTCCACTCAAATTCTAATTTGGTTTTGGGAGGCCACATAAAGGTCTTTTAGAAGCTTCCTTTTGACCTACACATGTCACAAAACTCATAACACATATATAGATATATGAAACTATGTTAATTTTCTAGTTTCTAATCATAAATTCGCTTTAAACACATAAAATAAATAACTTTGGAAGACAAGGATCCCAACACATATATTTATGAAAATGGTTACTTGATGTAGGGTTTTAGGTTATATAGTTATGAAATGAGAACTAAATGGTAATGACATAATGGAAATATGTATGAATATGGAAAACACTTTTGAGACTCAACATACCCCCCAACTGAAGTTGTTGCATGTCCTCATGCAACTATTGCAATGATTCATTTATTCATGAGTTGATATTTTATGAGTTTTGAATCATATTAATTCGTTCCAAACTTTTCTTTATAACATTTTCTTTTGGCAAAGTATAATACATTTGATTGCAACATTTTTTTTTTATGGTTGGATCTTGTGTGACAACCGGTTTTTCTAGCAATGGTTCTTGTGTAACAATGCTTTATTTTCTTTGTTGCATCAAAGTTCATGAAAACATTTAGAATCAATTACTTCATCAATGAATTGATCATTTGCAAGGCATATAATATTTTGAATCATGTTGCAACAATAGTTGGTTGGGAAGTATATGCGAGTGGAAATGAAATGAAAATGTGTGATAGTGTATGACATGTGGATATGAAATGATGTCCCTTCCCCCCCAACTAAAGATATGACAATGTGAAGAAGGGAGTGAGGAATTTTTCCAAAGTTACAATTTTAGCATTCTAATGAATTACATGACTAAAAATTAGAAAACCACATACCTTCACTTATCTTAAATGTGGATGAGTTGTGTATATTGAAGAGTGTGGCTGTTGATGTTGTTGGATCAGGAACTATGTAAGCAAATGAATTTGATCTGATTCTTTGTTCTCTTTGTTCTCTTTTTGCTAATGGAAATATTGAGATCTTTATTGCTGCTGATACAAATTGATTCCTGCTACAAACTGCTGAAATGATGTAGTATTCAATTGTTACAAAACCCGATGGTACAATTCTAGTCATGTGAATAAATGTGTTGATGTCGAGCATGAAGAGAAGTCTTTGGATTACTGACCATTGATGAATGTTATTAACCAATGCGAGGCAAACTCACCATTAATGTCAATGAGTGCCAAGGTACCGAAGTACATCTTGTAAAGTGAAAATAAATTGGCTCATGTAGAGCCACTTGCAAGATCTGACAATCAAGGGACATTGATGTATTCCCATGATTGTCTGAGAGAGAATTTGTCATTAATGCATAAAAGCCTCAAGGTACTATTAAGGACTCTAGTCTTGGACCTAGATAATGTGCTGATATCGATAGGCCAAGACTTGTTAAAAGGGAGACCTTAAGGAATCCTCCATCATCTAATGCAAGCATGAAAGAATAATTTTTGAAGGACTATGGATTCAATAATTTGCATTGAAGCAATGTTTATTTGCAAAATGAAAAGGATAGGAAAAGGAAAATGGAAATGGACAATGAAAAATGGAAAATGACAATAAGAAATAAGCATGTAGGTGAGCTTCTTGCTTTTCTTTGTGGAGTAGAGAAAAAGTAATGGAAAGTGTATGTGAATGAAGGAAAATGAACAACTAACTCTTGCTGGGAAAATAATGGTGGTTTGCTTTGAATTTCTTGGTTGGATTTACAATTCAAAAAGGGAGGAAAAGTAATGGTCTTGATGGCTATGAACATGGACATGTTCTTATGTTTCTCATGAAATCGGTCCTTTGAAAACCATTCGTGCACACAACTAGTTTCCTTCAATGATCATTTGATCATCCCAAATCTGCAAAAAAAAACTTGACATAAAGAACATAAGTGTCTTAAAAAAGTAGCTAATCTCTTTCCGATTCTTACGCAAAAATTAAATGTCAAATGAAACAGATTAAGGTAAATCAAAAAGTTCTATATTCGGTCCAATTCATGATAAAGAAAACAATCCATTTTTAAAGAATAACCATGAAAAATAAATCAACTCCCTATTGTCGGATGACTTCATGCACTGTGCTTAGTAAAACATTTGGCATCACAAAGATCCACTGTGTTCTGTAAGTTAAAACTTTATAGAAAAATACACATCAACAATATTAATGCCAAATGTTTATAAATCAACTAAATAATCTTCCAATTGTCCTGCAAACCATTATTAAGAAGAATCATCTTTTTTTTTTAATTGATTTTTTTATTTTTTTATTTTTTATTTTTTGAATTTTATTTTTTCTTTATTAAAAAGAAATTATTAATAAAGATTTTATTTTATTTATTTATTTTTAATGAAATAAAGCATGGATGAAATAATTTTCCTTATGAATATTTTTGAAACAAAGTCATGCCAATGCCTCTTTCATGCAAGATAAAAATAAAAATATTGAAATTTCTAAAGTCAAGTTCTTAACTATAAAGGAGATGGAGGCAGAATCCTTCTCAATTTATACAACTTGCATTTGATGCACATGTGATAATGTCTTTGCCTCAAATAATCCATTTTCACTCATCATGTGCCACCACAGATGAATTCTGCCACATTTTCTTTCAAATAAGGAAATCAGATCCTTGATTATTTCTCAAAATTGAATTTTATAAAACTGTAATTGTTTTCATAAAAAAAAAAAAAAAAAACTCTCACGCACACTACAAATTAGTGCTCCGAAGAACCCTGAATTTCTCCCAAATAGATGTGAATTTCAGAAGGTTCTACTAACATTACATAATTCACCCCATTCTCGAAAAAACCCATGTTTTAGTTTTTACTAATTCGCCTCAGTTTGCTCAGAAAATTCGTTTTAAAATCAGGTGTTTTTGACAATTACTCATTTCGTTTTCTGGCAATTACTTGTGGTTTGATTTGTTTTTATTTGCAGGTTTTGAAGTGTAATGACTTGTATCTCACAGAGAAGTTTAGATCGATCTCCCTCATTCCAATTACTTGCAATGGAATTTGCAATCTGCTCTTCATCAACAGTTCCTGAAATCTTCTCTTCATCAGCAATTTCTTCATATGATACACTTCCATTGTCTTTCCGTACAATTGAATTTGTAATCTTCTCTTCATCAGCAATTTGCAATCTTCTCCTCATCAACAATTTGCAATCTTCTCCTCATCAACAATTTCTTCATGTGATATACCTTCATTGTGTGCAAATTTTTAAAAATGATTTCTAATAATTGTTGTTTGAGGAAAAACGAATATGGAAAAGAGAAGGTTCCTTTTTTTTTTTTTTAAATTGCAGTGCATGGGTCTTTGTGTGGATTGAAGGACTACATATATGCGTAAATCCAAGCCAAAGGCTGGCCTCATGCATATGCGTGGGTCTTATTTCCGTGATCCAATTTATTTTATTTTATTTTTTTCATTTGTTTTTTAATTGATTTGTTAATAAAATTATATATTATATTTTCACAAATTCAAAAATATACATATTATATTTCATTAAACAAAACAATTATTGAAATTAAACAAATTTATCATTTTTAAAGTTTATTTTAAAATGAAATGAAATGATGAAAACATAATTTATTATTATTTTTAACATAAAAATTATTTTTCTGATTATCTAGATCACACAAAGTGCAGGAGGAGAGCATACTTGAGAAATTATTAAATTTTTTTTCTTAGATGTAAGAAATAAGGCTACCTAGTTACACTTCCTCGGAAACGGCGCCAAAATGTTTAGTCAATTTAGTGTCCTAAATTGCTAACATAAATTATCGACTAGAGCTAGTAAACTGATGAAATGTGATGCACTATATGTGCCTAAGTATCCATTTTTCTTACTTCGTTGTTTTTAGTGTTTTATTGATGTTTTTGGGTTTTTATGTTTGATGCATAGTATGATATTCTATGCTAAAAGGATGAAGTTATATCTATGTCAACAAAGAGAAAATGAAATGTTAATAAATGAATTAAAATAGAATTTATTTGCAAGTTTTGTTCCTAATTAGAAAATGATGAAAACGGAGAGTCCTAATCAATGGATATTACAGCTTCTAAATGAACATTCATGAAATGAAAAGTAACTCAAAACACTACAACTTAATATGATTCATTTAGTTAGAGATTTGTTGGAAGATCTTGTGAAAAATATTAATTCTAATGCAATGAGGATCTCCTAAAACATAAAAGGAAATGTTGAAACAACTTATAACATTACAACTAAATCTCATTCATGAGTTAGAGGATTATTGGAAGAGCTTTTTGAAAGAGATTAATCATAATGTGATAAGGATATTCTATGAAGCAAAACAATCAATAACTCAAAATATTACAACTTAGTCTCATTCGTGAATTAGAGGTTTATTGGAAAAGCTTTTGAAAGAGACTAACTATAGTATAATGAGGATCTTCTTTTTAACTAAATAACAAAAATTGAAATGCTAATAACTCAGAATATCACAATTGAATCTCATTCATTTAATAGAGATGTATTGGAAGAGCTTGAGAAAAAGACTAACTGCAATATCATGAGGATCCTTTATCTAAGCAAATGACATGAAAAATAATGCTAAAAACTATGATTTCAGAAATCAATCTAAGTAAGGAAATATGACAAAACATAATTGAAAATGACTTATCTAGAAAACATGTAAAACCTCCTTAAATAGAAAGGGCCCTCTGCTACCAATTCGGTGTAATCCTTAGCTCCTTGAAGATGTGATCAAAATAGCATCAAAGAACTAAACTTCTTTATTGATAAACTCACAAATCTACATGCCATTCCATCTTAAGCTTTGTTACAAAACACTCTGTAATCATTTCTCTTCTTCTCCTATTTTTTCACTACCCTTGATAGGAAAAAGCTTCCCCTATTTATACAAAAATATGAGAAGTTATATCATTAATCAAAGTCCATGAATCTCTCCCTCTATCTCTAGAGTAATAATCAAAATAGAAAATGATAAGACACATGTATTTTTAGAGTTTCAATACAACTAAGAAATGAGACACATATCTTCTTAGAGCTTCAATACAAAAAGGAAATGAGACACATGTCCTCATGATCCCAAGACCTTCTCCACTCAAATTCGAATTTGGTTTTGGGAGGCCACATAAAGGTCTTTTAGAAGCTTCCTTTTGACCTACACATGTCACAAAACTCATAACATATATATAGATATATGAAACTATGTTAATTTTCTAGTTTCTAATCATAAATTCACTTTAAACACATAAAATAAATAACTTTGGAAGACAAGGATCCCAACCCATATATTTATGAAAATGGTTACTTGATGTAGGGTTTTAGGTCAGATAGTTATGAAATGAGAGCTAAATGGTAATGACATAATGGAAATATGTATGAATATGGAAAACACTTTTGAGACTCAACACTTCTCATACTTTCTTGTATAGCTCTTCTCTTTATTATTTCCAAACTCATGTGAAGAAACCCTAGGTATGTAATTCTAATAGCTGAAAATATAACAAAACAAACAAACTAGAAATTTATCCTACCTAATCTACACAACTATCAAATTTTCAAAAATCTACATCAAAATATCCTAACAACTAGAGAATCCAGGTTCCTCGAGGAAATTTGGCCCTATTATGAAGCCCTCTAAATAAAATGAGAAATAAAACTCTATCTAAAATTTACATATCACTATTGGGCCTTTAAAATAAATGGTACAGTTAGCACTGATGCCTCTGCATTAGAATCCCTCAATGAAAAATGTTGACCTCTTGGTAAATACGATCAATCCTCTAGGGTCCCCCAAAAAATGTTGTTTCTGTGCATATGCACAACTGTTGTTTCATTGACAATCTAATTCCAATCTCTTCCGAATAAATTTTCCTACTCTTCATCTTCCACGAGGACAATATTTTCAACCTTGAGTACTATCAAATCTTTGTTTACATAAAACATGTCATTTTTAAATAGATGAGCCCTTCTAGCATCTTATGATTTCCTCTTTAGCAATTATTTTCTTTCCTCTGGTGACGTTTATGAGAGAGAGTTTCCTCTTCCTTCATTATGAAAAATTATGGTTCCCTTCTTCCTTCAATTCCTTGGGAAGATATCATGAAAACTATGTGTGGTTTTCGTCCCTCATCATTATTGAAACCTGCATCCAGATGCAATTTGTTAGATTTAAAAATGTAAGGTTATTTCTCATCATTTAAAATCTTTGCACCCAAATTTCCATTTTTTTAGTGTGTTCTCACGGTTTTCTCTTTTTTGTAGGTTTGCAAAAGTTTTATCCAATTCTTACTTTCCACATTTTGCAAATTTATTTTCTTCCAAATTTAGCTTAGCATGCTAGATGCATACCTTTAAATCAACTATCCTATCCTAAAATTAATTAAATTCCATAAAAATGGAAAAAAATTATTTGATTTTTTTTTATCTCATTCTTTTTCATCCATTCATTTCTTCCAGCAACTCAATCTCTACATCATGCTCCATCAGCTCTTCACTTAAACTTGTCCAGATCACACTCTTAGAACTCTATTTTTTTCTATGTCTCCTAAATGAAACTCCATAACCTCACCTTCTTTATGACAATTTGTAGTGATTATTTCCCTTCATGATATTCGTGACCTTCACATGAAAAAACACATTAATTTCAAAATTTTGGATATTTTGAGCCTTCGCAAATATTCCTCGTGTCATTTTCTGTTTCTGGAGATTCCCCATAGTCCATGAGACTTTTGATAAGTATCTCCTCTTCATCCTCATCCTCACCTTCAGTCCTTTGCATAAAACCTTTTGATCAGGGTTTATATTTTCCCTCAACATCATTGTTCCCATTTTCCATTATGGCAGTCTCTCTTAACAGTTTGTAGCACCCCTTCTCTTCCCACTCTCGGTATTGAGATGCAGTCCTTACACCCACTTATTTTTGTTGGATATTTTGTTCTTGATTATTCTTTGATTTATATAAAGTTCACCCACTTTAAATATGAAAGGCCATCTAGCCACCTCTAGTATTTTTTCTACCAGTTTCTCCTCAAGGACCTTCTTCCAATATCTTAATAGCATCATCAATGAGGCTTTCTTCACACTCAGTGAGACATTTCACTAGTGTGTCATCAATATCATTTATTGGCAGTCATCCACAAACCTTAATGTCTGTCCATATCCACACTGATATATTCAAGGAATTTGTCTCTTTCTCATTATATGGCTTCCAATTTTCTACATCCCCATAATCATAAATAAAATGTAGAATCCAAAAATGCTAGTAACTTTCTATCAATGTTTACTGCCCTGTATTCCTTAGTTGCAAATGAGAAAAAATTATCTTGAGACAAAAAAGTCTTATTAAACTTCTCCTCTCCCTCATCTCTTGGAAGCATATCTGCATCCTCTTCAGAATCCCAATAGTCCACATATCATATTTATTTTCTAAAAAAATCATAGCAGTTGGGTACAATTGTATGGTTGATTTTTCCATGCAGTTTTTGTGAACTAAAAATTCATATTCAACAAGATTTATACTTGGATTTACTTCCCCTATCAAAAAAATGGTCACAATATCCTTCAACCAACTCAAGACTTGCTAGATGTCTATGTCATTGATAGACCAATTCCAGTCTCTTCTGAATAAATTTTCCTACTCTTCATCTTCCACGAGGACAATCTTTTCAACCTTGAATACTGAAAAATTTGTGTTTACATAGAACACGTCATTTTTAAATAGATGAGCCCTTCCAGCATCTTCTTATGTACTCTTCAGTAGTTCTTTTCTTTCCATTGGAGACTTTTATGAGAGAGAGTTGACTCTTCCTCCATTATGACAAATTCAAGTTCCCTTCTTCCTTCAATTCCTTGAGAAGATATCATGACAACTACGTGTGGTTTTCGTCCCTCATCTTTATTGAAACCTACATCCAGATGCAATTTGTTAGATTTTAAAATGTAAGGTTCTTTGTCATCATTTAAAATCATTGCACCCAAATTTCCATTTTGTTTGAGTGTGTGCTCATGGTCTTCTCTTTGTTGTAGGGTTGCAAAAGCTTTATCTAATTCTTATTGTCCACATTTTGTAGTTTTATTTTCTTCCAAATTTAGCTTAGCATGCTAGATGCATACCTTTAAATCAACTATCATATCCTAAAATGAATTAAATTCCATACAAATCAAAAAAATTGATTTGAATTTTTTTTTTTTAATCTCATTCTTTTTCATCCATTCATTTCTTCTAGCAACTCAATTTCTACATCATGCTCCATGAGCTCTTCACTTAAACTTGTCCGGATGACACTCTTAGAACTCTATTTTTTTATTTGTCTCCTAAAGGAAACTCCATAACATTTCATTCTTTATGACAATTTGTAGTGATTGTTTCCCTTCACGATCTTCATGACCTGCACATGAAAAAACACATTAATTTCACAATTTTGGAGATTTTGAGCCCTTGTAAATACTCATAGTGTCATTTTTCTGTTCCCGGAGATTCCCCATAGTCCATGAGACTTTTGATAAGTATATCCTCTTCATCCTCATCCTCACCCTCACTCCTTTGCATAATACCTTTTGATCAAGGTTTATCTTTTCCCTCAACATCGTTGTTCCCATTTTCCATTACGATAGTCTCTCTTAACGGTTTGTAGAACCCCTTGTCTTCCTACTCTCGTTTTTGAGATGTAGTCCTTACACCCACTTATTTTTGTTGGAAATTTTGTTCTTTATTCTTCTTTTCATTTATATAAAATTCACCCACTTTAAATATGAAATGCCATCTAGCCACCTATAGTATTTTTGCTACCAATTTCTCCTCGGTGAGCTTCTTCCATTATCTCAGTAGCATCATCAATGAGGCCTTCTTCACACTCAGTGGGACATTTCACTAGTGTGTCGTCAAGATAATTTATTGTCATCCATCCATAAACCTTAATGTATCTCCATATCCACACTAATATATTCAGGGAATTTGTCTCCTTTTCATTATATGGCTTCAAATTTTCCACATCCCCATAATACTAGATAAAATGTAGTTTCCCAAAATTCTAGTAACTTTCTATCAATGTTTAGTGCCCTGTATTCCTTAGTTGAAAATGAGAAAAAATTCTCTTGAGACAAACAAGTCTCATTACCCTTTTCCTCTCCCTCATCTCTTGGAAGCATATATGCATCCTTTTCAGAATCCCACCAATCCACATATGATATTTATTTTCCAAAAAATTCACAAAAGTTGGGTACAATTGTGTGGTTGCTTTTTCCATGTAGCTTTTGTGAACTCCAAATTCGTATTCAACAATATTTATACTTGGATCTACTTCCCCTATAAAAACAGTGGTCACAATATCCTTCAACCAACTCAAGACATGCTGGATGTCCATGTCATTGACAAACCAATTCTAGTCTCTTCCGAATAAAGTTTCTTGCTCTCCATCTCCCACGAGGACAATATTTTCAACCTTGAGTACTAAAAACTCCGTGTTTACATAAAACATGTCATTTTTAAATAGATGAGCCCTTCCATCATCTTCTGACGTCCTCTTCAGCAATTCTTTTCTTTCCACTGCTGACTTTTATGGGAAAAAATGTCCTCTTCCTCCATTATGACAAATTCAAGTTCCCTTCTTCCTTCAATTCCTTGGGAATATATCATGACAACTATGTGTGTTTCTCGTCCCTCATCATTATTTAAACCTACATCCAGATGCAATTTTTTAGATTTAAAAATGTAAGGTTCTTTGTCATCATTTAAAATCATTGCACCCAAATTTCCATTTTGTTTGAGTGTGTGCTCATGGTCTTCTCTTCGTTGTATGGTTGCAAAAGCTTTATCCAATTCTTATTGTCCACATTTTGCAACTTTATTTTCTTCCAAATTCAGCTAAGCATGCTTGATGCATACCTTTAAATCAACTATCCTATCCTAAAATGAATTAAGTTCCATAGAAATAAAAAAAAATTGATTTGATTTTTTTTTTTAAATCTCATCCTTTTTCATCCATCCGTTTCTTCCAACAACTCAATTTCTACAGCATGCTCCATGAGCCTTTTCACTTAAAATTATCCAAATGCCACTCTTAGAACTATATTTTTTTCTATGTCTCCTAAAGGAAACTCCATAACCTTTCCTTCTTTACGACAACTTGTAGTGATTGTTTCCCTTCATTATCTTCATGATGTGCACATGAAAAAACACATTAATTTCAAAATTTTGGAGATTTTGAGCCTTTAAAAATACTCCTAGTGTCATTTTATGTTCATGGACACTCCACATAGTCCATGAGACTTTTGATTAGTATCTCCTATTCACCCTCATCATCACCTTCACTCCTTTGCATAATACCTTTTGATTAGGGTTTGTATTTTCCCTCAACATAATTTTTCCCATTTTCCATTATGACAGTATCTCTTAATGGTTTGTAGCACTCCTTCTCTTCATACTCTAAGTTTTGAGATGTAGTCCTTACACCCACTTATTTTTTTTGGACATTTTCTTCTTGATTCTTCTTTTGATTTATATAAAGTTAACCCACTTTAAATATAAAAGGTCATCTAGCCACCTCTAGTATTTTTTCTACCAGTTTCTCCTCAGTGACCTTCTTCCAATATCTCACTAGCATCATCAATGAGGCCTTCTTCATACTCAGTGAGACATTTCATTAGTTTTTCACCAAGGTCATTTATTAGTAGCCACCTCTTCTACTTTGGAATTTGCATAGAATCCACGACACTCTGAAACAATCTCTCATTATCTTATTCTATGAAGATGTTACCTCTCACTATTTCACAAGTGTGAAGTGTTTAGCTATAGACTTAGCTGCATTCAGTTCTTCCTCTCTTATTGAATTAATAAACAACTGCTTCAACTCTTTCCCTGGCCTCTTAAGGATATTATTCTTGAAACCCTTCTATTTAACAAAAAACCTAAACTGTCTTCTTAGTTCCAATATCTCTCTCTACCGTTCTCATTCTAGCATCATATGATAGCTACGTTTCTCGCTTTCCATATGCCCCATATGACATAGAACGATAGTGCTTTGTATGACTTATATCCCCAAAACCAAAGTTTAAGGCATGAATCAATAGAGGACCTATCCCATGATACGCTCATGTTAAGGATATGGTCTAACCTTAACCATATCACAGTTGCAAAGGTACACTTCAAGAATCATACATCATAGAGCCAACAGGTGGCCATATTGGTTTCCCCTCCTTATAAATGTGCCTCTAACTTGTTGTGTTGTATGTTGATCTGAAAAATTAGAGAAGTCACTGTCTTAATATTTCTGATTTACTATTTACTCTCTTTAAACTTGAATGTCATTTGATGGTAAAATTGTACTCTTTAATGCACAAAGTTTATGTATTAGAAAGGTAAATTTAGAAATTATTTCAGTTTCATTTTTTGTTTTCAAGTTAGACATTGTTTTCAAGTTTTCACATTTCAAATTTTATTGCAATGTGGCACAGTGATCATGGAAGTACAGGAATAACCCTAGGACAGGTAAACAAATAACAATTTTAGTTTCATATTATTTTCTTTATCTTTAACAATTTTTTTTTATATATTTCCTCCTTCTTATTATTTTATAATGTGGTAGGATTATCACGAAAAGGGTTCAGCCGAAGAACATGTAAAGTGAAAGCATTGCTCTATATTCAGGTATTTTAATTCTTTACATAATTTAAATACTGTTAATTTTGTTCAAATATGAAAATTCCTGGCCATGGTGCGTGTGATGATACCGTCAACGAGGAAGAGTTGTCTTCATCCCCATGTCCATTAGTGCTACTGTGAAAAAGGCGCTAAAGGCAGCCAAGGAGCTTGAACGTTTGGTAGACATTGTGCGTCAAACACTTGAATTAGGAAAAAGGATAAGACAAGTTATGACCTAGCTAGAAACATATAAGGTAATAAAAAAAAATCAACAGGATATTTTTATTGTTCTGCATGAGATCAATTCTGATAGGTTGATTTTTAATTTTTACATTAACTAAACTAACAAAAAAATATTTTGTATGTAGCATTTTTTGGGACCTGATGTCCCGAGTGTTGGTTGTAGTGGGACACAAAGGCAAGAGATTCCCAAGGAACCCTCTCGTACACCTTCTATGCCTTTAGGTAGCAGTGAAGAAATGCACCTGGCCCAATAAGACACACAGGCAACCGTTGAACATGTTGGCAGTGACAAGGCTGGTATGGCCAACTTTATTATTACATTTCCTGGAGCTACACGTGTCACCTCCAAGGGGACCATTCCAGGCACGTTTTTGGTGAACAATGAAGGTTTTCCTATAAAGAAAGTACAACTCCCAGGTAACTTTTAATATTTTAATTGTTTCATGTACCCTATCTAAAACATATTTGATCATGATTATTGTTTTTAAATTAATGATAATATCTTTTTTCTATGTAGGAAATAATTATTTCTACAGGGCCTTAGAGAGAAAGGCGTTGGTAATTTTTTTCCCAACCATATGCACAAGGTGGAATTCCCATAATTCCAACCTGAAAAAAGAACTTCTAGATTATCTAGAAGGCCTTTCTGTGGTGGGCACATTTGATAGAACAGTGGTCAGTTGGACAGTCAGAAAACATCTTAAATATACTCGGGACACCTATAGGATGTACTTGAAAATTAACTCTAGATATGAGCATCCTCTCACAGTTTTAGAGAGGAAGTGGAAAGCACTCATCAATGATGGAAAAGAGAACAGGGCCAAGAAAGAAGGGAAAATTCTAACTAGACCTGGAAGGTAAATTACAACTTTAGTTCAATAGCTTTAAATTTATGTATGTATGAAATAAAATTGTGGTACATAACTAACTTCAAGCTTTTGATGATAGGTTTCCTGACACCTCAAAGGAAACGAAAGCTAGGATAGAAAAAAAAAGCCATCACAAGCTAGGCCAGGGCGACTACTTGAAATTAGCTGCAAGAATTGTAAGTAGCTAAACATCTTATAATTAATTGTATTTCCTTATAACATTTTTGTAATCCCATAAAATAACATTAAAAATACACAATCATATGTAATGTAGGGTGACGAATTTTGAACAGAAAACACAATGGAAGACAGAGAGATCACTTTCTGTTCTGGCTATCAAGTAGTATTTGAACATCGTAGAAGCTTGGGACAGGTCCCAAGATCCAGAATGCCTAATAAGGTAAAATGTTAACCTTTCAATATGTTTGTTTTCATCGACAAAATTAATGTATAAAATTTTTTTTTAAATTAGGGGACCAACACTTTCAACAAGCTAAATAACCCAGTTATAGAGCAGTGCGTTGAGAGTGAAATATTGCTAGAAGTACATGGTCCTCACGTGCAACCTAATCATTCTAGGGGGACCAGGCTAGAAATGCTACTATCAGTGAGGGCCACAAAGATAATTAATTTCTACTTATATTTTTTTTAATTATACCTTGAGGGTTGTGTCCTTATAACGTTTTTTGTTTAAATGACAGAGAATGTTGTACTTGAGCATCCTACCACTAGAGAGGAACACAAGGAAATGGTTCCAACAATGACAACTAGTGCACTAGGTAAATAATTTCATTGCAATTTTTTTTATTAATATTACCAAACTACTTCAATGATATTTAAAAACTGACAATTAAAATTTAATATTTTTTTTTTGTAGGCGATGCCTCGTCATTGAATGAAACCATACATCATAAGTACGCAACTAGGTCAGCTATGTGAGAAAGGCACGAAACAGAAGTAGAGCACAATGATGTTGATCATGTAAAATATTGTATTATTATAAGACAAATGTTACCATACTTCAAACATTTTTTGCGTTATATAAAAACTCATTTATCATACTATTTTTATGCCAAGAACTTTCAATGTTTTCTTGCATACTTTTTGTTGCATTTATTTTTTATTAGTTATTGAATATTTTTTTTCTGCTCATGAAAGTAAAAAATGAAATATAGATTGGATATCGGGAATTGAGAGTGATGTGAGGGGAGAGGGGCCATAAGAGTTTCCACCTTCATGGGATTGGCCCTGTTTAGTATAGAATAATTTATTGGAACGATTTAATCTTGGAGAAAACCTCCCCCGATCCAACGTAGCAGAAAAAAATTTCGTTGTTGACTTAGTTGCTACTCTCTCAGAACGTGGAAGGTTTGTTCCAAGTTTAGACGACTCCAATATGTTTTTCTTGAAACGAAGAGGAGCTTATTCAGGTATGTTTTGACATTGTGAACATATGTTCTAACATTATTATAAGAATGCATATTAGAGTAAAAAATACTACAAATATTACTTTTATTTATTGTATTTTATAATTATGGATTTTGAATGACTTGGCAGCGTAGGTACAAATCCTCTTGCATCATGAGCAGTACAACTTTTCAACCAGGGTCATGTCCAGGATCATTTTTCTTGTGTTCTTGACCAAGTTCATAGTGTCACATTTTGTGAGTTCCTTTACAGTTCATAATTCAATATGAAGCTTGTTCATGATTATTATCTGGTCTTCTGTATGTGTTTTTTCCTCTATTTGATTGTAAGTTTGACCATGCTTTTAAACATTGAAACATTTTTTTTTTATACTATTTATACTTACTTGTTCTAGTTATGGTGAAATAACCACTATTGTATCATATCCATCTTATCGCATTCCCTTAGGTTGTAGTTAGGTACAAAGGAACTCCAACCAGTTCCAATTCCCTCACTTTCCAGTTATAAGGACCATTGGAATAATTTACACATACCACGTTGGCTCAATTTTTTGGCCATCTTCATTCAAGTAGTCTAAGAGTACATCATCATATTTTGGGAATAAGAAGCATGTTATTGGTGACATGCATGTGAAAAAGTATTGAGCACTTGCATGGTCTTTTCTACACTGGGCTCTGGTACCAAATTCCCCAAGTGGAGCAAGGAGTTTAATGTTGTTACTTCCAACAAAATATTGTGCCATTTCAATAATTGTGCTAGAATGCTCACCGTGATGGTAATCATAATTCTATGAGACATAACCCGAGAATTGAGAAATATTTTCTTGCGTAACAAAACTTCTCTTGAAAGAAAAAAATGATATTTTCCTTTTCCCTAGTTTCAAACCATAAACCATGGATGGGATGGATCTTTGCAAATCAACCATGGAAAATAGGATCAGTTCCTTGTTTACAAAGTCGATGTACTTGATAAGCATGTCAGTCTAGTCCAAATGATCCCAGCTTAAAATGTCTTAGCCAGTTCTTTCTGACCTCTATTTTATTCTTGTTGAAGGCCAATTCAATTGCATCTCCATATTCCTAATTTATCCACATGAAGTCTTTTTCATTTTTTTCCAAATTTTTAAAATATTCCTTCCCCTCTTTAAAATTACTTATATTGAGACCTTTATAGTACTTTATGGTCCATCCTAATGCTGATCCACCCATATATTCTCTCCATGATTCACGCTCAGGCATGATATAGAAAGACAATACCCATCCATTTTTATGGGTTTCCTTGAAAATAAGAGTAATGAATTCAACAAGAAATGAAGGAATCTTGAGTAGAAATGTCTAGAAAGAGTGTATGACGTTGAATTCTGCCCATGATAATATGTTCTCAAAAACTCCACATTTATCAACTTTCTTCAAAAAATCTTGAGAGAGTTCACACTTTGAGCCAAAGTTTTTCTAACGAGTTATCAGTGTCTCCTTGGTTTGGGATTCAAATGTGGGATTTTCAATCAAATAATTGACAAAGATCCATAAATGATTCTTTATCGTGTGTTCTTTCACTGTCGTTGTCTTGTTCTTCTTATTTACAATGTTCATCACATGGGTTGTTATCTAGTTTACTACTAAATCAACGTGGCAACCACCTTTAATGGTAGCTATTCCATTGACAAAGTTGAGGTGTTGGTGTCTGTACCTCATGTCTTTTCTATGTGGATAGTTAGTTGATTACTTTTGCAAGTAGTAGTTTACTTAGAAAATCAAGTGAATCTTGGGGAGGTCTCCTATCATTGTCTGTAGTTAGAATGTTGTGGTGCTCTTGAGGATTTATTTGAAATTTGTACCCTTGATATTTTGTTACCATTTGTTGCACATGGTCACAATTTGGATCAAAACCAAATCCTTTTCTCTATAGTTGTCTTGCAAATGAAAGGTTTGATGGATATTAACGGATCAGAGAAGCTTTTAAGAACTACTTAGGGTTTGAGATGTGATCAGTTGAAAATGTTGGTGAAATTTAGATGAGATATAATCAACAAAGGGTGATAAATATCTATACCGATTTAAGGATTAAGCTCAAAATTAAGCTATGATGGTTGAATAGTTGAATCTATAACGTCTTGACTTTCCAAATATAATGTCATGCAGTTGATGAATTGCAAATCAAGTGTGGAATGACACTCCCAATAATGGGTGCATGTGGAGGCCACCAGGTCAGCTGACAATGCTAGCCTAGGTCTTGCCCCCTACAAACAGTTTCAATAGAAGAAGGTTCAGTTAATATTCATTATCCTAGGCCTTGCAATCCTTTTTAATACCTTCTAGTACTCAAGATAAAAGGTTAACTCCTTGGGCGTTGGGAATTTGATAATTTTGAAAATTTGGCATCACTATTGAGGATTTGATATCAATTTATTGTGGACCAAAGGTAGAGAAAGACAAGAAAAGCTAAATAATTTTTCTAGCTGAGCTAAAGAAACCCAAAACTTGATATTGAAACATGATGTGCTCAACACTCTGTTACATTATTACAATCCAAGCTTATGTATTTCCTCTGCTTCTGCTCTAGAAGGTCTATTGTTCAAGGCACTATCATTACCCTATTGTAGCTTCATTCTAATCTATTCATCAGTTTCCTTCAGGCTTTTTGTAAAACTGTGAGCATCACACTCTTTTTGTTCTTTTTTTCTAAGAACTTGAGAAAATCAACACCTTTTGGAACCCCACCATAAAGTTACTCCCTAAAATGTACTTCTAATGATGTATCTTTTCATAAAATTAATACAAATGAACTCAATTTTAGATAAAGTCAAATCCCATTGAAGAATTTTGCTGTTCAGTAGTGGATATGGTTAAAATGGCACATGGTTCGGTAGCACATATGTTAGATTGTATCCACTACTTCAGTCCGGATCATCTATGTGTTTGTCATTGAATCAAAGTAACGAAATATTTTTAATAAAGTATTGGAAATTACCTTTATATATTATTTTAGGTCTATGAAACACATGCTCGATTAGCTCTGGAGGCTGGAAACATGCCTGAATAAAACCAGGTACAAATTATTGCGTCATGTAATTTTTACCTGCTACTTTTGTATCTTGTCTTTCTTTGTAGTTGATGGAGATATTTTTACTTTTTAAATTTTTGTGAGGAAATTAGCGTCTTGTTTCAAACAATGTCCATATTTTGGTAACCATGTTCAAACATGATTAGTGTGTCTAGACTATATATCATATCCTTTCTGATTCCATCTGCTATTTGCAAAGCCATCTAAAAAAAAAATTATCTTCTTTAATTTTATTTCTTAATGCCTCTAGGATTAGCCATAGGATTAATTTTTAGAGTTATGCCTTCTCTTCTTATAGTTATCTTGTGCCTCTACTTATGAATGTCACCAACATTCTATGACTACTGTAAGGTACTTTTCATTTTCTCTACTCATAGTGGCTGAGACGAGTCTCAATGTTTTAGTTAAGAAAACAGAGTCAGTGTAGTGATATAATTTGAACACAAGAGAACTTCTTAGCTCAACAGAAGTCATGTTCTTGGCACATTTCATAGTCTTATATATGAAAATATCCCATGTGAAAGATGGAAAAAATGACTAAAATCTACACTGTCATGCCTAATAGTTAAAAATTAAATTATATCTCGGATGTGTTGTTGTTAGTGTGAATTATAATCGCAAGAATATGAAAAAAGATCACTTTAGCTGTGCATAATAAATAGCCCTAACATCAAAGATGGCTGCCAATTTATTTAGATCTGTAGTTAGTTGACCAAGACAAATGCAACAAAATCCAGATATATGTATTTAAAAAGCATTAAAAAACAAATAATAAGAGTTTCACCATGCATCCAATGAATAATACAAGAATATTTTTAAATAATTTTTGTATTATGACACCTAGGAAGGGAACATATAATAATGTTACTAGTCCCCCTCAATGGGATTGGTTCTTGTATGTCCTGAGTACTTCATATCTAAGATCTGCCTCTCTTGATGGTGTAGAAAACCCAGACAAAAAATGGAACTCAAAAGGAGCTCACAAGAAAAATAGTAGCAAAATATGACAATGATGGAGGATCAAAGTCAGACCAAAAGTTTAGATCTAGAGTGATATTTAGGCCACAAAAGGTAGTGAGTGAATGGAAAATCTCTTCTATTTATAACGAAATATTCAGTTAGTCTAGATTTGGTGCATAATTAAAATATTATTGACCAAATCTAGATCCAACCTTTACGGAATATTTTATTATATTTTTTTTGAGGGAAAAAGAATTTGAATTTGGTTAAATCCCTTTATTTGTAAATAATAAATAAATAAATGATTTATTTATTATTTTAAGAATGTGGTTGAATAATAATTAAATAAATAGTGATTTATTAATTATTTCTAAATGATTTTGTCAAAATTAATAAGGAATATTATTTAAGTAATGTTTTAAATAATTATTCCTAGAAATTAATAAGATAAATAATGATTTATCTAATTAATTTTATGTTTTGGGTTAAATATGACCAGGAATATTAATTAAAATATTTTTTAACTAATTATCCCTTGAGGGAAATCAAACAAATAAGGATTTATTCAATTATTCCTCATGGGGTTTCCTGTTTAGACCATAAACAACTTAATAAATTAAGGATTACTAAGTAATTTTTCATAGTGAAGGTAATTCTACTAGGGTAGAATTGGTCATACATGGTGTACTTTGGCCCATATAATAGTAACAGGTTAGATAACCAAAAAATGGAGTAACAGTTTCCCCCCAGCGTGCGAGCATTAGCAGAAAATCATATGAACATAGTACGTTTTAAGAACTCAGTCACTAGACACTGAAGGGGGAGTTAGAGATAGAGAAATATAAGGTAAAATAAAGTGCAAGGGGACAAGACTATGAGGAGGTGAGAATTACAGGTGCAACAAGTCTCTTTAATGAGTGAGTATATTTTCTACAAGAGGTGGGGGAGGCATACCTATGCCCCTTGAGATAAAAAAGTACAAATAACAATGCATCCAGTAACAAGGGACTGAACTATATAGTACATGTTCACATAAACATGATCTAGATAAAAACATGATAATGGATCCCACATACATACTATGCCTGGGACAACAGCCGAGACTTATACAATAACATCTGAGTACATGAGATATAAGTACAACCAAAGAGGCCCTATAAAATAGGAGAGGGCTCTGAAAATTTGAATGATACATGCAAACTAAAAATGCACTGCAAGCGACTGAGTTTGGAACCATAAAATCTATGGAGCTCCATCAATAGTATAATAGAGAAGTCATCCAGGTATGTGGGGGCCTACCTGAAGGGCCACCCCCTCATGATGTCTAAAAAATCTCACACACACCCGAGAATCACTGGTACAATCTGTTGCAACACTGAACCATCAAGTATACAAATCTCGATCATGTTGTAAGGAGCTAGAGCATAGAAACAATCAAATCAAAGGGAAATAGAGGGTCCCTTTTCCTGATCCGAGGCACCAAACAAGAGTGGAAGCTAGAACCAAGGTACACCGCTCTCTAGACCTGTCTTCTGGAATAAACAAGCTGATGTCAACAAAAGGAGGTCTGTCATAGATGAGGTAATAAGGGGTCCTCAACTAAGGAACGAGAGATAATAATAGAGCTACTGATAGACTGACACCAGGGATGATGGCGGAATGGGGGGTACTGAGTAGCGGGAAAATGACTTCCCTTGTTAGCACATAAAGGGCATGGAATACCTGGCAGCACTAACTCAATATCAGAGGGAATGGGGAACAGTATGACTAAAGGCCAAAATGTGCGACACGAGGGAGGGGAAAAACAATAAAGGATGGAGGACTATGAAGGGATACAAAGGGACTCAAGATAAACTCTAGGAATGTGATGATGACTCAAATCAGATGCTCTAAAAAAGGGTGAATCGATGATGATGCCACACAGAATAGGCCCAGTGGGGACAATAAAAAATATGAGTACAAGGTGGGTACTCACGACGAAAATTTACATGGGCATGGGCAAGTATGAAGGAAAGGTTGTACCCCAAGTACAAGTGTTGCAAGTGAAGAAATTTTATTTTGAAGAGTGGTGAAGTGACCCTTTTGGAAAGAAATGTGTCCAGGTGAAGTATCAAATCATAAAAAACTGAAGGATACCCATTTTAGAGCTCGATAAGAGATTTCCAAAAATACAGATGGTTTTTCAAACTGAGCTACAGTTTGGCCACAGTGGGAAAAAGAAAAATCTAGGGTTTCTCTTTTAATAAGGAATTTCCCCTCCAAATTCAGTCATTTGCAAGTGTATTTGTGGTGAATGTAGAGAAGAGAAAAGGCCCTAAATATTTTTGTGATCGTACTAGACAAACCAACCATTGGAATCGAGATCCTTCAGTTACACGTAAGAGGACTAACCATACTTTTTCAATTAAGGGGATCAAAATTTTAGTTTAGGCACCCAGAGCTCATGAACATGCTAAGTCGGACTTATTGGGGTATGTTCTGCGATCTGGGTGGCAAGTACTGGGCAGAAAACTATGACCTGTCCTAGGAAATGACCTAAAAAGTGTGACCTATCAGAGAAAGGGGGTTTCAATGTTGTTTTTGGCTGAGATATGGGAGTTTTATGGTTGAGGGGAATAGGTGCCCCCAAGCATGTTATGGTCATGCCAAAATTTATTTAGAAAAGGGGTATCTAAACACATTTTTATGATGTGGTGCACCATTTATTTTTGTTATGGTTATGCAGTTCGAGAAAGGGAATGGAGGATTACCAATTTATTTTGCTATTACATATATGAAGCAAATGGATTAAGTTTCTAGGCTGGAATACATGGTGTCACTATCCCGAAGAGTGGATTTCGATATAATGAACTGGTGCTCACCTAGAAAACCCATAGGTTAGTCAACAACAATGTCTAGGGGACTGGGTTGTTGATGTAAGATGAAGGAATGATGAGGGGGATCATCCCTAGAGTGATCTGAAGTGACATGGGACTCTATAGTTTCTTCTAAATGGGGAAGAATAATGGTACTAGAGTCGACACGACTATATGCACTGGTAGAGTTATGGAGAATTGCTTCTCCTAGCCTCTCAAATATGGGTGAGCCCCTTAACCAAACATTGGGTGTCAATGTAATGGTCACAAGGGGTATGTGGTTTGAATGCATGGGTTTGATGTAAGGGGGGATAGATAAATTCAAGGGTTTTGATTACTTCCATAATGTCATCATCATAATAGAAGATGGGGTGATTGGTGGAAGTAAAACCACCCGACGCAGTGAAGCTACCTAATTCGTCATCATGAGAAGAAAGGTTCACATGCGCATCATCATGGAGGGTGACTGAAGAACAAGTAGATAAGGGATTCACTGATGTTGAGCCCAAAGTGATCGCTGAAGGGAGGTTAGGTGAAAGAGAATGGGAAGTCCCAGGGGGGTCTTCCACAGTGGATCTCATAGATGATGACAGGTAGTGGACAGTGGCCAAAGACTCTATTATCTCGACATCGGGAAGGGGAATGTCAATGGGAGTGGATGTGTCCTTTAGTTCTACTAAAGAAAAATGTGTAAATAAGGCAGTTTTGGAGTCCTTGCATTGGGCCTTCAATTGGTGAACCGCTTCCAAAGAGAAAATGTACTCTTCGAGGTGGGGACATAGGTAAGTATAGTGGCCATGGAAATCACACAAAGCACAAGGGTTGTTTGTGCAAAAATTCTTCAGGTTCTTGGTTGCATTCGAGGAAGGAACAGAGGCTTCAGGGACCATAGACTCACGAAAAGCGACATTGACCATGGCCTTAATACGAGTAAATTTAGGACAATGATGGGTGGAATGACCGATAAAATCACACAAAGCACATAGGGGGGTACACTTTGGAGGCTGAGGAGGAGCAGGGTTTGTCGGGGCATCCTTGTCTTTAGGTGCCTTCTTGCGAGCTTTTCCACCCTCACCTGAAGCTTTTGCCATAGGAGTAGGTTCCTGTTGAGGTGGCTGAGGCATGGTAGCAAAGGGAGGGGTCATGGTGACCGATTGGACCGGGGTCAAAGCGAGATAAGTTTTGGGGTGACCAGGCGGAATAGTGGCTGGAGGATCAATGTACCATAGTAGGATCCCCAAGGTCATGTTAGGAAGGGATAAGGTAGTCATAATAGGTACTGAAAAATACTCTAGGAGGGGGAGCTAGAAATGGTATCTGACTAGAGGGGTAATGGCCAGGCAGGACAAATCTGAGATGGTTAAGATTAGAAGGAACTATGCCAGGAGTGTAGGGAGGCTGATGGATACTAGCTACATATGTAGGGACTTGAGGAGGGGGTCGTGAAGTCTGATTTGAGGTGCTAGGAGCAGGTTGTGGAGGGCGAGGCTGCTGACTAGTCGAAGCGGGCCACTTGAGGTTGGATCGAAATGATTGCATCATGCCAATGTTTGACGAGATGGGATCAGAGATAGGAGGGGAAATACTAGGGAAAGAACCAAGAAAAGAGGATTATTTGTAGACTCTGGGTGAAACACTGGTCAAATGTTCAACTATTCATTTATTGCCACTGAAGATATGATGGAATCATGTGAGGTCTGAGACTTCGGTTCATAATATCTCAACTGGTCGATGGTGACAATATTTCTATTGTGAGGAAAGCACATCTTATAGTGAATGAAAAATGGAACAACATACATCGCATAAGTGTAGCTACGACCCAATAGAATGTTATAGTCTAAATGGGCATCTATGACTTCTACGTCAACATAAACAGTCTTGCCCGCCAGAGTAATAGGACAATTGTGAAATAGGCCTGTGAGCTGGGAATAGTGGCCATCCCACACTCAGAGGGTGATAGTGGAAGGGGCCAACTCAGGAGATCCGAGTTACTTCCAAACTGAAGCAGACATCAGAGAGGTGGATGCCCCCTCCTCAATGATACAATGGGAGATGTTGGCTTTTTGAATCTTGACAAGGATTTGGAAGGCGACGGAAGTAGGAAGGGGGGATGTTCTAAATGGTCAACATAGAAGATGATCAAATGATCATCTAAAGGATACACAATGCCCATGGCAGTTAGCATATATTTTCATTGTGAAAGGCATGACTAGAGGAGTTCCAGCGTTGATGAAAGCAGGGGATTGGGCCAAATCATCTACTATACTATACGAATGTGAAATTTTACCAGAAGAAGTGTTTTGGCATAATGGTCCCTTGGGGATCTTGTTACGAACCTCCGCCTTAGCCTGAGGGATCAATAAAGGACCATTGGTTTTCGAAAGAGGCTCTGTGGAACCTAAAGAAGGGGGCTCAGGGGTAGACGTAGCAGGAGGCTTGTTGTACTGACGAGACTAAGTCTGAAAGTTGAGGTTAATGGTAATAGATTTCTCAGAGTTCATCATGATAATATGGTAGTCAGAGGTACCAGATGGAGGAGGTTGAGTGGCCGTTTGACCTTCATGGGGTTGGGTAGCCACGAATACTTTCTAGGGGAAAGGATTGGTAAACACAACTGGCTAGATAGGTGTCGTATTGGTAGGAACCGAAGGGGAGGCTTGCAGTCCTCGGGGTGCTTCTTGATTTTACCACATCTGACGCATATGAGGTAAAATAGGAAAGTCGTTGGTGTAGTGACCATAGAAACTGCAATAAGAACAAGTTTTTTTCATACGAATAGTCCTGTCTTGCTTGGGTTGAGTGCCCTGTTGCTAGTTAGCAGTGTTAGGTGCATTCCCTTGGGGATTTCTCCCTAGATTACCTTGGGTAGATTGATTTTGGTTTCCTTTCCTCTTCTTTTTGGGAGTAGGAGGATTATTCACGCCCTCTTGTGTGTATACCTTCCCCTGGTGGGGTGGTGGCTTTTGTTGTGGGAGTTGAGAAGGCAAGGGAGGTGGGCGTGCTAATGCTGGAGGAGATGGAGCACCAGGTTGTAGATACTAATAATAAGGATGTTGGCAAACATTGTGGTAAATAGGTTGTGAAAAATGAGGAGGCATGTCATATCCTAGATACATGCTACCGAGAGGGGGAAAAGTGGTGGAGGAGTTGGCCCCTCCCTGAGGGAAACCATAACCCATGGGAGGATGAGTGTATGGATGAGAAAGGGCTCCAATGATACCGTCGATGGCATGGGATGCCTCGGGTGCACTAGAACCACCAGGTCTAGGGAGATCAAGTAAGACGATATAAACATAACTAGGATGTGCATAGATTAGGTCATATTTCAACGTAATCTGGAGAGCAGCTTCTTCAGTCTGAGGGAAATGAGATGTGAAATATTTGGCAATAGCATGCAAAAGGGATCTAAGAAGCTAGTCCATGTAGACACAGTCTTCAAATCTAGGGGCTCGACATAGGCTCTTTATTTTCCGCCATTCCTGGACATGATTAGATAGGTAGGTCACAAACGATTGGCGAAAAGAGATCAAAAATTTGGTACTAGTGTCATAATGAAGGGGAAGTTGGAATTAAGATAGAAAAGCCCTGGAAAGAGTCACAAAAGTAGTATGAGAGGAAGAGGCCTAGTCAACATATGATTTAGAAGCTTCTCTAGTAAGGGTATGCTCAAACAACCGAAGAGGGACAGAGTCATCGATGATGGAGTTAGACAAACACCACATATGGAAATATCGAACATGGTTTGTAGGATCCTCTCCAAAAAGACCTTCAAACATGGGGATGTTGGAAGGGAGCTTGGTTGGCATAGCAAACCAACTAGGATCATGGTGTATGGGGTCATCGACCAACTAGTTAAAATCAGGAAGACTGAGGCCTGCCATATAAGAGAGAAAGGGAGAAGCTGGGATAGTTCCAGCTATGGTCCCACTAGTAATATTCCTAGCATTAGGGTCAGGGCTACCACAAGCGTTAGGTCGTGTACGAGACATGGTGAAGGTGACAGGGGGAGAACCAAGGATAGAACTAGAAGGGGAACCCGATGAACCAGAAGCAGAGTCATAATGGGGAGTCGGTGGAGGACTGACTCGAATCCTACGTGGAGGAGTAACTCTTCCTAATGGAAATTGAGGATGAAGGCCAAGAAGTCTCCAAGATAAATGCCTTGGGGGTGCAATGATGTAAACACAGATCAAAGAAGGAAGAGAGACCAACAAGGGCAAGTAGGTGCATGATCAAATTATTACAATATCGAAACAAGGGTAAGGAGGTGCAAGATCAATTGATTACAATGTTATAGTATTGGCCTGGCGGTGTAAACCATGCACTCTTCACTTAGGGTGTGCATGTATAAGTGTGTTAATTTTAATTTTTAAACCCATATGTGTGTAGGGAAAAAATAAAAAAAGTGTTGTATAACTGTAAATAAATTCTACAAATAATAGTAAAGTAAACTGAATATGACAAAAAATAAACAGCTAAAGATGAATCAATCTAAACCCAAGAAGGAGGGCTTCCCAACAACTATTCTATGGGTGGGAAACATATAGTCAAACCACACAAAATATCCAATGGATCTAAATTCAAGAGGAAAAGTCAACTAAAGGTCAGATCTGCTAGAAATAGGTGTAGAAAAATAGAAAAAAGCCAAAGGACAAAATGTTGCAAATGAGGTGGAAAAAGGCTACAACTTAAAGGGAAATGGAGAGGACCCTCTAGGAGGACCAAAAAAAACTGAAAATAGGTGTTTTTGATGGACGAAAAACCAATCTGGAATGAATTGGAAGGTACAGGATCAAATCTGAAAAATGGCTGAACTCACTGAAATATCAGACCACCCACATCAGCTAAACTCCTCGTAGAAAGGTGGAAGCGTACTAAAGCCTTAGGGGGCTAGGTTCCTACTTCAATGAGTAAAACAAAGGAAGTATAGGTCTAATATCGGTGGATACGGAGGTCAGACAAACCTGAACAGTAGCCCAGACAAACAGAGAAAAATCAGAGAAAATTTCTCGCAAAAAGTACAGGTCACAGTTTCTGACCTGTTTTCAGCAGAGGTCGTAGGTTTGAGGCTATTTTCTATGTTGTGAAGGTTGAGGTTGTAGGTTTTGGGCCAAAAATTGTGACCTACACTTATAGCACTCTCAGGAGCAGGTTTCAGAAAAAAGTGTTGTCTTAGCTACGGCTGATACCTGTCACCTACGCAATAGGCTTGGAAACACACAGAAGTTAGAATTTTTACTATTTTAGGGTTTTAAAGGTTTAAAAAACATCAAGAAAAGAAAAACAAGAAGATGAATAAAAACCATAGGGTTTGAAGCATCTGGTCATGCAGTGATCTGAAAAACAACAACGGTCGTAATCATAAACCCTTGTGGAGTCGTCAGTTGTTAGTGTGAATTCTAATCGCAAGCGTATGAAAAAAGCTCACTTTAATTGTGCATAACAAACAACCCTAACATAAAATATGGCTACAAATTTATTTAGATCTGTAGTTATTTGAACAAGACAAATGTTACAAAATCCAGATCTGTGTAGTTGAAACACATTAAACAGAAAATAATAAGAGTTTCACCATGCATCCAATGAATAAGAAAATAATATTTTTAAATAATTTTTGTATTATGACACCTGGGAAGGGAAAATAGAAGGATGTTACCAGTCACCCTCAATGGGATGGTTTCTTGTATGTCCTCAGCACTTCAGATCTAAGATCTCTCCCTCTTGATGGTGTAGAAAACTTAGACAAACAATGGAACTCAAAGGGAGCTCAAAAGAAAAATGGTAGCAAAATATGACAATGATGGAGGATCAAAGTCAGACCAAAATTATAGATCCAGAGTGATCTTTAGGCCACAAAAGGTAGTGAGTGAATGGAAAAACCCTTCTATTTATAACAAAATAGTGAGTTAGTCTAGATATTGGTGCATAATTAAAATATTATTTACCAAATCTAGATCTAACCTTTATGGAATATTTTATTATATTTGTTGGAGGGAAAAAGAATTTGAATTTGGTCAAATCCCTTTATTTGTAAATAATAAATAAATAAATGATTTATTTATTATTTTAAGAATGTGGTTGAGTAATAATTAAAAAATAGTGATTTATTCAATTATTTATAAATGATTTAGTCAAATTTAACAAGGAATATTATTTAAATAATGTTTTAAATAGTTATTCCTAGAAAATAATAAGATAAATAATGATTTATCTAATTAATTTTCCTGTTTTGGGTTAAATATGACCAGGAGTATTAATTAAAAAATTGTTTAACTAATTATCCTTTGAGAGAAATCAAACAAATAGGGATTTATTCAATTATTCCTCATGGGGTTTCCTAATTATACCATAAACAACTTAATAAATTAAGGATTACAAAGTTATTTTTCTTAGTGAAAGAAATTCTACTAGGGTAGAATTGTTCTTACATGGTGTACTTTGGTCCAACTAATAGTAACAGGTTAGATGACCAAAAAATGGCGTAACAGTTATTTTCCATTTTTAATTAACTATCTACATTGTTATGGTACAATGCGAGTCACAGCTTCAAGGGCTATATGCTGAAGGCATTAAGGGTTGTTGTCATGAATTTGCAGCTTACAAGTTATTATATAGTTTTATGAAGCCAAGCAACACTAGTCATCTCTTGTCTTCAGTGGCAAGGTATGTATGATACAATTGGCATAAAGTAGTTCAATGATGGTTTCTTGATTAAATACAATTTTACATTAAGCTTATTTTCCTAAACTAGAATTTCTTGGTTTTTTATATCACAAAACTTTGATATGCTTCCCATTTATTCGCTAATTTTGGTTGCTTGGTTTAACTTTAACCACTCACGTCTGCATTGGTCTAAATGGATCACTATTTTGTGAGCCTTGTTGTTTTAAGCTTGTATTTTGTTACTTTTTTTAATCTCCACTTAAGTAATCATGTTTATTCTTGGTTCTAATGCATGCATTGTGTTCTAGAAAGACAATCATCTTTTAGATTGAATAACTCTTTAGGTTTACAAACAAAATGGATGTGAGGCAGAATTTCTAGTAGTACAATATATTGATGTTTAATGGCTACTATATTAATGGGAGCCTTCTCTAGCATAGATCTGAGACATTTCATCTTTAGAACACATGCAATCATCAGTTTAATTTCAAATAAATCACTACGATTTACCATGAACTATTTTAATACTGCACCTTATAAAGGAAATTTCTATAGAATGATACAATATTGCAATATTTATCGTGAATTCATAGAAGTGAAGTGGAGGTGAATTCTATAGGATACCCTATGTTGGGGTAGGATCTGCTTCCAACCTCCTCTCCATTCTTCTCCTTGTCATTGGTGTTTATCGTGAATTTATTATCCATGGTTACATGAAAACATGTTGGAACAAACACTTTGTATCCTCATAAAGCTCAATGTTGGCGCTTTTACAATGTTGCGGTCTTCTCTTATTGTTATTCAATTTAGGATTTAAGTTTTCTCTCTGTTTGTGATATGGTAAACTTTCTGTCACAAGATTTATTGTTCTTCATTTCCTATGACACAATATTGTCCTATAGTTCAATGTCTAGGGTTTATCTTCTTGAGAGACTGCTCTGTTTTGTTATTTTGTTATTTGTTCTTTTTCTAGTTTAGCTTCTTGCTTTTCATCTCTCATTTTTAGGAGATGCCTTGGGTACCCCCACATTTCTATGTTTTCTTGATGTATGTTAAGTTGTTAACTATGCAATTTGTACATATAATTTCTTTCTTTCTTCTTCCATTTAATGCAAACACTGTTCATTGATACTTTTGTCGAGTATACTTATAATATCATTCTGCTACCCTGGGCAATCTACCAAGCAGGTACCGATTATTTCTCGCGAGTGTTTTTTTCAAACAGTTTGAGTCAGAAGATTTGATGAGTTGTATGGTCGTCTGTCTCAAGGAAAATGTTAAATTTATAGTGCTGAAAGCATTGAGCATGCCCTTGCAAAAAAGGAAAAAAATAAGGGAAGGATTACTTATGATCATCCAAGAATAGATCGATGGAACATATAGTCAATCAATGTATAGATACAAATATGATGGGAGTTTAGTCATCAACCAAGACGAGGGTGGTGGAGGAAAGGATACAAATTTTTCCAAGAATGAAGATGCAAGAGGGATCACTTCAAATTATGTTAAGGGATGTTTTAATTGTTGCAACTTAGGGAATTTTGAAAAGGATTGTAATAAAAAAATGTGTTTGAACTCATGAAGTAATATGTACTACCAAACCATGTGCCACAAATATCTTACTTCAGAATATGTTAGACTGCATCCACTACCTTAAAATGGAATATGTTAGAATATTGTTGTCCAAGAGTGGATATGTTAGACTATGCGCTTGATATATTTGAGGTTAAAATGGATTTTTTTAGTTTAAATAACATACCTCTTTATTTTTCTTGAACATGTTCTTTCATTTGCCAGTGAAATGAGAGATGGTCACTAAGTTGAATTGGTTCCCATGAGAATAAGAGTTTGGTGTGATGTAAAAGAGTATAGGATATTGTCGATCCTCTTGTATTGTCTGAGTTGTTGTAAGGGCTTTGACATGTGGCTAGATTAAGCTGGAGTCATGATTATATGAGGGTGGTTAGTTGGGATTGATCCAAAATGACCATATTATGACTCCTTCCAGCAATCTGTTGACTCTGTTCAATAAAATATTTAGTGAGCCATAGTTAGGCACCTTTATGCATTCTATTGAATAGAAAAAAATTAAGAGGGTGACCTACATTGATACATGGCATGTAAAGAGCAGTAGGTGGATTTTCAGTCAATAAGTGATATGAGCAGAGAATGAGAAAGATAAGAACTAAACATAACTCACATAAATCCTTTAGTGATGGATGTGATATTCTAAAATTTGAATGAATGTGCATGGATGATGAGGTTCCTAAAATAAAAAAAAGACATCTCCTCATTAGTTCCATGTTACCTCTTACTAATTCCACATGCAGTGTTACACTTAGGATGTGTCAAGTGCTCTCTAATCTAAACTGAAATTGTGATTTTATTTGAGACTAATATTATCAATTATTTATGTATCATATGTACATTGCATTGTAACTTCTGGGATCTTGAGGCTGCTATTGGAAACTTTAGATTTTTATCTTCAACCATACATACAGTCTGTTACATTTAATTTTGAGTTTTTGTTTTCCTGCAATGATGGTAGTTGTATCTATGTCTCATTCATGGTGTATTTCTATGCAATTTATTGTTCTGGGAAATGTTTCATAGGTGTATGATGTAACCAAATTTTTGGAGGACCATCCTAGTGGAGGTGAAGTGTTGATCTCAGCAACTGGTATTGTATCTTTTATAAAACCATTGCTCTTAAATTATATTTCCTATTAAAATAAGAATCATATTTACAAGACAAAAATTTTCTCTAAGTGACAGATCTTCATGCCATACCAGTGTTACAAAGCATAGGATTTATTGTTATCAAGGTGTTGTTGAATGCAATCCCAAAGGCATGGTTATGAAGAACATCACCCTATTGCAATAGCTTAGCTAAAGGATTACTTTCACAATCCCACTTTCTCTTGTTGATAATAAACATCTATCAAAAAATTATTTAGTGTATTTAAAAATAACTGAACTTAGCATACCCCTTGCATGCATGCAAGAAAGCTGTATATTATGTTTTCTATACTTTACTTAGTAGATGAAAAAATGGAACTTTTATTACATGATTCCTTTGTTATTGCATGCATGCATCATTGCTTTATAACCGATAGGTTGTTACCTATTAAATCTCTCTATAAGGATCACCAACAGAACATCTATCTACTTGACCCCTTTGATGTTTGTGTGGTGTGCAATCTATAACATATATGCACATAGCTCCCAATTATTTATCACATATCTTTTTTGACATCCATCTAATGTTATGGCTTCTAGTTTAAAACCTTGAAGCATATTCCAATTTACCATAGAGAGTGCGGGGCACTGAACAACCTGGGGTGTGGGAGATCTCCTATACTTTGAAGTTTGTATGTATAATGAGTTATAATAATGTAAAACATCAAAAGAGCCAAATTTTTGGAGAAGCTACCTATTGGAGAAGTTCAGACTCGGGTATGTGGTAGCTAATGTGTGAATAGTCTTGTAGCTTACCTTTGTTGTGGACTTTCACCTCCAAAATCTTGGACAACAAACAGTGAAGAGGAAGGCTCGAACTAGCAGTGTCCTAACTCAAGCTTCAGTGGAGAGGGCTCGGTGCAGTGATAAAATTTAAGAACACAGTACTGTGAATCTCAGATATTCAATAGTAAGGCTTCAATCCCCGTCCTATAAACTTTTGAAGCCTCAGAAGCTCGGGCTATTAGCAAGTGAATAGGTATTTGTGGTAGCTTGGATTAGTAGAACAACTACCTACGAATAATGTTGAGAATTAGGTAGGGAAAACGTTAATACAAATTCTCTTATATGATAATTTTTTGTGTTACTTATTTCATTATTATCGTTGTTCATCGTTATGATTACGTTCAATACGTCAAACTATCATCAAGACAATAATATCAGTGACACATTAGTTAGGCTCCAAGCCAGGGCTAAAACCCATCCTCTTGAGGGGGAAAACCACAAATCTCTTCTTATAGATTCTTCACTTAATGAGAACAAAGACCATGATCAAAACCTTGACCTAAAATGCCTCTCCTAGACCAAGACACAGTCATCCTCCTTGATTTCACCATGCAACACTATCATACTAAGATCTATTACTGAACATCATCTTTGCACTGAACAACACCATGAATATATCATGGTTGTGTTGGCCTTCCTTCACGTTGTATATAACCTAGGCTAGGACTGAGGCTCTTCTACTTCTTCGATCTTCCACAAACTGAGGTCATATCTTTGGAACATGTCATTAATCATTGTTACAATAGCACCAAGTGACATTGAGCACCAAGATTCTACTTGAGACAACGCTGACTCCTTAACTGAGGAAGCACTAGAATATGTCACCAAAATATACTGATGTATTACGTTGAGACAGTGATAAAAGTGTCACTGTAATGTTTCCCAAAGTCTATGCTACAATCCAAACTATAATCACTATGTTTTTCCTGAGTCATCATCCGAAACTTATTACTATATATCATCCGAGTTCCATCACTATTAGAAAGAAATTATCACTATAATGTTTCCCAAAGGTTGTGCTACAATCCAAACTGTAATCACTATGTTTTTCCTAAATCATCATCTGAAACATATTGTTGTATATTATCTGAGTTCCATCACTTTTATACCCATTCGAAATGAGAGATGCACAGAACTGTACTTTTGTCTTGTCACCAAAAAACCTCAGAGATAGGTCACCGAAAATATCAGAGAAGATAACCGAAAATCTTTGTTTGTAGATTGGGCTAAGGTTGCTATTTATAGTGGTTATGCTTCCATAAATAAGCTGACATGACTTATTTAATGGATGCGTCCTATTTATGTAAGCCAACATGTCAAATATATATTTAATGAGGCCAACTTTGAGGATGACCATGTCTTGTCTTTTTGAGGTCTTCTTTCAAGTGTAACATGACTCTATTAACATGAAAATGACTCTTATAAATCCTAATGAAATCAAGAAGAAGTCTATCTATGTAGTAAATCTTGCTCATGAAACCCATGAAGAAAGTTCAAAAAAATACATTTTATTATCTTTGTCTTCTTCTTTACATAAATACACAATTACATAATCAACATGAAGACTGACCTAGTTACTTTTTTCAATAAATAATACCCTAGAACAGTGAAAAAACATTGTTGGAGGGTCAAATTAGTAACTGACATGTGGAATTCACCTTCCTTCAGAACCTAAAAGAGCTCAAACCTTGAGAATTGTTGCCTTAGCCCAAGTTTGAGAATAGTTGCCTTAGCCCAGACTTGTAGTTTGCAGTGAAGAATAGTAATATATTCATTGGTATGTGGAATGCCCACATGGAAGATAACATGTCATTGTTATTTGGTTCATGATGTTGTGGAACTGCAGTAGAATTATGTGGCACATCTATGTGGTAGATGGTGTATCATCAGGACATGGCTCATTGGTGATGTGGTGATTACATGGTGAAAACATTGCACTAACGTGGCACTGACATGGAGAGGAAGTGGAAGGTGATGTGGAGTAGGGTATTAACCTATTGCTATACTAGGATGTTGGCGAATTGATTCCAAGCAATTTGGAATCCAGTATTTGGCCTATCTCCCAATACTAATAGAAACTAAACTTTTTCAGTTGACAAAATCATTGGATTCTATCAACTTTATCTTAGTATCATGGACTAGAGACTTATTATTGGCTGAGATAGTCATATATGTACTCAAAACTAATACATTAGAATATTCAAAATCAGTTGTAGATCCATTTTTTTGGCCTTTTCGAAGACCCTTGGAAGATGAAGATATAGAGGTCGCAAAACTTGAGTTTCTAGTTAGGTTATACTCAATTTTAGTTGAAGAAATGGTTTTTATCCCAAGTGCTTGTGAAAATAGCCTCTAGGCATCTCTTCTAGGAATATGTGCATTTGACATCCTTGTCATTGACGAAAATTTTTGAGGATGAACTCTTAGTGCCTTATTGATAGAGGGTTGATCCACCTCAGCCCTTGAATAATTTTCCTCAAGTCTCAAATGAGATTTCAAGGAAGTGATTCTAATATATATCTTCATCTGAATCTAAAACATGATAGGCATTCTTGTTTGAAGTAATACATATAAGAAAACTTTCCATGTCCAAAACATTGTTGCTTCCAATTTGACATCCTGTTTTTAAGTTTGAAGCAATTTTAGAAGGAAAGTTTGCAAATGGAAGCCCCAGTACCTGGGAAAACATTCCCTTAAAAGGTATTGCAGTTTTGTATTCAAAAATGGATTTTGCATGCTGCAAAGACACATTTGTAACTTGTGATGAATCAGTGAAGGATTTCTCTGTCATATTCTCATCTATAAAATGAACCCTTATGTTTGCATATTTATCTGTCATTTTAATTTTTTTAATTCCATGATTTATTAGATGAAATGTCTATTTCATCTTAAAAAAAACATATCAACATAATAAACAACTACTAAACATTATATCTCTTTCAATACTGCAATGACCAATACAACGAGCCCCTTCACAACACCTTCTGTTGCTAATTCTACCAAGGCATCCTCCATTTTATCCCATAAACATATATAACTTACAAGGTTATATAAAATAGGCCACACATCATCCATACAAAAGATGAATAATAGTTTAGTGTCCTCCACTCGCAGTGGTGTTTTCACACAATTCATTAGTCAACTCCTCTTACGGTTTTTTCTAAATATTATATTGTTAGCGTCGGTATTCCTACTTAGGATCTACTCCAATGTTTTTTTTCTATACAATATTTTATTTCCATCGGTACTCTGACATCAAGTTTTTTTTAAAAATTTTCTAAGTGTCGTTGATATTCTGACCTTTTAGCAATGTCACTCTAGTGACATTTCCTTTTTATGACAATTTTTTGTTTCGTTGGTCTTTCGACCTTGTAATGTCGTTGTAGTGATGAATAGTTTTTTAAAACATGTTCATTCCTCCAGTATTCCAACATAGAGGACTACCATTCTAGTGAATTTTGGTGGCGTCGGACTAGTGACATTTGGAGGCAAGGACTAGCAATGTTTTAAGGTATCACACTAGCGACACTTTTTCCCGTCGGAACTGTGAAGATTCATTAAACATCAAAAGTGCGACACCAATGTAAAATGTCGAACCTACCATCGCTATACCTACATTTAAGTTAAGTGTCAGAATTTTGAAATTAGGAGAAACCACGTTTTGGCGCACCTCAAAACGTCACTCTTGGGACACCTATGTGTCACAAGAGCGACATTTCTGCCATCAGGATTTGGGCCAAATGTGACTTAGAGTATGAATTTGATGACTATCAGCCTGAGAGAGATAGTATGCCAAATATTGAGTCATAATATCTCAATATTGAGGAATTTACAGCCAATACTCAAATAACACAAGGTTATACTTCCCCATTCCTTCCTATCAATCAACAACCAAGTGTTCTTTCAAATCAGAATGAAGGGAGTACTTGTATTTTTGTTGTTGGATCTCAAGACAAGGTAATGCTTCCATACTTTTAAGATCCCTTCAGTAGTCTTTTGCAAGCATTAGAGAAGATGAATGTTATTTTATTTGTCAGCATAAGCCTTGGTTTCAGTTTCTATTGTGAGTTTCCTACATGTACATCATTCTACCTGCTCAAGGAAAGTGAGAGCAGAATTTCAGTATGTAACCATCTCCTAGATCGGTTACACTGGAAGGATCATTTCACCTAATCAACAATGATACAATAAATTACGGTAGATTGGTATCATTTTATTTTTATTTTATTTTATTTTCAGCAAGTGTTGACATAATTCATTAAGGTTTGAAGCCCGTGGTGAAGGCCCTAAGGCTTTGATGATCTTTTAGTGTGGGATGAAGTTTACATGTTATTTTCAGTTTCAGTTTGTAGATTTTGGATCAACCGAATGGATCAGGCTACTAGTCTACGATGTTCTTGGAACTTCACAGGGAAAGTTCCATCCCCAGATGAAGCCACTATTAGGGTCCTATAATCTATAGGATCTCAACGTGATTGATTATTTCATCTCAGATATTTCATATTATAAATTATTTCAAAAAGGTTAAAACCTTAGGGAAAATATGCTTGCACGTCCAAATGCAGCATTAGGAGATAATTAAGTATGTTTGGATTGAATTAATCACATCATTTAAATGTGATTAAATAATTTGTAATAAGTTTGGGTATTACAGGTTTTAATTATGTCAAAAAAGGTCAAAACTGGCAAAGAATGGTTTATCCAAGGTTTCGGAGACCCACTATAAGTTAAAAGTGCTCAAAGGAATTACTTTAAAAAACCTTTCGAAATCATTGCATTACAATCCCACACATTCAAAATTGCTTTCACATTGGCCAAATCCCAAAATCCTTTAATTTTCATCTCCTACAAGCCCTCCAAAATCTAATTGCGATTAAATTGGGGCCATTCCTCCTTGACACATCACCCTTTCCCCAATCATCCATCTCACATCGCAAAATATAAACTTCGCAGATCGACGATTATAACTTTTTTCACTTCACAACAAAACCTTTAAACCTACGATGTGTGATATCCATCGCATCACAACTTCACATCTTTACTTGTTTAACCACACCATTTCACATCGCAGGTTATATAACTTACCTCTTAAGAGCCCGCAAAGTATTTTGTTTAAGTTGCGATGTGGTTGGCCCCACCATAGTAGCTCTGCCCCCCACTTCAGGCCATTTGAAATACTTTGATATATCATATATACTACAAAACTTCATAAACCTTACCTTACCATAAAAATCATTCGCCACTTTATAAACTCTGTCTATGGAGAGAGTTCCATCTCCATCCTACAACTTCATCCTTTGTCAGCGCAAATTGCACTTCACCAGTTTTAGTGTTTACCACATTTCCCTAAACTCTAAATTCTACGATGTGCAGTAAACCATAAATACTTCGATGTGCTATGTGGGTTGATCCCAATCACATACCGCACTTCACATGTTTTAGCATTTAACCCCTGCACTCATAATGAAACCTAATATTTGTGATTTGTGATGCGATCGATCCCACCTTACCTGCCACATCACTTCCTTCTCCCCGCACTTCGTACTTTGCATCTTTTAGAGTTTACCTCCACTGCCTTGTCTTAAATTTTGTGATTTTCGATGCGGTCGAGTACCACCTTCCCTGCCACATTACCTTCGAACTTCACATTGCATCGTCGATTCCATTTCTCATAACATAAACTGTAAAACATGTGATGTGCGATATTTCTTTGGATCTAATAAATTTTCGAACACAAGTCTATAGAATTTCAAGTCCAGGCATATGAGTTTTACACTGTTTTGTTTGAAAAAAGGTTAAACATGGCAGAAAGGACTCGGGTAGCAAATAGACACCAAGGTTCAAGTCGGGCAAAGGGTGTTCACACAACAGATTTCACCAATGCTTAGTTCATCTACCAGCACAACACTCGGTTCATCTGCCATCACAACACTAAGTTCATATGCTAGCACAATAGTAAAATGTGGTCCACGTCCTAACTATTCCCACTACATCAGCACCTGCAATTGCACAACGCATTCCACCGAAGCTATAATTTTGTAATAGTCAGAGTTTTTAGTTCAATTTTAAAGTCTAAAAATACCATGTTTTTTACGGACTGTATTATTGTAATATTTTGTATAAATACTTCAGCTTTCGAAGTATCATGGGTCGATTGATTGATATTAGAACTATTTTTTGTCTACTGAAGTACTGTAAGAATTTTCAAAGAATTGGAGCATCAATAATAATCATACCATTCATAGGATTCTTGTGGCTTAAATACTGGTGATGTTTTTCTTCTGTTATTATGTTTCACTGTTATCTTTCATTGTAATCATCTGAATTCCAATTGTAAAGTAGAAAGCATGAGGAATAGGATTTGCTTTTGAGCACCTTATTCTGGTTGCATTTACAATCATAATGTTTTCCACTGAAGGCCAATCTAAATAATTCTTAAGTTCTCTTTAGTTCGGCTCAATATTTTCATATTTTTGTCATAATCCATTTATAAATTTGAAAGATCCAATATACTTCTAGATTGCCCTCTGTTTACTCTATGAAAATTTGATGCAACTATCCAGTTATATTTTGACTCCATTGCCCAATAGACATTAATAAATTGAATACAATCAATTTTTCAAAGTCCAAACCAAAACAAACCCCTATGCACTAATAGCTAGCCTAAAATGCCCCTATAAACAAATCTATATCTAACAAAGAGAGCCCTCTCTGAATATAGGAAGGCTAGGTCCTAATTTTAAAGTTTGTTTGATGTTGCCTATGTGGTTTTCCTTCAACCTCGAAATTATAGAACGCTAACAGCTCCCACAAATTTCTCTTATCCTTATAGTTAAAATAACTAGAAAGGTTCAACCTTCTTTATGGAATATTTTGGTGAAGGTATACATTCTTTCCTAGTCAATCTAGTGCCAATAATGTTTTCAATGGATTGTATAATCCATGGTGTAGTTACATGAGAGGATAAATTCCCTTCTCTATAGTTTTTAATGCCTTTGAAGAGGATAAAATACCTATTGGAAATACCACTATTAGTGCGAGTTTTCCCATAGTTTTTCACACTTATGGAATTGATTTTGCAATAGGAGGTCATCCTTCTAGTGTTGGGTATAATACCATCAACAAAAATTCTTTTGGTAGTTCCTTTGTCCTTGGGATAAATCCCCTTGGGAGGAATAATTATTTCACCATGACTGTTGCTATAGGGATCTGATACCCATGGTTCTGAAAATCCTTTTAGTCAACACACGTCTTCTAGAAACTATGCTATGGGGTGGCTTCAAGTTATACCTAGTTGGGCTCCATCTTTACCTTCAGTTCCATTCAATCATTATTAGCTTCCATTTCTAACATATCTTAATATATCTGATTTGGGAAAGTTGAAAAAATACCCCATATTCCATGATCATAAATGGCCTTGAATACTTACTAAAATACCATATGATATGGCCAAATTCAAAGGAATGTTGGAGATAAATTGGCCACACATATCACCGCCTATTAAAGGATTGCAGGAGAAAATTCACTATGATCAATGAAAAATATTTGTATGTACCATTGTTATTATATGAATGTGAAATTTATTACCTTATCTATTTCATTTTTTTATAATAAATAATATACTTTATTTTTTGTAATAGTTCGTAGTATAATCTAACTTTCCTTATATAGAGTTAAAACTTTTCTTTATTTTCTTGTTGGTGTTTGTATCAGTTCAAATTAAGGATTTAGTGTGAGATATATTAGGAGAAAGGTTTCAAGCTATTGGGAGGGGTATTCAATAGACACTAGCATACAAGAGTTATAAGGTGTGGCCATTTATTTAGTTTACCTTAATTGTATTGCTCGTTATTCCATTGTAACTAGGGAATTAGTTTGTGTCTTTCACCCACCATTTGGCGAATACTGAGGTAGGATTTGTGGAAATATAGATCATTTTATTTTGTGTGAATTAAAATAAAATATATCCAGCCACTCCACTAGAGATCTATTACTATTCATTTTGTGGTCCTTCCTGCTTTATAATCCATAGTTTTTTATTATCTATGAGTGTTTATATCTTGATTTCAACCTTGGTTATGTCTTTTTCATGTTGGATATTTATTTTATCTCTAAAATATAAGAGTTTCATTTTTTTAATTTGAATTTTGGAAACCATTTTCTTCATGTTTGTGATTTATAGGGAAACTACAAGATCTAGTCACTCTTAGGACACTACCTCATAGAGACAGGGATACAAGTTTATATTTTTAAGGCAACGATGGTCTCTCAAGATTTATTTTTTCAATGAGATCCACCTAACATATTTCTTCCTATGTCTTAAATTTTTCCTCTAATGCATGTGTTTTATGAGCTCTATCCTGGATTTGATCTATACCCCTTTTTTTTTAAGAGGTCCATTTCATTTTGCAAATTTTCTTTCTTTTGTACGAGGTAGATTTTGCTTGTTGAATTCCTTTACTGGTCATGCATATTTGTTTTTTACAAGATTGATTTTTCTTATTTTTCATATTTTTGTTGAATTCATTTAGTGGTTATTTTTTTTTCTAGTTAGTATTTGTGAGCTATCTGGTTTAAAGGAATTATAAAAAACCAAATTGCATGGCATTTAGGTCTTGTTCGCTTGTCTATGGCTTGAATTTTTTTCTTGTGCAGATCATAGTAGTGTAAGCTTGTTGGCTTCGTGCATTGAGTTACATATTAGAACATATTTTGTGTGAGGCTGTTATTATTCTAGTTTGATTATCCATAGCTTGTACCATTTTCTTTCGAAGTCATAGTTTTCAGCTTCTAAGTGCTTTTTGGTTCTTTTGTATTTGCATCATAATAATATTTTATTTCATTTGAATTTATTTAGTGGATTGTTTTCTTGTGTGAATTTAATGAATATCAAAATATCATTGAGAGATATTGTAAGTTTTCCATTCATCACTTGAAAACAAAGGTAACTCTATTCCCTTCCTTTAGCTAGTTTTCATCGAACATAAAAATAAATTGCATTCTTAATTTAGTTTGCATATTAGATTGGTATGGATTCTCTTGCACACCATATCAGTTTTCCTCCATACATTTGAGTAAAAAATAGCCATAATAATAAAGTGTTAATTAAAATTAACCTAGAAATTTTGGTTATATCACATCAACAATAGCTTAGGGAAGTAGGTACTTAAAATAGGTTTATAAAGGACGCCCTTCAAGCCTAAAAAAATAAAAATAGTTTCACTAGGAAATTGAATTTTTTTTTTCACATCAAACGCCTTTTGTAAATCTCCTCTTACATTGTAGTTAGGCACATGGTCACATTGGGAACTTATGGATTGGCAACCCCACTCTGTTACTACTAGTATTTTCTTGATTGTGTGCATTAATAGGGATCTATTTGAGAGGAATATAGATATCCTTGATAATATATCATAATTATTTTGGATTAATTACAATACCTGCATGTAGGGTTTTGATCACAAGTTTTGTTGATCATTTTATTATGAGGTGGTAACCATAGTGGCCTATATTTTAGGGCCCTTACCTAGGTGATTATGGATGCAATGTCCCCATGGTACCTAAGGCAGACATAAAACACCATATAAGTGCTCTTGGGTGGTGAAATTAAACACCACTGTGTTCACTTGTGTCTGTTATGAAACCAGCTCCAAAAATAAAAGTAAAGAGAGATCGAAGCCTTAGAAATAAGCCACTTCGAGGGGGAAACCTTGTTTATATTACATAAATGAACAATTATTGGATGATACAAAGGAAAAAGCCTCCTTTCTATATATAAAAGTCCATGGAGTCATAATATAATCCTAGCTGACCTAAAAATAATAATGTAAGGCTGAAAGAATAACCTTATTGGGGCTTTATGTGGCACAATAGTAACAATAAGGGCACTAGAGAGGTACAATAATAACAATAAGGGGATACACTATTATTATTGGGACCTAATATGCCCCTCTACTTCAACCAAGTGTTGTACTCAATGGTTGATTATTTATCGATGCTTCTGTATAAAATTATCATCGTCCCATGTGGAACATTCAGCGGGTAAGTTCTTCCACTTGCTGAGATACTTTGAAATTGATCGATTTCGTAGTTTTCTATTTATTGTTTCCATGACCACTTCAAAACTTCTTTTGTTGCAATGTTAATCTTCTTGTTGTTTCATTCGATTCTGCACCAAAGTTAGGTTATCCTTTGAGAGTAGGAGAACTTGTTGTTGATGCTCGATGTGATATTCCACTTCTTCATCATCCATATTAACTTTCATTTGATCCTTCAAACCATCCAAATTAGCCTCCATGTCTACTTCTAAACTATTTATGTCATCTTTGGTTGCTCTTTGTAAGATCAAAATTTGTTGCACTTGGTACCATAATTTTGATATATCATTTTGCACTTCTTCCTCTTCATGAGTCGTAGTAGAGACTTCTAAGGCCTTAATGGGTGTTTAATTATTTTTAGGGTCCATTTTAGAACCCAATACAAATATCTATGCTTCAATATGTCCTTGGAATCCCTTCAAACTGATTTTTCAAACAAGACTTATGAAATTTTAAAAACAATACACACATTTTTCTTACTTTTGAGGAGAAAAATATTGAAACTGATGTATTTCTCTAGTTTTGTATCCCAAATCATTGCCTTACCTGATTTGGATTATTCAAGACAAATTTATGCCCAAACTCCCACAATGACTTAATTATGGACTAGTTTAGTAGAGAAAAATTGTATGGCATTCCACGTGTCACCGTTTCCTCCTTTGGCTATGAAATTTATGCACAAGAAACTACAGTCTGTGTGCTTTCAGTGAATTTTTACATAATTCCGATCTGATGCTCAAAGAGATAGTTATGACGATTTTCCCAAGGTCACCCTTTGAGATGAAATTTGGGAGCCTGCAAAAACCCTAACTTCCATAGATCATATGTCTGAAAATATTGTGAACCAAGATCTGAAGCTTTTACACGAACCTTCTCTACATGTTTTGCAAATGGGTCTACTTTTTTAGAATCTGAACCTTCGTAGAGAAAAAATTATAGCCAAAATTCCACGATGACCTATTTGAAGCAGCAAAACCCTAGAATCCAAAGCTCTCATACCAAATGTTATGAACATAGCTCCAAAAATAGAATAAAAGAGAGATTAACCCCTTAGAAATAAGCCACTTCGAGCGGGAAACCTCCTTTACATTACATAAATGAACAATTCTTGGATGATACAAATGACAAAACCACCTTTCTGTATATAGGAGTCCATGGAATCATAGTATAATCCTAGCCAACCTAACAATAATAATGTAAGTGCACAACAATAACCATAGTGGGGTTTTATGGGGCACAATAATAATAATATGGGGACTACATAGGTACAACAATAACAATAAGGGGATACACTAGTATTATAGGGACCTAACATTGTCACTGAAGGTTGATATAGGGTTGTTATGTAACTACTTCTCAACCCTTTAGTAGTCCAATGTCCTTGTAGGATTGATCTCTCGAAGCTTCCTAGATTTTAGGAGGTACCTTATATATATATATATATATATATATATATATATATATATATATATATATATATTTTTTTTTTTTTTTTTTTTTTTTTTTTCTTCTCCTAAGTATTTTATAGTGCATGTTTTCTATTATATTTCTACTTGGCCATGAGGCGTCTTAATCAATTAAATTAATTAAAATAATATATTTACCATGGATTAAAAAAAAAACCATTATTCTAGATGATTGAGAAAACTTTCTCTATAAGAGGAGTCTCAACCACCACAAAGATATAATATAACTCCACTATCGGAGCACTTAGATAAAGATGGTGCATGTTCGCATTAGTACCATACACCTTTGTTTTAGCTTGCCTAGGAGCCATACCATACATATGAGTCTATCTAATCCTATAATTGGTTACTCTTCTAGTCACTATGGACTAAGCTTGAATGCCTCTTACATCATTGTGTGATATCATGTGCTACTCATTAGTCAATGATTCCAAGTCAATTTTTCATCATGATGTTAAATGTCGAATGTAAGTATAAATCTTAGTTGGCTATATATAGTCCTTGTTTACCATTTTTGATGGCCATCCCTATGTCAGTTATATTTGGTTGCTTCATTCATTCAAATCTTCACTTGGTGTATTCTATGTATATTAATAGGGGATACATTAAGTCCCTCCTTCACCAAATATTCTCTCGTCGACCTGAACTCATTATATAATAGCTTGGTTGTGGAGCTAGATGCAACTTGGAGTTTGCAGTTCTTAGTGGAAGGATTCCTCATGATCAATAGTTTGCTAACCTCATTGAATCTTAATCAGTTAAATCCATTAATTTTAAATGTCATCACATCTATTCAAATGGGTTGTTCTATATACCCTGGGGTGAATTTTCATCATTGGTGGGTTCCCTCATGTTTTTTAATAGTATATGTTAATGACATATAATTATACAACTTCGACCATGCTCAACGTCAGCTCCTTTATTTGCATGTTGGAGATTTGTACCATCAACATTGAGTATAATAACTTAGGTTTTGGGATATCTTACTATTATATTGAACCACTCCCAAGCTATGTTTGATATTGTACCATACTGTATACTTTGAGGACTAATTCGGTGCACCACTCTTTTATCTACCCATAATTCTACCGATGTATACTATGGCATAAATCCACATTATATTTTTTGTTGGATATTATCTTTTGGTTTTTTCAAGGATCTGTTTGTATTTCTCATGTACATGTAATAACATTTGATGTCATAGATCTAGAGTGTATTTTGGCGGCCATGTTCAATTCTTCTTTATGTATATCAAGTGTTTTTTTTCCTCAAGGTTAATCTATCATGAATGTGACTTGGTTGTTGGTATTTCTTTTATCTAGTCCTTTGGTTTCAACTTCTTCATTGCATTTTTATGTGTGTTTTCATAATTCATTTTTTCCATTACTTTCAACTCTAACCAAATGCATTAGGGGGCATATATTTTTTTCCCAAGGAAAAATCATAACTTTCATTAGTAAGTTGAAAATCACATGTTTTATATGCTTCTCACGAATCATGCGACAAAATTGGTGGCCAAGCCAAAAAATAATTAAAAAGTATGTTACATAACTATAACCTTTCCCATAATAGTATACATGATAATAATCCATACATAATATTGTTTAATTCAAAAAAGAACTATCGAAAAAACAAATCCACCCATAAATCAGCGTTGTGCAGCCCCCTGAGCATGTTTTTCATTAAAAGGTATGTGGAAGTACTGATAGAATTGATGATCATTCCGAACTTGAATTATCCAGTGATCCCTTGGATGGAGTGCTACCTCCTTGGAAAGTAGATCAGAAATTTGATTCCTCTCCCTATAAATGTGATAACATGAAATGGTATCAAGGTGGGATTTCAATAATAAAAATTATTCCAAAAATTTCTGGAGTTTGTGCATGTGAAAAATGGATTGACGATTGAACCAATTAATTATAATTTGAAGTCCCCAAATATCTGAAGTTTCATGCATCCTTTTTTAAGTGCAAAAGAGAGAAGGTGTCTGAGACAGGAAAGTTCAGAAAATTTGTTAGTGCCTCTACCAAGGCCCATTCTTAATTTGAAATAATGACCATCATGAATGTAGCCCCTCGACCACATCCAACATGTTGTGTATATCCATCAAAGTATGCCCATGGATATGATTTTTCAATGACCTCTGCTATAGTAGCTCTATGATATTGTTTTGGATCATCCTTAGGTATCATGTGATATAGAGTAGATATGTGTGCATAAATAATGGACCATTTGGGGATTTCCTCATGGAATATTAGAATATTCCTAGAGATCCATATTCCCCCAAAAAAAAAAAGAGGGAGATTCATTAGCTTTGTGGGTTGTGCAAGATTCCACCATGTTTCCTAGGCAAGTGGAAAAGTATGTTTCTTCCATGAAAAATTAATATTCATAAATTAAATTAGCTGCTTCCAGAGAGAAATGGAAGAGGGATAATTTAGGAACACGTGATCAACGTCTTTGACTTCATTCTTACAAAGGGCACAACAAGATGGGCCATGGAGGGACCGTTTCTAAAGGTTGACACCTATAGGTACCTTGTTCCACATAATACATCACATAAAAAACTTCGCCTTTGGAGGACTTTTCAATTTCCATAATGGGTGTCACCACCTTTGCACATTCATAGGTTTATGATCAACAAAAATGATAGGGTATCCATCCTTGGGGTTATAATTTCCATGCTCTGATGAGGCCCAAATGAGCTCATATTCCTTGTCTAGTATTCTAACATGTGTTTTAGAAAGAGAATTAATGTAGCTTTTCCATTCCTTATGCCAATGCAGTGGAATTTGAATTTCAAGGGTCAATTTCCAGGCTTGAGAGAATATAGAGGTATTGGTTGGATCAACGATGCGATCAAGTGTAGAAATTCCCGCATGTTCCAAGTATTAAATGAGATCAAGGAAGAGTATGTGTGCATTGATGCAACCAAACAATGGATCCCACCCAATACAAACATGACTTCTTGAGCCTATTCTCCAAGAAAATCTATTTTTGATATTCTCAATTGATTTAAGTATGGATCACCAGATCGAAGAAATATTAACCCTGTTCTAGTGCATTCTCCTAATCGAATCAAGGGGACAGAGAGGATTGATATACTTCTGGATGACTACCTTAGTCCATAGGTTGTCTACAGTAAGGATCTTCCATCCCAATTTGGAATCAAGCACTTTTGGAAATATTTATAAAAATATGATTCAGTATGACAAGATGTTTTAGAGCCCCAATTGGGAATAATATTGTGAGCCTCCAAAAATCTATGGGATAAAACCATGATCTTAACCAACATTCGAGCCCCAATTTAAAAACACCAAAAGGGATGGATATCTAGGTTATCAAGATTTTCTTTACATGTAAAATCGGGCTAAACACTAAAATTATTTGCAAAGGAAATAGTGAAGAATATGCCTTTTCTTTCACTCTTTAATATTAGGGGCTATTTCACTAAGACCCCATGACCATGTGTTATAACCAAACAACAACCTAATTCTTTTGAAGACATTTTCTTTAAACATTATTGAATAGCTAAATTTCTAGATATATTTTTGTTCTTATTTATCGATCTGGAATATGTGTTTTTTAATTTTTAATGAAGACACTCTTTATAAACACTTGGATACCTACATAATGTTTTATGATTTCCAAGTTTCATTCTTCTTGGTCATTCAAAGGAGTTCCATCATCCTATGATCAGATGTCTATATCTCAAGTTTTTCGAGCTAAATATGGAGTCCAAGGAAGCCTACCACGTAGTATACAATGTCACCTTACAATTGTGTGTCATGATCTTTTAATGCCATGTATCATTCACAAACCTTCTAGTAATCCATCTAAAAATTCCCAAATAAAGTTCCACGTGTTTCCACCTCAGGCCATTATAACATAAATTATTCTAGTTGTCATCCACTTCATTACAAATTTCCTTGTAATTCTACCACTTGTGTGCTAACTTGTCACTAATTGTACACCTACTAGCAAGGGAAAAAATTTTAAATCCAAATCATTTGAAAAAAAAATTACATTTTGTATAATTGAATATATAGATACCTAGACATGACATGGAGAACATGGAAACAAGTGGTATCATGAGGGGCTAAATAAATTTTATTTCTCATATTTTAATCCATAATTTGGGTTAAATTGATGAGTATATTCTTTATTTACACCTAGATTTCTAGATACCTATATTATCTTAACCTTCCTTGAAGCAAATTTAGGGCTATGCTTTTTAAATTTGGGAATTTTACCTTTTTAACTTCATGCACCCTTTTTTCTAACACCTCAAGGGGTTTTCCTTTAAAATAGAGAGGGTTAACACTAACAATAATTGACATCCTTATACCACCTTCATCTCCTTGTTCCTTTCTTGCACACTTAACATCAATAATATTGCAATAAATGACTTATTAAACTTCCTTATGCATTATTGACAACACAAGCACTTCATTGGATATCAATGAAAATGAAGAACTTCCTTTGAAATTAATGACACTATAGAACTTTCTTTCACATAAAAAAAAACACATTCCTGACAATTCAATACCATATCGTTGATTTGAAATTTTTATCGAAGTGAATGAGAGCCTTATTGAAGATCCATAATCTAACCTAGTGTCCAGATACTAGCATTGGATGCACATCCCTCAAAAGGAATTCATCATGTTTATCTTTCTCACTACTCAAAATATATTCTCCTTCCTTATTGGTGCGATTGATTTTATTTTTTGGCCTTCTCCAATGACCATTTTTAGTTCTTCAATTTCTACCCATACCTTGAATTTGATCTTTTGTTTTTCTTATTTTTTGGGACCATCACTCCCTTTTTCCTCAAAAAATTTAAGTCTCCATATCTTATCTCTATGTCTTGTAATATTCTTGGACCTAATTAGAGCCATTTATAAATCCCAGGTTGTTTCGTGTCCAAGGGTTATCAAGTCTATGATATCCGTTAGAGGCATAAGTTTGTTCTTATCACTCTATGAAATATTCTTTCCTACCTCATTTTATCGTTGATTATATTTAATTTTATAATGTAAAAGCATGCCTTAATACATAGTTTCTCATGGTAGGATGGGTGGCTTTAGTGATAATTTTATGTATATCTATTGCACCTATATGGGAGTAAAATATTAATTAAATTTCTATTATAGAAACGCACCTTCAAATATTCTAAATGAAATTGAGGAAGATGAGAGGGAAGAAAAAATTGAGCACAAATTTACAGTAGATTTAGAGGTTATGGATTAAATTAGAAATTGTGTTCCATACATAGGTAGCATGATAATGAGGAATATCTAGTACATGTAAATTATTGACATCTATTAGTAATTAAGAAATAGAATGGGAAAAATGTTGTTTGAATGATTAGAAGAAGAACATAAGATATTGTTGTTTCTAGATGTTGTTCAGAGATAGCTGAGAAAGTTGGATGGAAAGATGCCAATGATTGCTATGAAACCTGCTAATTTTTAATTCATAAACTTTATTAGCAGAGAAGGTAATCGATCATGGTCCAAGTCAACTTATCTACTAAATATAAGATATCTATGCCACTGCTATTATGTTTGTTTGTAATCGTTTTGTGGAAAATGATGACCAGGAATGCTCTCAAGCCTTCATAATAGAAACTAACATATTTAGTAGAAAGAATTTAGAAGGATTCTTTATTAGTTATAAGGCTTTTAATTGGACAAGGTAGAAATATTACACTACTAGTCCAGTTTTGTGTGAGATCAATAAACATAGCTACACAAGTTAATACAATATTTTTTCATACAATTTAATAAAACCAATAAAAATAAATAGACAATTTCTGTATACTTTTATTCTGATATAACGCAAATCACCTATCTAACTCTTATATATATAAAAATCTATATAATAAGATAAACGATATCTAATATGTGGAAATATAGAAACCACATTTAAATAAATTATCAAAACCATTTTAAAAGAATGATTTAAATATCCAATCATCAACATGGTAAAATAAGTGTAAGTGCAAACTTAGAATGGAAAAATAAGCATATGCGGAGGAATGTATATATATGTATATATATACATACATACATATATATATATATATATATATATATATATATATATATATATATATATATATATATATATATATTGTTGAAGCTCAACAAGAAATTTCAGCACCCATGCTAGTGTGGCAGCAGGAGGTCTAGGAAGCACCTACACTAGTGTGGGACCATGGGTCTTAGCAGCACCTACACTGGTTTGGGATAAATTTGGTGCATGTATATTTTAGTTATCCCTTAATTAAGATGGACAATAAAATGTAATCTAATCTGAAAATAACTTTTAATAGTTAACTGAGTGTGATAAAATCATTTAGCTCATGAATTTCGAGTTAGAGGTAGTTGGTGAGGCATGTAGAGTAATTCTAGTTGTAACAAAGTTCGAAGTGCAGTGGTGCATTAGTTAATCTAGGTTGTAATCAGTTTAACTCAGTTAAGTGAGTTAAACTTAGTTGTGGTAGTTGTAATTGTTTGATACACTAGTGAGAGGTCAAGTGAATTAAATATTAATTAATTCACTATTAGTGATCTCACATGCAATCGAGGATTTACTATTATTAGTTGCATGCATGTCAGTTCTAGTCGAGACGTAGTTGAGATCTAGGTGAAAGGGAATTTTACTATCAGTTGTAGGATTATTGGGTTGCACCCATGAAACACCCATTATATTTCCCATGATCCTTGTGGAAATTAGGAAGGCCAAAATTCCTATGTAATAGGGATTTCATTCCACACAAATTGCATAAGCAAGGTAGGTTGTCTGGAGGCAGTAAATTGAATAAGTATTGATCAGTTTAATTAGAGACAGTGTGAGACGATTAGTTGAGAATAGGAGGGCTCTTGTGAGAATATTTGTATGTAATTTTTTCATGTATCCATGCTTAATATACAATAGAAAATAGTGTGGTTTTGAGCAAAAACCTTTCCCCGAGAAATTATATGTGTTGTGGCTTGATTGATTCTTATTTGCTTCATGTGATTGACAATTTCTTTTTTAATTCCGCATTTGATTTGTAGAAGTGATTTGGTATTTAAATTTAGTACATTGTCAGATAAGATTGAATCCATGATATACATGTTTTTTGTATAATTTCTACGTGGTATCAGAGCACATGAAATTATAATAGTGAAGGAGGAGTTGAGTTTTTGACTGGATAGAATTTGAATTTGTAGAAAGACTTTCCTGGTGGTACAACTAATTCAGGATCAAAATGGCTTTCAATGGCTTGAGGTTTGAGTATGCACTCGAGGGTAGCTCAAACTATATTTATTGGAAGGAAAGGATGGAGGTAGTACTTGAATACAATGGCTTGAAGGATTTCATTGATAATGATGTTCCTAAACCCACTATGACAGATGCTACAAATATTCCTGCATGGCAAAAGAAAGTGGCAAAGGCGAGGAGGATCATATTGGAGGGAGTACGAGACCACATTGTCTCAAGCCTCCATGGGAAAGCCACACCATATGAAAAGTGGAACACTTTGACAGATCTATTTCAAAGCAGCAGTGACCATAGGAAATTGGCACTGAAATATAAACTTAGGAAGATCAAGATGGAGAAAGGCGAATCCATGCCAATATGTTTAACAAAGTTTCTCTAATGTCAGGATGAACTAGGGAGCATTGGAATAAATATCATTCATGATGATTTGGTGAGTTTATCTCTCCTAGGACTTCCCAAGAGTTGGAAATTTTTTAAATACTATATTAATGGAAGGGAAAAGCTTCCAAATTGGGAACGACTATGGTCAAATTTGGTGCAGGAGGAGTTCAGACGGAACACCAGAGATGGACCTTCATCTAGGAATGATGATGACGAAGATTATTATTTGGCTACCAAGGTGAAGAAGGGTAAGGGGAAGAAATTCTATTCCAAAATCTGAGTCCAAATATGGCAAGAAGCAGGACATGTCTAGGGTGAAGTGTTTTCACTATCACGAGCATGGGTATTATGCTACTAATTGTCCATAAAATAAGAAGAAAAAGAAGGCTAGAGGATCTGCAGTTGGTGAGGCTTTGGCCTCGCAATTTGAGCTTGACTTCTCATTGATTGCATGCATGGTGTCAAGTGCATTGGGATTTGTGTAGTATTTGGATAGTGGTGCTTCCTTTCACATGACAGGAGACAAGGAACTTTTCAGTAGCTTGGAGGAGAAGGATCTCTAGATTCTTATTGAAATGGGTGATGACAGGTGGTATAGTGCTACCTAGATTGGTACCATTACCTTCTAGAGACATTCAGGTAAACCATTTCAATTAAAATATATAATGCATGTACTAGGTTTAAATAAAAATTTAGTCTGGGTTGCAATGTTGGAGGATAGAGGCTATGATGTTTTTTTTAGTGAAGGAAAAGCTTTCCTGTGACACAAAACAATAGGAAAAGCTAAGAAGATAGGGATTCGAGTTAATAATCTCTACAAGATGGATGTATATGGCTGCAAAACATTGATGGGCAAGGAAAACAAAGTGGTGAGCTGGGATGAGGGAAAATTATGGCACAGATGATTGGGCCATCTTCACCATGGAACCTTGAAAGTCATGCACCATATTTCTACTAGTCTTCCCAAGGGTACACTTGCACATTTAGACACATGCAAGAGATGTACTATGGTAAAATATGTAAAGTCCACCTTTCATGAGAAGGAGAACCGAGCCTCAAGGATCCTTGAGAGAGTTAACACAAATGTGTGTGGACCATTCTCTATTGCTTCGACATCAAAACATAAGTACTATGTGATATTTGTTGATGGATTTTCTCATAAGTGTTGGATCTACTTAATGCAGAAGAACGATCAAGCATTCTCAAATTTTCTTGAGTTTAAGGAACTAGTGGAGAAATACACGAGGAAGCAAGTGAAGGCTCTTAGCACTGATAATGGTGGAGAGTAAATCTCTAACGAATTCAAGAACTTATGCAGAAAAGAAGGAATTTGAAGAGAATTGATAGTGCCTCATAACCCACAGCAGAAAGGGGTCGTTGAAAGAAATAACAGAACGATTGTGGGTGTGACAAGAGCGTTGTTGCATGATCAAGGCCTATCGATGCATCTGTGGGTGGAAACATGAAAAACTGCGGTATTTGTGTAGAATCATTGTACTCATAGGATTCTTGGCATGAGTATGCCAGAAGAGGATTTCACTGGTAAGAAACCTGAAGTTTCATACTTTAAGATTTTTGGCTCACCTGTTTATGTACATGTGACCAAATATGTGAGGAAGAAGCTAGAACCAACACCTGAGATTAGGATTTTTTGGGGGTACACTGAAACACCCCACAACTATCAGGTGTATTATCTAAATAGAAGAATGACCGTTGTGCGATGGGATATAAAATTTTATGAGGAGAAATCCATGCGGTTGTCCCTTGAGAGGGAGTTGGACTTGCATGCAGAAGAGGAACTCTTGGTTCCCAAGGATGAGCCTCAAGATGTGGAGCAACCACATGAGGAGGATCATGGAGTGGCGAAAAACACTCATGCAGAGCCATCCATCATAAATGGAAGAAGGTGTACCATGGAATTTGATAGATTGAGACTTGATGCTACAAAAAATATAGGAGCCCCTACTTCATAGCATAGACAGAGATAGAATCCAAATAGGTTTACTAGATACATGGCTCTTATGATAAAATGTCTTGTGACTGAACCATCTTCCTTTCAGGAGGCAATGCAGCAACCAACTTGGGTTGATGAAATGGTGGAGGAGTATGACTCCATTGTCAAGAACAGTGCATGGGAGATTTTCCCAAGACCAGTCAACAAATCAGTGGTTGGATCTAGATGGTTCTACAAGGTATAGCAAGTTGTTGATGGGAGTGTGGAGAAATACAAGGACATATTTGTGGCCTGGCGATTTTCACAGATTGAGGGGATCGATTATGATGAGATTATTTCACCTATTTTTCGGTACTCTTCCATTAGATCCATCCTTGCACTCTCAGCACATATGGGCTAGCACATTCATTAGATGGATGTGAAAAATACATTTCTCAATGGAGTCATTAAGGAAGAAGTGGACATAGATCATCCCTAAGGTTTCTAGATCTTTGACAGTGAGTCACATGTGTGTCGACTCAAGAGAGAATTGTATGGGTTGAATCAAGAACCTCGTTCTTGGTACACTCAGATAGATAGCTATTTCAATGGAATGGGCTTCACCAAAAGTGAAGCTGATGTAAACCTATACTAGCTTGTGGTTGAGGGTAAGCTATTGATTATTTTTCTTTATGTTTATGATCTAATTTTTACTCATGATGAGCAGTTGATACACTCATGGAAGGATGATATTTCAAGGGAGTTCAAAATGAAGGACATGGGACTCCTTCATTATTTCCTTAATTTCGAAATATGGCAGTGGGATGGTGAACTTTATGTTTTTCAAGGAAAGTATGCCAAAGAGATACTGGGTAATTTTCACATGGAGAGTTGCAAACCCATGGACACTACTCTTCCAGTAAATTGGAGGAAAGAGGATGCTACTTCTTGAGACATAGTGGATGCTACTGTCTACAAGCAGTTAGTTGGTTCACTGATGTATCTAGTGAACGCCAGACCAGACATTTGCTACGCAGTTAACCAGTTGATTCAAGCTATGGTTAAGCCTACCAAGCCATTTTTGAAGGCGAGGAAGCATGTCTTGAGATACCTGAGGGGAACATCAAATTATGTTCTATGGTACAGATGGATAGAGGGAGTGAAGCTTCAAGGCTTCACGGATGCAGATTGGGTAGGAAATCCATCAAACAGAAAGAGCACATCAGGAGGGATCTTCAGCATAGGATCAACAATAGTTTCTTGGTACAGTAGGAAGTAGTGATCCGTGGCACTCAATTTAGCAGAAGTAGAGTACATGGTAGCAATTCAAGCTGCATGTGAGGCTATCTGCAGGAGAAATATCTTTGCTGGTTTGTTTGGTTCTCAGATAGATCCAAGAATGATACATTGTGATAATCATAGTTACATTAAACTCTCGATTAATCATTTGTTTCATGATAGGTCCAAGCACATAGATATCTCATACCACCATCTCAGAGATTGTGTGCAGAGGTAGATAATGTTACTTCAGTACATTCCCACGGAAGACCAGGATGCAGATATTCTGATGAAGGTGCTCAATAGGAGAAAATGTGAATACCATAGAGATAGGATCGGGGTGAAGGATAATCCCTTTCTTTTTGAAAGGGAGTGTTGAAGTTCAACAAGAAATTTCAGCACCCACACTAGTGTCGAACCAGGAGGTCCAAGCAGCACCTACACTAGTGTGGGACCACAAGTCCTAGTAACACCTACACTGGTGTGGGATAAATTTGGTTCATGTCTATTTTAGTTATCACTTAATTAAGATGGACAATAAAATGTAATATAATCTCAAAATAACTTGTAATAGTTATCTGAATGTGATAAACTCAGTTAGCTCATGAATTTCTAGTTAGAGGTAGTTAGTGAGGCATGCAGAGCAATTCTAGTTGTAACAGAGTTCAAAGTGGAGTGGTGCATTAGTTAATGTAATTTTTAATCAGTTTAACTCAGTTAAGTGAGTTAAACTCAGTTATTCTAGTTGTAACTATTTGATACAGTAGTGAGAGGTCAAGTGAATAAAATATTAATTAATTCACAATCAGTGATCTCAGATGCAACTCAGGATTTACTATTATTAGCTGCATGCATGTCAATTATAGTGGAGACGCAGTTGAGATCTAGGTGAAAGGGAAGTTTACTATCAGTTGTAGGACTATGGTTTTCACCCATGCAACCAAACACCCATTGGATTTCCCATGATCCTTGAGTAGTTTAGGAAAGCCAAAATTCCTATGGAATAGGGATTTCATTCCACACAAATTTTGCATGCAAGGCATGCTATCTGGAGGCAGCAAATTGGCCAAGTATTGGTAAGTTTTATCTGAGACAGTGTAATACAACTAGCTAAGTACAGTAGGGCTCTTGTGAGAAGAATTGTATGTAATTTTTCATGTATCCATCTTGAATATACAATCGAATATGGTGGGGCTTTGAGCAGCAAGCTTTCCCTGGGAAATTATCTATGTTGTGGCTTGATTGGCTCTTATTTTCTTCATGTGATTGGCGATTGTGTTTTTAATTCCACAATTGATTTGTAGAAGTGATTCAGTATTTAACTTTATTACATTGTTAGATCAGATTGAATCCATGATACACATGCTTGTTGTATAATATATATATATATATAGAGAGAGAGAAAGAGAGAGAGGGAGATATATATATATATATATATATATATATATATATATATATATATTACAAAAGGGTATTTTTTATAATAAGGTATAAGAGAGGGATGTGTAATTAATTACATGTCGATCATGAAGTTTACATATAACATTTTAAAATTATTCTAACAACTAAAAATATGTTTAACCATTGAGCATAAAAAAATTCAATGTCCATTCTATATAAACTAAAGGGTTTATAAAATTATTTATGTTTTTAATATAAAATTAATAAACAATATATAAAATAAAATAATATTAATTATTGGTCTTGGATAGATGGTGATCAAATGTGTTTTTAAGACACTTCTATATGCTAAGCCACTCATTCAATTCCCTGCCATATTCACATGTAATTCTTGGACATGACCATGATGTAGCCTCATAAATGTCAAACATACAAAAAAAAAATTATTAATTAAAAAAAATTTATTCATTTTATATGTGTGTAAATCTTCATTCAATGTTTTTTTGACTTAAAAGGTTCAAAACACTTTGATCCTCTTCCAAATAATACACACAAGTTTCTATCTATTCAAATTTTTATCAACATGAGGATTATATACTCAAAAATCACTTTTAATTCACTAATATGTCGGCTTTTTCTTATTATTAAACTATTATTCTAGAGTGACAACAGTTTAAAATTAAAATTTCTACCAAAACCTTTGAAGGAAACATGATGATGTAAATTGTTTTCCTCGTATTAGTCCCTTCCATCTACGACATGGACAATAATAATCGAATTACAGATTTAATATTAGTTCATCGAAAAATTAAATTAATTTACCCAATGTTTTAAATTGATATTTTATAAAAAAAAATTCTTAAACCTATAAAGTAGTTACAATGGGTTTTTTAACCAACAGAAATGTCTTTCATCTTATTTTTCCTCTTCCCGAGGAAAAAATCTATATTCTTCACTAACTTCTTAAGTTGAAAGTGTTGACATCAATCCTATTTTTCCAAACAAGTATTTCTAGCATTACTTCATTAGCATAAAAGTGGTCTTTACATAATGTTTGTTTTACATAATATGAGGTCGTTGTCATGTACGATGTCATGTACTCCACATCACTACATTTTCATGTACTTTGGCACCGGCTCACCACCTTTGGGCACTTGTCACTTCCTTCTTCCCACACATCACTACCTTCACTATCAATATCTTGTGTTTTTCATGAGACTGGCCATACTTTCCTACTATGTCTAAGTTTTCATTTGCATGAGAACCAGATCTGGAAGCGAAACACTATTACACAATATTTATGTTTTCTTTATTTTGGATGGAACAATATGAGATACACTTAAGAAACTGGAGGAAATATTCTCTCTTTTGGCTAGAAGAGTCAGAATTTATTTAATTTTTTCAGGTTTCCACCACTTAGATTCGAGTATGGAGGAATGACACTTTAGCAATAGCATCAAAAATTTCTTCTTATTTCATTACTTGGTTGGTAAATTATCTTGACCAGAAAAATTATATAAATTTTTCAATTTTTCATTTGGTTATGTTTGTACTTGAATTTGATTTATGTTTTTATAATATTCAATATTCAGTAACGTTCTTATAGAAAGCTAAGCTTACAACACTATCTCTATTTGAAAATCCAACTTTGTCAATAACATTGTTTTTTGTAAGGCCAAGTACATATATATTGGGTGTGGGCACACAAAGTCAATCAATAATCCTTAGAGAGATGTTATTATGTATAATATATGGTGCAAGTGGTTAAACTAAATTCCTAGATTGGGAATCACCAAGTTTATTTAGCACAATTCAACGATAAGGACTCTATGTCGCTTCCAACACTGCAGCTTCAAACAACGAGCTACATCAGTATGTCTTTCAATTATATCTCCTTGCATTTATTTAATAATAAATGCTTTAAAATAGAGACATAATAAAAAAAAGGTATAAAATTGTTAGTTATATCGAATTCAAACCTGTTGGACCACACTCGAGTAGCTTCTAACTGTGAAAGGTGGAACATAAGACCAAGAATACCTTTTGGAATAGAAGATTTTAACATCTCTGGGTTAAAATTTCATGTAATAAAGTTAATAAAGGAAAAATAAGAGAATGGTCATGGGACACATATTCCAAGTTGAATGTTGGGAAAAACATCCTAGTGGGTGTTCATTTGGTTTATTATGGCTAAGGAAATTGGAAAAGGAATTTGAAAGGAAAGGTGGAATTAATTGTTAATTCATTTATGAAATAAAGGAAATTAGGAGAAAAGGTAGGTGAAAGGTCACAAAATTTCCTGAGGAGGGAATTATAGGAAAAATTCAGGAAATTGGATAAAATTGAGGCCTTGGGAATAAAAAGGCTTATGAGGATCACTTCACAACCTTTTATCATCTCATTTTTGGAGCTCTCACTCTATTATCTCTACTCTCTCATATTCTCGTACACTTAGAGAATTCTTGCAAAACCCTAGCATTGGAAAAACGAAGGAAAAGGATGAACAAGAAAGGAAAGGAAAGAAAATAAAAGTAAGGAAAATTTGGATAAAGCAACTTCAGTGGGAATACTTTTTAGTAAGATGTTGCATGTCTAATTTCCTAGCTCGTTGGTGAATGCATGGTACATGCACATGTGTATTTGGTTCTCTTGCTCTCAATGGCATAGTTTTTCCTAGGTGTCACAGTGCTTTCAACCTTTCCTTTCCATTTCCGGATACCCAAGGTGTGATGGGGTTCTTTACTTCCGTTGAAATTTGGATTTGCAGATGGATTTGGAACTAGGTGAGGTGGTCTCACAAGAATTCTTAACGGCCTAGGAATCCCTTAACTGGTTTTGGAAGTATTGCGATAAATCCTAAGGATGGAGACGGGAAAATTCCTCAAGGTATTGGTGAAGAAAATTTAAGGCATCCAAACTTGTTTAGGGCCTAGGACTCCCTGAACTAGTTTTGGGGGAATTGCAGTAAATTCTAGTGGTTTATGTTCTTGTTTCCATCCTAACAATCCCTTAACTAGTTTTGGGAGCATTAGGATATAGTGTGATGGTGGAGGTGGTGTAATATATGGGAAGCCCTGATTTTGTTTTTCTTCAGTCCCACATTCATGCTTGGAATGAGGCATGGGGTGGATTGGTTGAAAGAAATATTTGGTTCAGCCCAATATATGGTCGGGTGGTACATGGAAATCCTTGACTTGATTGGATTTTTCATATGTTAATAAGAGCTCTTTTCCTCTTGTATTTCATGAGTATTTTTACTTTTTACTTATGTGAATTTCATGGTTGTTCTATTATAGTTATTATTCTGGTTATATTTTGGTTATAATTGTTGTTCTATAACACGTTCTAGCTATGGATCTTGATGTATTTTATTCTTTTCCTGAATGGCTAATGAATGCATGACCTAACCAATGTTATTTCAGCTATTATAAGAGGGAATTTGACATTCTTGGTGATTCTCATATAAGTATCACACCCCTATTTTCATATATGCATTCATGAATTGTAGATTACATGTTCTTGATATGTTTGAAGAAATGATTTTCATGGTTAGTCCTTATTAGGTTGAATGTTTCTTCCAAATTTGTATGTATATAGTTTGTATTATGTTAGTTATGCATATGAGAAGTTATAGGAAGTTTTGGGCAATGGTCTGTAGGCTAACCTAGAATTTAGGTGCAAAATTCAGGACTACATGCTACTAATTGGGAATTTTGGGCTGCAACCACATGGATGAAATATTGTTCATGAATTTGGAGTCTCACAAGGGCATGTAGGATTTTTTGTGGTTGTGTTTGAGGGCCCATGGAAAATAAGGATGGGTTGAGCTCAGGTTTTGGCCTCCTAGGATGGTCTTGCAGCCTCTGTGGGTCCTATAGAACTTGTAGGATATTTTGGATTCTCAATAAAATCTCATTTTTTCAATTCTACTTCCTTAATTATACTTATGAGGTTGATTCATCTCATAGTAACCCTCAACTCATGTTTACCATGACAACCCGGTGAGAGTGGGTAAATATGGGAAGGGTGGTTACAAGGTGGTATCAAAGCATGGTTGAATACTTAGATTAAATGGGTAGAGTGTGTTTTTCATGCATTCCTGATATTTGTCCATATCTTTCTTATGCATGCACTATATCTAGTTAGTGATCCGGGTGGATATTGGTGGCCATCCACCTATTCTACCTAGACCTCCAGTTAGTTTCATCAGCCTCATTGTAACACAGCTCATAGGCCTATAGCCACCACATCTCTTCTCAAAGGTAAGCTACCAACACCCTAGCTATTTTATATCCATTTTGTATGTAGGCATATTTCAGTTACTTTATATTAATAAAATGAAGCATTATTTTTGTTGCATCTATGCTTTTATGTGTATTTCTTGATTTTATTGTGTTCCTGCATAAGTCTAGATTAGTGGTATCAGAGAGGTCTACTATTTCTCAATCCTTCTTTTCATTTCCCCAATGAGATCAAGGTATATGGAGTTAGAGCTCTATCTAGTTGAACCTTTGCAATATCAACCTCACAAACCCTGGCGGTTGTCCATGGGGGAATAAAATAATGATGAGGGAGCAAGACATCCTATCAAAATATTTCTCGAGGAGCCCTCGAGAAACAAAGGACTGCGATGATGGATAAATTTTCCCATATCCTCCAACGGTTACCCACCAGTGGTGCATCTACATCCAACAACCACTCTGGAGGTGCCACTTCTTTTAAGGTATAAGTAAACTTTTAAATTCCCATATCTGAGGGCCAAATAGAGTCAGACGTCGTAGATATATGGTTGAATATATTAAAAGCATATTTATCGGTTCATGTCCTTTCCAATCTGGAAAATTTTACTTTTACACACCTCAAAGCTGCCCCCCATGTGAAGGACTAGCTAGAAACCTAATGTGAACAAAAGTACGAGAGGGAACCCACTCTGTTTTCGGCCACACCCACTTGGGATTCATTCCTATATTCCATCAAGGAACAATATTATCCCATCGGGAGGTATCAGGACAATTACATACAATGGACTACAGTGTGGCAAAAATTGGATCAAGATGTGCATGAGCTGAAGAATCTGTTCCATACCCTGTGCACAAAGTTTGGTATTAAAGATTCAAAGAAACATTTGGTGTTAAAGTCGCATTTGTATTCACAGATACATTGAGGAGGAAATGGAGGTCCTCAACATCTCCTCGCTTGGTGCAACATACCATTATGCTACTAAGATTGAGCAAAAATTCAAACAGAAGAAGTGAGACTTTGTATCTGTGAATCAAAAGCAACGGAGAGGTGCCCCCAAACTGTAGAAAAAAGGAAAAATCCTAGGCAGGGTGGCCTGGGAAAACCTTCCAAAGCCATAAGAAAATAACAACGCCGCGAAGCCAAATAAAGACACGGGAAATTCTTGTCAGTTCCATAAGAGCTCCACTCACAACACAAGTGAGCTTCGGGCTAAGAATTCACTGGTGGCTGAGCTTAAGGCTTTTGAATTGAATGCATGCTCCGACACTGAATCAAAACCCGACAAGGAGAATCACAAAGGGAAGAAAATTATCGATGCATAGCCCAACACCACCATTGCCACCATAAAGATCCAAAAGGAGGAAATAGAAGATCCAGAGGAGGGGGAGCGCCTCTTCCATTCCCAGATGTGGATAAAGGGTTTCATAGCTATAGTTCATTGTCGACATCGCGAGCCAAAAGAACCTCATTTTAGTAGAGATCTTGAATTGGCTAGGATTTTCAACCACATTACACCCATAGTTGTACACCATTGGGTGGCTTCACCAAGGACAAGATCTCTGTGATAGCCAGCAATGTATCCTTCCATACAGCATGAAACCTTTCACATATGAGTTATTATGTGGCATTGCTCCTCTTGATTTTTGCGATGTATTATTAGGCCAACCATACTTTTGGAAGCGACACATTGTGTACGAGTCCAAACCTTGCGCTTTTATTGTTACTTTGGGAAATAAGTTGTACATGATACCGAAGGTAGCACCACCTACTAAAATCTCTTTTGTTACTTAAAAAAATGCATAAAGATCATTTCCAAAGCTGGGAAATTAGTTTTCCTGATGATATATCTTTAGGGAAATAATAAGACTATGGCCAAAACCTCCAAATAAAGCACCTTCACATGAAAACCACATATGGTATTAATCATGGAGGAGTACGGGGACATCTTCGCCTCACCCGCAGTGTTGCCTCTACACTATCTAGTCAACCACTTCATCAATATGACCCGAGGTCCAGCACTTCCAAATGGACTAATATATCGATGCTTTTTTCTGGAGAAAAACGAAATCAAGAGGCAGATTCAGGAGCAGCAGCAGAAAGGTCACATCCGATCATGTTCATCACCCTGTAGGAGGCCGATCGTGTTAGTGCAGAAGAAGGATGGGACTTGGAGACCCTGTATTGACTATCAGATGTTGAAGAATATAATTTTCCACAATAGGTACTTGAACCCATGGATTTATGACCTTCTCAGCCAACTAAAGTGGGAAAAATATTTCAGCAAGATCGACCTAAATTCCGGTATCACCAGGTAAAAATCGAACCCTATGATGTGTGGAATATTTCCTTCAAAGCTAAGGAGGGCTTTTTTGAATGGTTCGTCATTCCTTCTAGTTTGATGAATGCTCCCACAAACTTCATGAGGCTTATGGGTGACATCTTGAGGCCATTCACCAACTCATTTGTCATGGTGTACTTGGATGAAATCTTGATCTTTATCCAGACATGGGAAGAGTACCTCCACCACATATGACAGGTCCTCTAAATACAACAGCAACACAAGTTGTGTCTGAATTTGAACACATTAACTTTTTCCATGACCCAAGTTTGGTATTTGGAATACATTATTGATGAGTAGGGGGTGCAAGTGGAGCTAGCTAAGATCCAAGTCATTCTAGATTTCCTTACCCCAAAAAATATAATATAGTTTCGCAAATTTCTGGGTCTTGCTAATTTCTATTGCAAGTTTATGTTAGGATTCTATCATATCACTTGGCCCTTGAGTCAAGTCACCAACGGAGGAGAGAAAACAAAATTATTTTAGTATGAATCCCAACAGAAGGCCTTCGTAGAGTTGAAAATTTTCCTCTTCTCTGCACCATTTCTCACATTAGAAAACTTGCAATGACCATTTAAGATCAAGGCAGATGCCTATGACTATGCTATTGGGGTAGTTCTTACTCAACATGGGCATCCAGTGGCATATCATAGTGAGACACTTTCTGACAAAATCCAAAAATATCACACTTATGAAAAATATATGTATTCCATTACGTAGGCTTCTCGGCAATGTAAGAATCACATTTTAGGGAAGGAAACGGTAACCCACACATACCACCGACCCCTACAATTCATACAAATAGAAGGGAAGTTGCAAAATGATCGTCATCGAAAGTGGTACAGATACCTATAACAGTTTCATTTGAACATAAATTAAAAGCAGGGAAACACTAATAATGTTGCAGACTTCTTGAGTCAACCACCAATCGTGGTGCTATCCACCATGCTCAAGTCTTATGGGCACAAGACTTCCAACTAGCCAGTTCTCTACAAAAGTGATCCAAAATTTGGCCACACATACAAGATGCTCTTGGAGGGTAAGAAAGTTCCAAATTTCTACATCCAGGATGCACTTTTATGTCACCTAAGACACCTTTGTGTTCCTTCAAGTGAGCATGCGAATATGGTTTGGGATGTGCACTATAGTCTAGTCACTGGGATTTTTGGGGTCGAGAAAAGGGTGGCAGTACTGCAAAAGTATTTATATTGGTCGAACCATCGCCAAGATGTTAGGTCCTTATATTACTAGTATAGTCCCTTATTTTTTTTAGTGTAACCCCCTTATTTTTATTGTTGCACCCCTGTAACCCCCATATTGTTATTATTGTGCCCTTAAATTATTATTGTTAGGTCAGCTAGTATTACATTGTGGCCCCACTAGGATTACATTGTGGCCACATGGACTCCTATACATAGAAAGGAGGTTTTGTTCTTTGTATCATCCAAGAATTGTTCATTTATGTAATGTATTGGAGGTTTCCCCCTTGAAATACATTGATATCTATTTTCTTCTCTTTTGGATATGGTTTCACAACATTTGGTATCAGATTTTTGGATTCTAGGGTTTCGTAGCACCAAACAGGTCATCGTGGAATTTTAACTATAACTTCTTTTCTATGAAGGTTCAGAAGAAAAAAAATTTATACCTTGAAGCCGAAATCCTGAGGAACATTTTCACAAAATTTCAGAGCTTGGTTCGAAATATTTTTAGAGATATGAGCTATGGAAGTTAGGTCTTTTTCAGGCTCCTGAATTTCATCTCAAAGAGGTGATCGTGGGAAAATATCCATAACTCTCTCTCTGAGCATCGAATTGGAATTCTGAAAAAAGTGGCTAGATGTACATGGAATTTAGTTTCCTTTTTGTCAATTTGAGAGCCAAAGGAGCAAACAATGACACGTGGCAGGTTGTACAAGTTCACTCTACTGAACCAGTCCATAATTAGGTCATTGTGGGAGATTGGACATAACTTTTTGTCCAAGAATCCAAATCAAGTCAGACCTGTGGCATTTGAAAAAGGATTCAGAGGGCTACTGCAAGGCAAAATTTCATATATTGAAGATTGGAAATCGCGGGGATAATTCAGTTTCAATATCGAGCTCCTCAAAAGCAAGTAAAGGTGTGTATTTTTTTCGAATTACATAAGTCTCGTTTGAAAAAAAATAGTTTGAAATTATTCCAAGGGAATATTGAAGAATAGATATCAGTATTGGGTTCTAAAATTTCCCCAAAAAATAATTCAACACCAATTAAGCCTTCAGAAGGCTCTACTATGACTCATGAAGATGAAGAAACACAACATGAGATATCAAAATTACAAGAGCAAGTGCACCAAATTTTGCTATCACAAAGAGCAAAAAAAAATGAAATGGATTTTTTGAAGAAAGGCATGGAAACTAAGATGGATGGTTTGAATAAAGGCGTGGAAGCTAAGATGAATGGTTTGGAAGCTAATATTGATGGCATGGAAGTGGGCATGGAAGCTAAGATGGATGGCATGGAAGCTAAGATGGATGACATGGAAGCTAAGATCGATGAAAAAATGAAAGACAACATTGAAAACATGAAGAATGATTTCGCAAAGTTGATACAAGAAATGTTTCCTAATGGTGAAAATATAGTAGAGGAAACTCATGATGAGAATAAAATACATGTTAATCATGATTTCTTAAACTCTAATGTTGGATTGAAGAACCACCATATTCCAAAGATGGATATGAGGAAGTTTTATGGCAAGGATCCCATAACATGGATACTACAAATGGAGCAATATTTTGATCTCAATAATTTGAAAACACACACAAAAGGTATGCATTGCAACTTTACATTTAGAACAAAATACATTTGTATGGTATCAATGGCTTTGCTCCCGTAAAAAAATTGTCACTTGGTCAATTTTTACGGAGGAAATGATAGCACATTATGAGGGTACAAAGAGCAACACCTTCTTTATCCAACTGATAAATCTCAAACAAAAGGGTTCAATGGCGGAGCACATTGAGGACTTCCAAAAATTGAATATAATGGTAACTGATATTCCAAAGGAACACAGGATTGATGTCTTCATATGGACTTTAAAGGATAACATCCAACATGAAGTTCGTGTTTGGGAACCTGATTCATTTGAGAAGGAATTTAGGTTTGCAAGAAAAATTGAATGTAAAATTATGGCGAGAAGGAAGCCCACCACTCACATCTATAAAGGTGGAAGTGTTGCTACTCCTAGACTTCCACAACCTACAAAGTTGACACCACAACAATTGGAAGAAAAAAGAGAAAAAGGGCTATGCTATAGTTGTGATAGAAAATACACTAAAGGTCATAAGTGCACTGAGAAGAAATTATTTTACATAGATTGTTAAGAGGAAGAAGAAAATGAAGAAGAAACTTCAAAAGTAGAGGATATACACTAGGAAGAAACCCTAGAAGAAGAAGAAATGAGTCCGACCATATCATGTAATGCATTAGTAGGAATTACCACTCCTTACACTCTCAAGATAGAAGGACATATCAAGAAGAAAAAAGTAATAGTGTTGACTGATTCAGGTGGTAACCATAATTTTATTCATTGTAAGGTAGCCAAGGAATTGATTTTTTTCCTATACCCTGCACCAGAATATCAAGTGATGGTTGAAAATCTAGGAACTATAAATTTCTCTCGAAAATGCCATAATATCAAGCTAGCCATCAAGGAATATTTTTTGAATAGTCCAATGTTTTCCATCCCAATGGGAGGTGTTCATGTCGTACTAGGAGTACAATGGTTACAATCTTTGGGGACGGTAGCTTTTAATTTTGAAGAACTTTTCTTGAAATTTCTTTTAGAAGGAAAAGAAATTGAATTACTGGGTATCATAGTGAAGCCAGGAAAGATAATAAGCTCCAATGTCATGACAAAGCGTCTGAAGAAATAACAACGGGGCTTGATTGCACAATTATGCTAACTAGAAGTTCCAACATTAAAATCATGTATTTCTTCAGATCTCCAAAAGTCTTGGACAATCATTCCAAGTTGATTGATACTCCCAAAGGACTCCCACCTATTCGTGATCATGATCATGCTATTAATTTGATTTCAGGAAGTGTTCCTCCAAACATCAGGCCTTACAGATATCCTTATGTCAAAAAGAGCGAAATTGAAGGTATGATTGCAGAAATTTTAGAGGCAGGTATAATTCAACCTAGTCAAAGTTCTTTCTTTTCTCCAGTAGTATTGGTGCACAAGGAAGATGGATCATGGTGCATGTTGAGCCCCAAAGATGTCCTTTTCTTTCACAAAATTTCACTTCATTTCCTTTGTCCTTTATCAGTTATAGGCTTAAAATATCAATAGGATTGATTAAAGTCACTATAGGAATGCATACAATAACTGACTTACTAAACTTTTGTGGTCTTGTTGTTGTAGTAATTTTTTACTAGACTTAGCTACAGAATGCAACCATTCTGTAGCTAGTCGCCTATTCTGCAGCTATCTTCATGTTCACACAGGTTAAAAGTGTCACTCAAAGGAAAAACGCATATGGTTGAATTCCAGAACTCACCTACATCATTCCTTTCCCTCTACAAATTTTGAGCAAAAATCTGCAAGTGGTTATGCACGTGGAGGAAACCAAAACTAAGAAGTAGATTCCTACCAGGACAAGGACTCTACAGATGTCTTCAGCAAAGTACGAGGCCTCCACAAGAGTTATAATTTTATTTTAATTGAAAAAGACACTTATCCCTATTTCTTCTCCAGGGCAGTTATGTATTTCTCTTATAAGAATAACTTGGGAGACCGAGAGACAGTTAGTCAGTTGATGTTTTATTGTTAAGTTGTCCAAGACCGTAATACTCTGTTTTTGGAAGCGTTTTCCTTTAATGAAAGAAGAACAAATTTAAAACATGATCTGAAGAAATATTGAGGAGATTCGTGTGCTAATCTGGTGGTAGAGGGCCCCTACTACCCGAGAGGCTCTGTGCATATTGTTTAGATAAGTAACTTTGGCTCTGTTGCGTTCCTAATTTAGGTAGTTTTCTGAACTTTATGTTTTATGCTCACTTACATTGAATGTTATAGCCAGTCTTGTTCTTATGAATTGTTCCAAAATACCACTAACACTGAATGAGATAGAGCTGTAGTATTTCAGAAATTAATTGCATTTTAGTTCAGCTGTAGTATTTCGGAGGTTAATTGCATATTAGTTCAGTTCTGTTTAATGTATTTTAAATTTTATTAACTAGTTGTATACTAGTTCTGTTACATTAGACTTAAAGGCCTTCATTATTTACAAACTTCTCTTGTTCTTAATCTCTACTAATACATCATTATCATAGGAAAAAGAATTGGTAATTTCATTTTGAAGTCCTGAATGATCCACAATTTCTCATAATTTTACAAACTTGCCTTTTTCTAAAACCATTCCAAAATATTTCTAACCCTTGAATGAGGCTTAATAGTGACATTTTCAGTTGCAGAATGGATTAATTTTAGTGTCATAAGTTAATTTAGAGTAGATTTCCTTACTATGTTATAGATAATCTTTTCCAAATGTGTTCCAACAAATTTATAACCATGGATGAGATTTTCTTTGTGATAGTTGTAAGTTGTTGTTTACTTGGAAGAACCTCATTGCACTAAACTTATCCTTTTCTCAAGTTGTTCCAACATACTTCTAGTGAAATGAATTGGACTGAGTTCATGTTACGAGTTATTTTTCTTGTCAAGTTTTGAAATCTGTGAATTATCATTTTCTGTTCTTAGGTGCCATACATAATTTAGAATAGATTTTGATCTGTTTTAGTGTGACCAATAACTTCTCTTTGGAAGATACCTAGGCACATATAGTGCACTTCACTTCAACAGTTTACTAGCCCTGGTTGAAAATTTATGACATCAATTTAGGAACAGTAAGTTGAGTAGACAGACCATGTGCCCGTATTATAGGGATCTCAATAAGCTTACTATTATAAATTTCCCATTCCTGATGATTCATGAATTATTGGATGAATTTCATGGAGTAATTTATTTTACCAAGTTGGATCTTCATTCAGGATATCATAAAATTAGAATGAAGACTGAAGATATTCAGAAAACAACATTTTGAACTCATGAGGGTCATTATGAATTTTTGGTCATGCCTTTTGGCCTTACCAATGCACCTTCTACATTTCAAGGGTTGATGAATTCCATTTTCAAACCATTCCTTAGAAAAATTGTGCTACTATTTTTTGATGATATACTAATCCACAACAGGTCTTGGAAGGATCATGTTCTACATGTTGACAGGGTTCTCAAACTATTGGAGGAGAAACAATTATATGCAAAAGCATCCAAATGTTTCTTTGGAGTACAAGAGGTGGAATATCTAGGTCATATTGTATCTCACGAGGGTGTTAAGGTAGACCCTAAAAAAATTAAAGCCATTAATAAATGGGACGTCCCCACAACCACAAAGCAATTGCGTGGATTTCTTGGGTTAACAGGGTATTATCGCAAGTTTGTTAAGAATTATGGGAGAATAGCAGCACCTCTAACAACATTATTGAAGAAATATGCATTTTCATGGGCTCATGAAGCAACTAAGGCCTTTGAGCATCTTAAAGAGGAAATTTTCCTAGCACCAGTCTTAGCTACGCCAGAATTTACAAAAACCTTTATTGCGGAATGTGATGCCTTGGGAAATGGAATTGGTGTTATTCTAATGCAAGAAGGAAGACCCATTTCTTTTGAAAGTTGTTCAATCAAAGGAAAGTATTTACAAAAGGCTATTTATGAGAAGGAAATGTTGGCAATACTACATGCACTAAAGAAATGGAGACCTTACCTAATGGGAAGACACTTGAAGGTAAAAACTGATCATGATAGTCTTAAACACTTTTTGGAACAAAGACTATCTTTAGAAGAGTAGAAAAAATGGGTCACAAAGATGTTGGGTTATGACTTTGAAATTGTCTACAAAAAAGGGAAGCTAAATGTTGTTGCAGATGCACTCTCAAGAAAGGATGAAGAGGTGGAAGCATTGCTTTGTTCCATTTCAATTATCCAACCAGATTGGATAACCGAAGAAATGGAAGAAGGATGAAGAAGTGTGGACTCTCATTCAAAATTTTCAGCAATATCCTAGTACATCTAATACATTTAGTTGCAAAAATTATTTCTTATGGTACAAAGATCGCTTATATATTTTCAATAAATCCCAACTAAAACAAAATATTCTTTTGGAATTGCACACTTCTCCTTTACGAGGACACTCGGGATGTTTAAAAACTTACCACAGGGTGAAGAAAGAATTTTTTTGGGATTTCCTTAAATCTGATATTCAAAATTTTGTGGTGGAATGTTTGGCTTTCCAGCAAAATAAAGTGGAGACAATTAAGACCCCGGGTCTTCTACAACCTTTATCTATTCCAATTCAATGTTGGGAGGAGATTTCAATGGATTTTATCACAGGTTTACCTAAGTCTAAAGGAAGGAGTGTCATCATGGTGGTAGTTGATAGACTTACCAAGTATGCACACTTTTGTGCATTATCTCATCCATTTGTACAGTTGCTATTGCATTTATGGAAACAATTCAAAAGCTACATGGAAACCTGAAGATTATTGTAAGTGATAGAGATCCCATTTTTACAGGAAATTTTTGGAAGAAATTATTTTCTTGTTTGGGTACTCAAATAGCTCATAGCTCATCTTATCATCCTCAATCCGATGGTCAAATAGAGATAGTGAATAAATTTTTGGAAGGATATATTCGTTGTTTTGTATCTGATAAGAAAGCACAATGGGTCATGTGGTTACCTCTGGCTGAATGGTGGTATAACACTTCCTTCCATACTACAGAAAAAATGACCCCATTTATGGCACTTCATGGATATCATCCGCCATCCATCACATATTATTTAAGGGAAAATGCTAGGGTTCAAGAAGTGGAGGATCACATCTAGCATCAACAAGAAGTTCTCCAACTCTTAAAGGATAACCTAAATTTGGCACAGAATCGAATGAAACAATAGGCAGATCAACATTGCAGTGAGAGAAGTTTTGATGTGGGAGACTGGGTATTTTTATGGTTACAACCATACAAACAAATGTCCCTCAAGTAAGCTAAGAAGGATAATAAATTATCGCCAAAGTACTATGGTCCTTACAAGGTGTTGCAAAAGATTGGTACTATGGCATACAAATTGGAGCTTCCTGCTTCTTCGCAAGTGCATCCAGTTTTCCATGTTTCATGCTTAAAGAAGGTTATAGGGGACCAACTTCCAGTTCAAACAATATTGCCAGAACTTGATGAGGAAGGAAAACCATATTGAATCAAGTAGTCAAGGTGAACAATAACTCCGATAGTTGCTTAAATCGATCAATTTCAGAGTATCTCATCAAGTGGAAGAACTTACCCACTGAAGATTCTACATCGGAGGATGAGAATTTTATACAAAAGCACCCAGAGCTACTCAAGCGTTGAGGACAACACTTTTTTTGAAGGAGAGGGGCATGTTAGGTCCCTATATTACTAGTATAGTCCCTTATTGTTGTTAGTGTAACCCCCTTATTGTTATTATTGTACCCTTGTAACCCCCATTTTGTTATTATTGTGCCTTAAATTATTATTGTTAGGTCGGCTAGGATTACATTGTGGCCCACTAGGATTACATTATGGCCCCATGGACTCCTATATATAGAAAGGAGGTTTTGTAAATTGTATCATCCAAGAATTGTTCATTTATGTAATGTATTGGAGGTTTCCCCCTCGAAGTGGCTTATTTTTAAGGTGTTGATATATCTTTTCCTTTTGGATCCGGTTTCACAACACACTATGTTTAGGCACATTATCTTGTACTTTTAAAGTATTTCCAATCCAACCATCAAGAAGCAAGGACTCTATACTCCACTCCCTACCCCTAGTCGACCTTGGGAATCCATATCCATGGATTTCATGTTGGGCCTTCCTTATACTAAGCATGGAAATGAATGTGTTTTTTTGTTTTCCAACAAATTCTCAAAGATGGCCATTATAGCAACCTAAAAGAAGAATATCACAGCAGAAGCCACTGCTAAACTCTTCTTTGAACGAGTGTGGGTGCACTTTGGGATCCCACAGTCTATCATATCAGATCGAGATAGCAGGTTCCTCAGCACATTTTGGTCCAGCCTCTGGTCAATGTTGGACACAAAGCTCACCAAGTCCACAGCCTTCCATCCCCAAACAGATGGCCAGACAGAGGTCGTCAACAGAATGATTGTACACATTCTGCGCATGTACAATTCAAAGCATCCACGCACATGGGACGAGGGCCTCCCTTATGTACAACATAGTTATAATCGGGCTCTCCACAGTTCAATCGGCCATAGCCCCTTTCAGGTGGGCTTGGGATTCCAGCCACTATGCCCCATTGACGTAGCCATGCCATTTGCAGCTGCTCAGGCCAATTCAGCTCATGTCCAGTCTGAAGTTGACAAAGCCAGTAGCTTCATCGAGCGCATTCAACACATCCTCCAATAGGTTCATGACATATTGGATAGATCTAATGCTGAGTACAAGTAGCGACATGATCATCAGTGGGTTCCACACAAATTCTAAACGGGAGACAAAGTTTCACTACATTTGCAGAAGGAGTGCCTCGTTGGAACCCACTACAAGCTTCACCTGCTCCAATATGGGCCATACGCCATCACCAAGGTTGTAGGAGAAAATTACTCTGAGCTCAGTATTCCACCATTCCTTTTTTTTTCTACCTATTTTTCAATGTGAAACGCATTTGGCCCTACTTTCCACCTTTTTTGGACACATCCGGCATGGAAGAACAACTCACGACAACATAGTTACACCTAGACTACATGGAACAAGCCACAAGTGATCGATTCATGGACACACGGATCAAGAACACCCACCAGCAAAGGATTCAGCTATATCAATTTATCAAAGCAGGCCAACTCCTCCACTAGGGCAAGTGGTTCACCAGGGACCAGGTTCAACATAAATTTTCTCACCTCATGGAGGTTCTGCATGCAATGGGTACCATTTCTTCCTAAGGGGGGAGAAATGATCTAGCTAGATATTGGTGGCCACCCACCTATTCCACCCAGACCTCCAATCAGTTTCATCAGTTTCATTTCTTATGTTTCTCAATAATAAAAATGCCCTTGAGCCTCATTGTAACATAGTTCAAATGTTTGTAGTTGCCACATCTCTTCTCAAAGATAATCTACCAATGCCCTAGCTATATTATTTCCATTCTATGTGTAATATTATTTCATTTATTTTATATTAATGAAATGAAGCATTATTTCGACTGCATCTATGTGTTTATGTGTATTTCTGTATTTTATTATTTTCTTGCATAAGTCTGGATCAGACTGTGTTATAGTTTGTGACATCATGCATGGAAACTAGAATTATGATCGATATGATGTCAATATATCGATACGATTATTTATATACATGCATCGTGCTAATATGGATTGATTTTTTAGATGGGATAGCTTCCCCTCAATTTCACTGAGGTATGTTGATTATGATTGTATTTGGTTATCTGACATGGTTTTCTCATAGGAAGAAGAGGATCAAGGATGAATAGAAAAATCATGGACAAAATTTCACAAGACTCTACTTATATATTAGATGAAAACCCAATATAGGGGTGATCTCATGAAATAATATAAGTTTAAAGGAAAATATCAGAATATAAAAAGGAGATGATGACAAAATTATTTATTCTGAGGAAATACTTATCAGGGCACAAGAGAAACAATCAGAGTTCAATGCAGTTACCCTTCAGAGCTTGTAAGACTTGTAGAGACATGGAAAATCATGAATCATTTATGCGAAAGAGCATGGGACTAATGGGGCATATGGTATTAGGTCTCATGGTGGGTATAGGTTAGACAAATATGACACGGTTAGAGATGGAATATTCCTGGATACACTTGATCGAAGAGGGAGTGGATATGGTTTCTACTCTAGTTCTAGTTTAGGTAGGTATCATTGTGAGCATCACTATCATCCTTACAGGAGGAGTGATAGGGGATATTTTCTGGATGAGTTCAAGAAATTCAAGCCACTTACATTTGATGGATAATTGAATAAAACGAAATATGCAAAGCATGATTTCTTGGGATGAAGAATTTCTTTGAGTTGCATGGTTATAGAGAGAACAAGAAGGCCAAAATAGCTATTTTCAACCTCAAAGGGGAAGTAGACATCTAATGGGAAGATGTGAAGTGTGTCAGAGAAATCAGCACATAGGATTTGAGTTAGCATTAATTCAAGAGATTCTTAAGGAAGAAGTATTTTGAGAGAGGTACTATGACAAAAGATCTAACGATTTCTATGAGATGAAGATGGAATCGATTGAAAATGAGTAGATGACTAATTTTATGGAGTTGTTGAGGTATGTTTCATATATTAAGGATGATAAATCCAAAGTTTAAATATTTATTTGATTTACCATTAGAATTTAAGGGTCATATTGAGTATGATTAGCCTTGGTTGTTGGAACAATCCATTGGGAAGTTGAAGCACTTTTATGAGAAATTGAAGCGTAATGCTAAATCTAAGAAAGGTTGGAAAGGGATGCAATACCAAAAGTAAATTTCCTCCGACATGAAGAAGACCTCAGGATGTAGGTGAGAAAGAGAATGTGGCTCCTTATAGGAAGTTTAAAGCAGTAGAGAAGAGACATAGTTGGTATCTTGGAGAGTATCAGAATAGATGTGATGGTAGGAGTCATTTATAGTGTTGGGTATGTGGAAAGGAGAATCTCAAAATGATTGTCCATAATATCATGGTGGTAGGCCTTAGATCTAGAGTGATCAAGAGGCACAGGAAGTTTGGAATGTTAGACATAGTATTCCATGGACCTATGTAGCATACAATAATAGGCAAGTTTATCATTAGACATATATTATTGAGATGGAAGGTAAGATTTGTGATTGAGCTGTTTCTATTTTTATTGACCCTGGATCTAATTATAGTTATGTTAAACCTAATATGGTGGATAAGTGTGGCTTAAGAAAATAAGTGCATGCAGAGTCTTGGTTGGTGTAGTTGGCTATAGGTACTAAGAAGAGAATGCATCATTAGCTAAGATATTTGGAATTTGAGTTGAATTATATGCCTTCATTAGCACATTTGAAATTCCTTACGTTGGGTTCATATAGTATGCTTCTAGGTATGGAATGTGTTAGTATGAATTATAATCGCAAGTGTACGAAAAAAGATCACTTTAGTTGTGCATAAAAAACAACCCTAACATCAAATATGGCTCCCAATTTCTTTAGATCTGGAGTTAGTTGACCAAGATAAATGCTACAAAATCTAGATCTATGCAGTAAAATACATTAAGCAGTAAATAAAAGCAAGAGTTGCTCCATGCATCCAATAGACAAGACAAGAATATTTTTAAAGAATCTTTGTATTTTTTGACGTCTGGGAAAGGAACATTGAAAGTTGTTACCAGTCCCCCTCAATGGGATGGGTTCTTGTAAGTCCTCGATACTTCAAATCTAAGATATCTCTCTCTTGATGGTGTAGAAAACCCAGACAAAAAATGGAACTCAAAAGGATCTCACAAGAAAAATGGTAGCAAAATATGACAATGATGGAGGATCAAAGTCAGACCAAAAGTATAGATCCAGAGTGATATTTAGGCAGAAAAAGGTAGTAAGTGAATGGAAAAACCCTTCTATTTATAACAAAATATTGAGTTAGTCTAGATATTGGTGCATAATTAAAATGTTATTAACCAAATCTAGATCCAATTTTTATGGAATATTTTATTATATTTTTTGAAGGGAAAAAGAATTTGACTTTGGTCAAATCCCTTTATTTGTAAATAATAAATAAATAAATGATTTATTTATTATTTTAAGGATGTGGTTGAGTAATAATTAAATAAATAATGATTTATTCAATTATTTAGAAATGATTTAGTCAAATTTAACAAGGAATATTATTTAAATAAGGTTTAAATAATTATTCCTATAAAATAATAAGATGAATAATGATTTATCTAATTAATTTTACCTGTTTTGGGTTAAATATGACTAGGAGTACTAATTAAACTATTTTTTAACTAATTATTCCTTAAGGAAAATCAAACAAATGTGGATTTATTCAATATTTCCTCATGGGGTTTCTTGTTTAGACCATAAACAACTTAATAAATAAGTATTACTAATTTATTTTTTATAGTGAAAGCAATTTTACTTAGGGTAAAATTGATCTTACATGGTGTAATTTGGTCCATCTAATAGTAACAGGTTACATGACAAAAAATTGGTGTAACATATTGCCCACCAGTGTGCGAGCGTTAGGAGCAAATCGTATGACCGAAGGACATTGTAAGAACTCAATCACTAGACACCGAAGGGGAAGTTAGAGAGAGAGAAATACAAGGTAGACCAAAGCGCTAGAGGACAAGACCTTGAGGAGGCAAGACTTAAAGGTGCGACAAGTCTCTTTTATGAGTGAGTACCTGCACTATAGGTGGCGGGGGAGGCATACCTATGCCCATCGAGACAAAGTACAAAGAATAATGCGTCCAAAAAGAAGGGGACTGAACTATATAGTACATGCTGGCATAAACATGAGCCAAATAAAAAACATGATAATGGATCCCACATACATACTATGCCTAGGATAATATCTAGGAATTATACAATAATATCTGAGTACATGAGATATAAGTACAACCAAAGAGGCCCTGTAAACAGGAAAGGGCTCTGAAAATCTGAATGATACATGAAAACTAAAAGGCGCTGCAAGTGGCTGAGGCCGTCACCATCAAATCTATGGAACTACATTAAAGGATGTAATGAAGAGGTCATCCAGGCATGTGGGAGTCTGCCTGAAGGGCCACCCCCTGATGAGGTCTGAAACATCTCACACACGCCTGGGGATCACTAGTACAATCTTCTACATCACTGAACCATCGAGCATACAGATGTCAATCATGTCGTTAGGAGCTGGAGTTGAGAAAAAATCAAGTCAAAGGGCAATAAGGAGTCCCTTTGCCTGATCTAAGGCAAAGAACAAGAGTGGAAGAGGGAACTAAGGTACACCGCCCTCTAGACCTATCTTCTGGAATGAATGATCTAATGTCAACAGAAGGAGGTTTGCCATAGGTGAGGCAATAAGGGATCCTCAAGTAAGGCATGAGAGAAAATAGTAGAGCAACTAACAGACAGACACCAGGGATGATGATGAAATAAGGGGTACTAAGTAGCGGACAGACGACTTCCCTTTTTAGAGCATAAAGGGCATGGATGACCTGGCAGAAATTGACACAATACCAAAGGGGATAGTGGACAGTAGGACTGAAGGCCATAATGTGTGATACGAGAGAGAAACCAAGCAATGAAGGATGGAGGACTATAGTGGGATACAAAGGGACTCGGGATAGACTCCATGAATGAGATAATGACTGAACTCGGATGCTCTAAATAAGGGTGAATTAATGATGCTGTCAAATAGAAAAGGTCCAATGGGGACCATGAAAATATGAGTACAAGATGGTTACTCATGAAGAAATTCAACACGAGCATGGACAAGTATGGAGAAAAAGTGGTGCCCCAAGTATAAGTGTTGCAAGTGAAAAAATTCAATTTTGAGGAGTGGTGAAGTGACACTTATCGGAAAAATGTGTCGTGGTGAAGTATCAAATCATAAAAAACTAATAGATACTAATTTTAGAACTCGATGAGAGCTTTCCAACAGTATAGAAAGTTTTTCAAATTGAGTTATGGTTTGGCTGCAATGGGCGAAAGAAAAATCTGGGGTTTTTCTTTTAATAAGGCATTTTCCCTCCAAATTCACTCATTTGCAAGTGTAGCTATGGTGAATGTAGAGAGGAGAGAAGGCCCTAAATCTTGCGGCAATTGTAGAAGACAAACCAACTGTTGGAATCGAGATCCGTCAGTTGCAGGTAAGAGGCCTAACCCTACTCTTTCAGTTAAGGGGATCAAAATTTTAGTTTAGGCACCCAGAGCTCATGAACAGGCCAGGTCACACTTTTTGGGTCTGTTCTGTGACCTCGGTAGCAGGTACTGGGCAAAAAACTACGACCTGTCCCAAGAAATGACTGTAAAAGTGTGACCTATCAGAGAAATTGGGTTTCAGTGCTGTGTTTAGTTGAGAGCTATGATTTTATGGTTTAGGGGCATAGTTTCCCCCAAGCGTGTTATGGTCATTCCGAAATGCATTTAGAAAGGGGGAATCTAAACACATTTTTATGATGTGGTGTGCCATTTATTTTCATTATGGTTATGTAGTTTGAGAAATGGAATGGAGGATTACAAATCTCTTTTGGTACTGCATATATGAAGCAAATGGATTTAATTTTTTGGGTTGGCATACATGGTGTCACTATCCCAAAGAGAGGATTTGGAGATAATGAACTGGTGCTCTCCTAGAAAACCCACAGGTTTGTCAACAACAATGTCTAGGGGACTGGGTTGCTGATGTAAGATGAAGGAATGATGAGGGGTATCATCCCTAGAGTGATATGAAGTGATATGGGACTCTAGAGGTTCTTCTAAATGGGGAAGAATAATGGTACTAGAGTCGACATGACCAGATACACTAGGAGAGTTATGGAGAATTGCTTCTCCTAGACTCTCAAATATGGGTACCCCCTTACCCAAACATTGTGTGTCAATGTAATGGCCAAAAGGTGTATGTGGTTCGAATGCATGTGTTTGATGTAAGGGGGGATAGATAAAGTTAGGGGTGGTGAATTCTTCCTTAATGTCACCATCACAATAGAATATGGGGTGACTGGTGGAAGAAAGACCACATGGTGTGGTGAAGCTACCTGACTCATCATCATGAGAAGTGAGTTTCACATGCACATCGTCACTAAGGGTGACAGAAGAAAAAGCAGATAAGGGATCCATTAATGTTGAGCCCAGGGTGATCTCTGAAGGGAGGTCAAGCGAAATAGAAGGGGAAGTCTTAAAGGGAGCTTCCACCATGGATATCATGAATGACGAGAGGTAGAGGATGGTGGCCACAGGCTCCATAATCTTGACATTAGGAGAAGGAATGTCAATGGGACCGGGTAAATCCTCAAGCTGGCTCAAATCATACTGTGCAAGGACAGGAGAGGCGAACTGATTTTGTTCAATCTCGTACTCCTGAACTAACCTCCAATGAGGTACGGTAATGCGTGAGGTTGGGACAATGGTGGGTATAATGGCCATGGAGATCACACAAAGCACAAGGTTGGTTAGTGTGAATGGTCTTAGGGTTCCTGGCTAAATTCAAGGAAGAAACAAAGGCTTCAAGGACCATAGACTCAGGGAATGCAACATTAACCATGGTCTTGAAACGAGGAAATTTAGGACAATGATGGCTGGCATGACCGAAAACATCACACAAAGCACACAGGGGGGTACACTTTAGAGGCTAAGAAGGAGCAGGGTTAGTTGGGTCGGCCTTGTCTTTAGGTGCCTTCTTGTGAGCTTTGCCCCTTTTACCCGAAGCTGTCACAATAGGAGGAGGTTCTTGTTGAGGTGGTTAAGGCACGGTAGCAAAGGGAGGGGTCATGGGGACTGGTTGGACCAGGGTCAAAGAAATATAAGGTTTGGGTTGACCTGGTGGGGTAGCGGCTGGGGGATCAATGTACCAGACTACGATCCCAAGGTCAAGTTAGGAAGAGATAAGGTAGCCATAACAGGTACTGAAAACATTCCAGGAGGGGGAGCTAGGAATGGTATCTAATGGGAGGGGTAATGGCCAAGCGAGAAAAATCCAAGGTGGTTAAGGCTAAGAGAAACCATGTTAGGACGGTAGAGAGGCTCATGGATACCAGCTACAGGTGAAGGGCCAGGAGGAGGGGGCCTAGAAGGCTGATTCAAAGTGCTAAGAGCAAGTTGTGGAGGGCGAGGCTGCTGACTAATTGAAGCGGGCCTCTTGAGGGAAGCCTGAGATGATTTCATCATGAAAATATTTGATGAGTTTGGATCAGAGATAGGAGGAGGAAGACCAAGGAATGAGCTAAGAAAAGAGGAGTCTTTGTAGACTCCAGGTGAGACACTGGTAAAAGTTTCGATGGTTTTCTTATTGGCCACCGAAGATATGATGGACTCAGGGGAGGTTTGAGACTTCGGTTAGTAATATGTCAACTAGTCAATGGTGACTATCTTTCCATTATGAGGAAATGACATCTTGCGGTGAACCGTAGATGGTACAGAATACATTGCATAGGTGTAGCTATGACCCAATAGAATGTTGTAATCTAATGGGGCATCAATGACTTATATGTCAACGCCAACAGTCTTTCCCGGAAGAGTGATAGGACAATTGCAGAACATGCCAATGGGCTTGGAGGAGTGGCCATCCCACACTAGGAGGGTGATAGTGGAAGGGTCAAACTCAAGTGATCCGAGTTGCTTCCAAATCGAAGTGGACATCACACAATTGGATTCCCCCTCATCAATGATATAACGGGAAACATTGGCATTCCATATCTTGACGCAGATTCGAAAGGCGACGGAAGCAAGAACGGGAGGATGTTCTGACCGGTCGAGACGATCAAACAATCATCTGAAGGATCTATATCACCCATGGCATATATTAGATCTTTTCATTATGAAGGGCACGACTGGAGGAGTTCCAGCATTGAGATGGTAGCAGGAGATTGCATCAAATCATCTACTATACTATACGAATGGGCATCTTTTCCATAAGTAGTGTTTCGGCGTAATGGTCCCTTGGGGATCTTTATATGAACCTCCACCTTTGCCTGAGGGATCTGTAAAGGGCCATTGGTTGTCGAAATATTCTCTGTAGAACCTTAAGAAAGGGGCTCGGGGGAAGACATAGCGGGAGGCTTGTTGTACCTGACAGGATCGAGTCTGAAGGTTGAGGTCAATGGTAATGGGCTGGTCAGAGTTCATCATGAGAATATGGTAATCGGAGGTACCATATGGAGAAGGTTGAGTGGCCACCTGACCTTCAGGTGGTTGGGTAGCCACGAATCCTTACTGAGGGAAAGGATTAGTAAACACAATCAGCTAGCTAGGTGCAACATTAGGAGGAATGAAAGGGGAGGCTTGATGGCCACGTGATGTTTCTTGAGTCTCCCACATCTGACGCATATATGGTAAAATAGGGAAATCGTGGGTGTAATGACCATAGACACCACAATATGAACAAGGCTTATTCGTGCGAACAGGCCTGTCTTGCTTGGGCTTAGTGCCCTATTGCTGGTTAGCAGTGTTAGGTGCAGTCCCTTGGGGATTGGGTCCTGGATTACCTGGGGAAGATTGATTTTGGTGTCTTTCCTCTTCTTTTTGGAAGTAAGAGGATTATTCGCACCTTTTTGTGCATATACCTGCCACTGGGGGGCCGGTGGCTGCTGTTGCGAGGGTTTAGAAGGGAAGGGAGGTGGGGGTGCTAATGTTGGAGGAGATGGAGCACCAGGTTATGGATACGGATAATAAGGAGGTTGGGTAACATTGTGGTAAATAGATTGGGAAAAATTAGGAGGCATGTCGTATCCTAGATACATGCTACTCGGAGGGGGTAAAGTGCTGGAGGAGTTGGCCCCACCCTAAGGGAAACCAGAGCCTATGGGAGGTTGAGCGTATGGATGAGGAAGGGCTCCAACGATACCGTCAGCGGCATGGGATGCCCCCGATGTGTTGGCACCACCGAGTCTAGGGAGATCAGGTAAGATAGTTTAAACATAACCAGATTGTGCATAGATCAAGTCATATTTTAATGCAATCTGGAGAGCAGCTTCTTCATTTTCAGGGAAATGTGATGCAACATCTTTTCCTATAGCAGGAAAAAGCAATCTAAGGAACCAGTCGATGTAGACACGGTATTCGAAGGTAGGGGCTCGACATAGGCTCTTTCTTCTCCACCGTTCCTGGACATGATTGAATAGGTGAGTTGCAGACGATTGACGGAAAGAAGTCAAAAATTCGGTACCACTGTTATAACGAAGGGGAAGCTGGAAATAAGACAGAAAATCCCAGGCAAGAATCGCAAAGGTGGTATGAGAGGAGGAGGCCTGATCAAAATACCACTTAGAAGCTTCACCAGTAAGCATACGTTGGAACAACCAAAGATGGATGAAGTCATCGGTAATGGAGTTAGACAAACACCACATGTGGAAAGATCGAACATGGTTTGTGGATATTCTCTAGCAAGACCTTCAAATTTTGGGATGTCGGAAGGGAGCTTGGTTGGCATAGCAAGACAACTAGCGTCATGGCGTATGGGTTCATTAATCAACTGCTTAAAATCGGGAAGACTGAGGCCTGCCATATAGGGGAGCAAGGGAGTAGCCGACATAGTTCCTGTTGCAGTCCCACTAGTAGTATTCCCAGCATTAGGATCGGGGCTACCACCAGTGTTAGGTCTTGAACTAGACATGGTGAAGGTGACAAGGGGCGAACCGGGGACAGAACCAGAAGGGGAACCCAATGAACCAAAATAGGATTTGAAGTGAAAACTTGGTGGAGGACTAACACGAATCCTATGCGGAGGAGTAAGTATTCCTACCAGAAACTAAGGATGAAGGCCGAGAAGTCTCTGGGATAAATGCCTTGGGGGCGCAATGATGAAAACACAAACACAACACAAGGGGAAGAGAGACCAACAAGGGCAAGGAGGTGTAGGATCAGCTAATTACAATGTCAAAACAAGGGCAGAGAGGTGTAGGATCAATTGATTACAATGTTAAAGTCTTTGCCTGGCGGTGTTAAACAGGTGCTTCTTAACTAAGGGTGTGTGTGTTAAGTGTGAAAATTTTAATTTTTAAACCTAGACGTTTGTAGAGAAAAATAAAAAGTGTGTTGTATAACTGTAAATAAATTTGTAGATAACAGTAAATGAAACTGAATATAACATAAAATAAACAACTAATTATGCATTAATCTAAACCCAGGTAGGCGGGCCTCTCAACAAGTATTTTGTGGGTGGGAAAAAAATATAGTCAAAACACACCAAAATAGCCAATAGATATAATGTCGAGAGGGAAAATGATCTAATGGTCAGATCTGCTGGAAATAGGTGCAGAAAAACAACAAAAAATCAGAGGGAAAATTGTTCTAAATGAGGTGGTGAAAGGCTACAACCTGGAAGGAAGTGGAGGGGACCCTCAAGGAAGACCCAAAAAAAACTAAAAGGAGGTTTTTTATATGGATGAATAACCAATATGAAGTGGATCTGAAGGTAAGGGATCAGATCTGGAAAAAAGTTGAACACATTGAAATTTCAGACGACCTGCTGCAGCTAAAACTTCTCCTAGAAAGGTGGAGGGTACTGAAGCCCTAGGGGGATAGGTTCCCACTTTGATGAGTAAATAGAGAAAGTACAGGTCCAAAACGGGTGGAGATGAAGGTCAGACAACGCTGAACAAAGGCCTATAAAAACCCAGAAAATTATCAAAAAAATTCCAGCAAAAAGTTCAGGTCGCAATTTCTGACCTGTCTTCTACAGAGGTAACAGGTTTTGGCCTATTTTCTGCATCTTGGAGGTTCAGGTCGTATTTTTTTGCCCAAAAAGTATGACCTGCACTTTTGGCACTCTTGGGAGTAGGTCTCAGAAAATTTTGTCGTCTCAACTGCATCTGATGCCTGTCACCTGCACAATAGGTCCGAAAACACACAGAAGTTAGAATTTTTAATGTTTTAGGGTTTTAGAGGTTAAAAACAACATTAAGAAAATAAAAACAAGAATTTGCATAAAAATCCTAGGGTTTGAAGCAGTTGGTCATGTAGGGATCTGAAAAATGACAAAGGTCGTAATCGTAAACCCTTGTGGAGTCGCCAGTTGTTAGTATGAATTCTAAACATAAATGTATGAAAAAATCTCACTTTAGCTATGCATATAAAACATCCCTAACATCAAACATGGCTACCAATTTCTTTAGATCTACAGTTAGTTGACCAAGATAGATGCTACAAAATCTACATCTATGCAGTAAAAGACATTAAGCAGTAAATAAAAGCAAAATTTGCTCCATGCATCCAATAGAGAAGACAAGAAAATTTTTAAAGAAAATTTTTATTTTTTGACACCTGGGAAGGGAACATAGAAATATTTTTCCAGTCCCGCTCAATGGGATGGGTTCTTGTAAGTCCTCAGCACTTCAAATCTAAGATCTCTCTCTCTTGATGGTGTATAAAACCTAGACAAAAAATGGAACTCAAAGGGACCTCACAAGAAAAATGGTAGCAAAATATGACAATGATGGAGGATCAAAGTCAGACCAAAAGTATAGATCCAGAGTGGTCTTTAGGCAAAAAAAGGTAGTAAGTGAATGGAAAAACCCTTCTATTTATAACAAAATATTGAGTTATTCTAGATATTGGTGCATAATTAAAGTATTATTAACCAAATCTAGATCCAACTTTTATGGAATATTTTATTATATTTGTTGGAGGGAAAAATAATTTAACTTTTGTCAAATCCCTTTATTTGTAAATAATAAATAAATAATGATTTGTTTATTATTTTAAGGATGTGGTTGAGTAATAATTAAATAAATAATGATTTATTCAATTATTTAGAAATGATTTAGTCAATTTTAACAAGGAGTATTATTTAAATAAGGTTTAAATAATTATTCCTATAAAATAATAAGATAAATAATGATTTATCTAATTAACTTTCTTGTTTTGGGTAAAATATGACCAGGAATATTAATTAAACTAATTTTTAACTAATTATTCCTTAAGAAAAATCAAACAAATGTGGATTTATTCAATATTTCCTCATGGGGTTTCTTGTTTATACCATAAACAAAATAAATAAGTATTACTAAGTTATTTTTCATAGTGAAAGCAATTTTACTTAGGGTAAAATTGGCCTTACATGGTGTATTTTGGTCCATCTATTAGTAACAGGTTATATGACCAAAAATTGGTGTAAAAGAATGGTTGTACCTTCACAGGACTAAGGTATATTAGTATGAAAATGCTATTGAGTGCTTGGATGACAATGGAGAACATATAATCTTGCATGGTAAGAAGAAGGCTACGTCAATTAGAACCATTACAACTATGTAGGAAAATCTTAGTTGCATGAAATGGTGTGTATTGTTTGCAGTACATATATCCAGTGATAAGAGTGAGGATGTTGAGGATGCATAAGTCTTGAAGAGGAATCCAGTTTTATATTAGTTTCAGGATGTATTTTGAGTGGATATTTTAGAGTTGTCTCCTCATACGGAAGTGAAATTTTCTATTCAGTTGGTACCAAGGGTAGCACCAACATCAAAGGAACCTTACATAATGAGCACTCCAAAGATAGTGGAACTGAAGTTGCAGTATAAGGAAATGCTTGACAAGGGATGCCTTAGAAAAACTGTTTTTCTTTGGGATTCACTAATGTTTTTTGTGAACAAGAAGGATGGTACTTTGACATTGTGTATTGATTGCAGGTAGCTAAATAAGTTGATGAAGTGGAACTAAAGTTGTAGTATAAGGAAATGCTTGACAAGGGATGCCTTAGGAAAACAGTGTTTCTTTGGGATTCACTACTGTTTTTTATGAACAAGAAGGATGGTACTTTGACATTGTGTATTGATTGCAGGTAGCTAAATAAGTTGACGACCAAGAACATATATCCATTTCCAAGGATTGATGACTTGTTTAATTAGTTGAAGGGAGAAGAAATGTTCTCGAAGATTGATTTGATATCAATATACCATTTGTTACACATCAAAGAAGAGGATATATACCATACTTATTTCTAGAATAGGTATGGGAATTACGAGTTTGTTGTGGTTCCTTTTGGTTTGACTAATGCTCCAACTACTTTCATGTGTTTGATGAATACTATGTTATGTCCTTATCTAGACAATTTTTTGATTGTATTCATTAGTGATATATTGATATATTCTAATAATGAGGAGATCATGTCGAACGCTTAGAAACATTATTGAGATTGATAAGAGAGCATCAATTTTATTCCAAGCTTAGTAAATGCAATTTATTTTAGTCATAGGTACATTTCTTGGGACACGTTGTTTCCAAGGAAGGCATAGCAGTGGATCCAAAAAAGATCAAATCTATCATGGAATAGGTCACTCCTAGGAATGTGGATGAGGTCAAATAGTTAATGGGGTTAGGGGGTTACTATATGAGGTTCATCAATAACTTATCACAGATTTCCAATCCTATTACATTATTGAAAAGGAAAGGAAAGAAGTTTGAGTGAACAAAGGAATGTGAAGCTAGTTTCAAGCAGTCAAAGAATTTTTTCATAAATGATCCAGTTCCATAGATTGCAAATACAGATAAAGAGTTTGTGGTGTGTATAGATGCTTTCAAGAGAGGATTGGGTGGAGTCCTAATGCAAGAGTGATCAATGGTATGTTACTAGTTAAGGGAACTGAATGAACGCGAGGAGAATTATGTGACACATGATCTTGAGTTGCCAATGATAATTCATGCATTGAAGATGTGGAGGCACTATCTTATTGGAAAGAGTTTTGTGTTGATGAGTATTCATAATGGGCTGGGATACTTGTTTTAACAACTGAATCTGAATACCTCGAAAACGAGGTGGTTAGCTATGCTTAATGAGTTTGAATTCAAGATTAGGTACATTGAGGGTAAGAAGAATAGAGTTGTAAATTCTCTTAAAAAAAGAGTAAAAGTAAATCAATAGTAGCTATGAGTTCATATGACACATATTTATAAGATCATATCTTGTAGGTAGGACATCAAGATTACAAGTACCAACAACTTAAGCACAAGTTCGAATAACAGGGTACATGTGAACATTATGTGGATTATCATCTCACGACATATAATATGCTCAAATTTAGGGATAAGATCTATGTTTTAGACAAAAGTGAGCCGAAAAAGTTTATATTGAGGGAATTTATGTCAATCCATATTCAAGTTACTTGGAATATCAAAAGACATTGATAGTGATTAAGAAGTTCTAATATTGGCCGAATATGAAGAAAGATGTTGTTGAGTTTGTTGCAAGGTGCTTGTATTTTCAATAGGTAAAATAATACTACAAGCATCCAAGTAGTCTATTACATCCAATTCTGATTTTGGAATGGAAATGGGAGCTCATTTCTATGGATTTCATCATAGGTTTTCCAGTTACGTATAGACAACAATGGTTCCATCATGGTTTTGATTGAGAGGTTGACAAAGGTATAAGCTCACTTCATATGAGTTAAGTCTACTTATTCATCTAGTGAGGTATCTCAGTTATTCATCAGGGAGATAGTAAGGTTGAATGTTATACCTAAGAAGATTATATCCGACATAGATGCCAAGTTCACTTCCAGGTTTTGGAATAATTTATTTTCAAGTTTGGGTACAAATATGGCCTTTAGTACAACTTATCATCTGTAGTAAAATTGGTAGATAGATAAGGTTAACAAAATTTTGAAGGAAATTTTGAGGATGTATTTTATGCACCAATATAGTTAGTAGGAGGAGTGTCTTTCGCTAGTTGAGTTTTCTTAAAACAATGGGTATCAAGAGTCACCAAGGATGAGTTTGTTCGAGGCACTCTATGGATGGAGTTGTAATATTCCCATCAGTTGGAGTGATACAGTGAACATGGTACTGATAGGACCATACATGTTGGCAGATATGGAACATGAAATGAAAATTATCAGGAAGAATCTAAAGGAAGCAAACAACATGCATAAGAGTTATTTATATGAGAACATGTTGTTTAATGAGTTTCAGGTTGCGAAGGATGTCTACTTACACATCAATCCCAAGAATAGCTCCTTGAGGATTGCGTCATTTTCTATATTGGTACCTCACTATTGCGTTCATGTGCTAAGTTGGAACCTAAATATTTTGGGCCTTTCAAGATCCTTTAGAGGATTGAACTAGTGGCCTACAAACTTCCAATTCATTCGACAATGAAATTCAATGATGTTTTCCATGTTTATGTGAAGGATTTTGATCACATGATTGATTGGTATGTATTCCAGGTGGATGTAGAAGGATAATTCTAGTTGGAACCTTAGTGTATCTTGCAACAGAAACAACTCATGCTCTAGGAAAAAGAAATCGATCAAGTTAAATTGTGGTGGAAGAAGTTTGTGCCTGATGAAGCTACATGGGAAATGGTTGATCAGATGCGGGCTATGTATCCTTCATTTTTTGTTGGTTGAGGACAAGGTGTTTTGGTATATGTATATATGTATGTATGGTTTTTATTTTAAATACCACCATGATTTGTGTTATAAAGCTCCAATAAGTAGTATGATTTTTATGTTCTCATGTTGGTTTTTCTCTTTAGCATGTTGTTCATTATAAATTTTGGGAAAAACATCCTATTCAGTGTTCATTTAGTTTATTATGGCTAAGGAAATTAGAAAAGGCAATGGAAAATCAATTTGAAAGGAAAGTTGGTATTCATTGGTATTTATTTATGGAAATAAAGGAAAATAGGAGAAAAGGGAGGCGAAAGGTCACAAAATTGCATGAGGACAAAATTGAAGCAAAAATAGAGAAAATTGGAGAAAAAAAAGGCCTCAATAATAAAACGACTTATGAGGATAAGTTCAAAACATTTTTTCAACTCATTTTTGGAATATTCTCTTTATTATCTCTATTCTCTCATACTCTTGCAAACTTAGATCATTCTTGGAGCACTCTAGCATTGGAGAATGGAAGGAAAGATAAAGACAAACAAGCAAAGGAAAGCAAGAACAAGCAAGGAAAAGTTGGATCAAGTAGCTTCAACAGGAATACTTGTATGTAAGAGGTTGCATGTGTAATTTTATAGCTAGTTGGTGAATGGATTGTACATGCATGTGTGTATTTGGCTCTCTTTCTCCCATTGGCATGGGTATTTACATGTGTGAAAATGATTTCAACCTTGCCTTATGATTTCCAGAAAACCACTGATGGGGTCATTCATTTGGTTTAGCTTTGGGTTTCCATATGGTTATAAAACTAGATGACGTGGTCTCAGGAAAATTTGTAAGCACCAAGGAATCCCTTGACCTATTTTTGTAGGATTGCATTACATTCTAAGGGTGGAGATGAGAAAATTCCTCAAGGTTTCGGTGAAGAAACTTCGAGGCATCCAAACATTTTTTGGGCCTATGAATCCCTTGATCGGTTTTGGTAGGATTGTAGTAAAGCCTAGTGGTTTATGTTATTTTTTTGGGCTTAGTGATCCTTTGATTGGTTTTGGCAGGATTTCGGTAGAGGTGGTGTAATATCTAGGAAGCCTTGTTTTCTATTGTCTTGAGTCCCACATATACTCTTGTAATATGGCAGATGGGTGATTGGCTAAAATAAATATTTTTTTCAACGCAATTTATGGTCAGGTGGTACATGGAAATACGTGACTTGGTTGGATTTTTTATATGTTAATAAGATATATTTTCCTCTTGTATTTCATGAGTATTTGTACTTTTTATTATGTGCATTTTATGGTTTTTCTATTATGGATATTATTATGGTTATTATTGTGGTTACATGTTAGTTATAATCATGGTTCCATAACAGGTTCTAGCTATGGATCTTGGCTTACTTGATTTGTTGATGAATGGTTAATGAATACAAGACCTGAAAAATGTTATTGCACCTCTTCTAGAAGAGAATTAGACCTCTTGGTGATTCTTGGATAAGTTTACGACCCCTATGTTCATACATGCATTCATGACCTATAGATTACATGTTCTTGATATGTTTGATGAAATTGTTGCCATGTTTAGGCCTGATTAGGTCAACTCTTTATTTGAAATCTATATGTCTAGGTTTGATGTTACATTATATATGCATCTGAGAAGTTACAAGAATTTTTTAGCACTAGTTTGGAGGTTGACCTGGAATATAGGCTCTAAACATGAGACAGATGCTCCTAATTGGAAAGTTTGGGTTGCAATTGCTTGGAAACAAGCTTGTGCATGCAGTTGGCGGCTCCTAATGGCATGGAGGCCATGTTGTGGGTGCAGTTAAGGACCTAGGGAAGAGAAGGAGTGGTAAAGCTTAGGGTTTGGTATCCTGGGATGGTTTCTTAACCTTTTTGGGTCCTGTAGTAGTTGTAGGATGTTGTGGATGGCCAGTAAAGTCTTATATTTTCGATCCCACTTCCTTAATTTTACTTAGGATGTTGATTCATGTCATAGTAGCCCTCATCCATTATTTACCCATGCAGGCCAGAGAAAGTGGTTAAATGTGGGAGGGGTGGTTACAAAGACCCGGTTGTTAACACTTATTGAAATCATTATTTGTTTGCACTGTTACTTACTAGAATTTCATATACAATTTCTTGGATCAAATTTGTATAGATACAATTCTAGCTACTGCTACTACTATGAATAAGAGGAAATAGGCTAATAAGATGATAAGGCAATCCTATGAATTCATGCATATGAATTCAAGATATAAATTGAATGATTATTAATAAGGTAGCAGGAAAATGGTGAATATTGTTCTTATGGTTCTTGTTGAAGTTTGAAATAGTTTCCTTTTTTGCTACCTTTTTCCCTTTCCTTTATCTTTTTGTGACCATATTGTAGAAGTTTCAACCTAATTAAGGTCATATCAGACTTACTCGAGCTTATAAAAGGTATTACTCATCCATTTTTTAGAATCTATTGTTACTTTGTGAATTATAATGAATATATCTCTACAACTACAAAATCTTGATCATTCCGCAGTTAATATTGAATTTTACAGCCATATGCATTATTAAACAAGTTGCAATGCAATAATGAAGGAATGGAAGGTACATATAGATGATAGAGATTACCAAGATGGATTTCCACCTATTGGCATGATCTGCAAAGTTACATAGATCAAGATATCTAAGTGTCAAACCCAAATAAAAACTCTAGATATGACGGTGCAGTATTAAAGTGAAATTTGGAAGAATATCACGATGAGATCAGGTGAGAATGCAGAATAATTTTTTGATTATTTAGATATGATTCAAGAATAATCCATTTTGATTTTATCTCTTAGTATAAAATCATCAGGACATAAAGATTCAATTTAATTTTACTTATTATATGGACAAATAGTTTAATTTCCTATTGGTACAAGACTCTTAATCTAGTTTGATGAAGAATTATATAAAACCCATAAGGTGAAACCAAAACTATATTTCATTTAAGTTAAGTAAGTTGTGGTTCATTTTGAGTACTTTGCAACTCAATTCTAAATTAATATAATACCCTGTTCCTTTCCAATGCATGGTTGAGTTATTTTTTGAACAATGACGTACTTACACTCACAAGACGGACCCCTCGAGAGTAGTAACGATATTAAGTTTTGTTGTCATTTCAATTTGTTCATAGCATAGAATTTTCATGAATTTTTCTCTTCGAATAGTGACATTAAAATTATTTTTTAATCGTTTTTTTTTTCTTATTCCAAATCGATAATAAATGAAAATACCAAAATGATTTTTTTCTCATATGCATTTCCTTCCAGAAATTTAATTTTATTACTCAGTTAATTTCATGGATTGTAAAGAAATGTATTTTTAGATTTATTTACGCACATCACCAATTACTTGAAGTTAAAATGTCTTATTTGATTTATTTTCCTTCCGTAAGTATTTAGCATTAGCATTTTTGTCTGCAACTATAATTAAATTTCCTTTTACGCAAATATAATTTAAGTTTTCTTTTATGAAATCAGTGCCAATATTTCTTTTTGCAATCTAGTAGTGTTAAATATTCAATTCTGCAATTAGTATTAAAATCGCTTTTCTGCAATCTAGAATTAGTGTCAGGTCCCTATATTACTAGCATAGTCCCTTATTGTTGTTAGTGTAACCCCCTTATTGTTATTCTTGTACCCCTGTAACCCCAATATTGTTATTAATTTTCCCTTACATTATTATTGTTAGGTCATCTAGGATTATACTGTGACCCCATAGACTGATATATATAAAAGGAGGTTTTGTCATTTCTGTCATGCAAGAATTATTCATTTATGTAATGTATTGGAGGTTTCCCCTCGAAATGGTTGATTTCTAAGGCGTTGATCTCTCTTTTCTTCTATTTTTGGAACTAGTTTCATAACATTTGGTATCAAAGCTTTGGATTCTAGGGTTTCACTGCTCCGAACATGTCATCATGGAACTCTCACTATAAATTTTTTCTACAAAGGTTCAGAAGCTGAAATTGTTATAGCGCAAAGTAGAAATCCTGAGGAAAGTCATGGAAACATTTTAGATCTTGGTTCGCAACATTTTCAAACATATGATCTATGGAAGTTATGACTTTTTGCAGGCTCTTGAATTTAACCTAAACTTGTCATCGTATAATTTTCACTATAACATTTTTTCTACGAGGACTTAGAAGCTAAAATTTTTACAAAGTGAATCTGAAATCATGAGGAACTTCATGGAAACATTTCAGAGCTTGATTCGCAACATTTTCGGAGATATGGTCTGTGGAAGTTAAGGTTTTGTCAATCCCACTAATTTCATCTCAAAGAGGTGACCGTGGGAAAATCATCATAACTCTCTCCCTGAGCATCAGATTGGAATTCTTTCAAAATTGACCACAAGCACACGGACATTAGTTTCCTTTATATCAATTTCAGAGCCGAAGGAGGAAACAGTGACATGTGGCAAGCCATACAATTTATCTCTACTAAACCAGTCCATAATTAGGTCATTGTGAGAGATTGGGCATAAATTTACCTTGAAGAATCCAAATCAAGTCAGAATTGTGGCATTTGAATGAGTCTTCATAGGGCTACTACAGGGCCAAATTTCATATAATGAAGATCTGAAATCACAGAGATAATTCAGGGTCAATATCGAGCTCCTCAAAATCAAGAAAAAGTTGTGTATTTTTTTCAAATTGCACAAGTCTTGCGCGTAAAATCATTTTGAATTGATGCCAATGGCATATTGTAGAATAGATATCAGTATTCGGTTATGAAATTCCCCCTAAAAATAATTCAACACCCATTAATCCTTTAGACAATTCTACTATGACTCATGAAGACGAAGAATTGCAACATGATATATCCAAATTACAATAGCAAGTGCACGAAATTTATCTCTCGCAAACAACAAAAAAAATGAAATGGAAGTTTTGAAGAAAGGCGTGGAAGCTAATATGGATGGTTTGAAGAAAGGCATGGAAGCTAATGTGAATGGCATGGAAGGTACGATTGATGGCATGGAAATTAATATGGAGGGCATGGAAGCTAGCATGGAATCCAACATGGATGACATGGAAGAACAAATGAAAGACAACATGGAAAGCATGAAGAGTGATCTAAAATCATACATGGAAGGTGTGACAAAGTTGATACAATTAATGTTTCCTAATGGCAAAAATATAGTAGTGGAAACTCATGATGAGGACAAAATAAATGTTAATCGTTATTTCATAAACTCTAATGTTGGATGGAAAAAACACCATATTCTAAAGATGGATATGAGGAATTTTTATGGCAAGGATACCGTAACATGGATACTACATATGGAGCAATATTTTGATCTCAATAATGTGAAAAACACACAAAAGGTACGCATTGCAACTTTACATTTACTAAAAAAATACATTTGTATGGTATCGATGGCTTTTCTCTCGTAAAAACATTGTCACTTGGTCAATTTTTACGGAGGAAATGATAACATTATGAGGGTACAAAGAGAAATACCTTCTTTAGCCAATTGATAAATCTCAAAAAAAAGGGTTCAATGGTGGAGCACACTGAGGACTTCTAAAATTTGAATATAAGGGTAACTGATATTCCAAAGGAACATAGGATTGATGTCTTCATAGGGACTTTAAAGGATAACATCCAACATGAAGTACGCGTTTGGCAACCTGATTCATTGGAGAAGGCATTCAGATTGGCAAAGAAAATTTGAATGTAAAATTATGGCGACAAGGAAGCCTACCACTCACATATATAAATATGGAAGTGTTGCTACTCCTAGATTTCCACAACCTACAAGGTTGACACCACAACAATTTGAAGAAAAAAGAGAAAAAGGGCTTTGCTACAGTTGTGATAGAAAATACACTAAAGCTCATAATTGTGCTGAGAAGAAATTATTTTACATAGATTGTGAAGAGGAGGAAGAAAATGAACAAGAAACTTCAAAAGAAGAATATATACACTAGGAGCCAACCCTAGAAGAAGAAGAAGTGAGTCCAACCATATAGCGTAAAGCATTGGTAGGAATTACCACTCCTTAAACTCTAAAGATAGAAGGACATATCAATAAGAAAAAGGTAATAGTGTTGTTTGATTCTGGTAGTACCCATAATTTTATTCATTGTAAGGTAGCGAAGGAATGGAATTGTTTCCTATACCCAGCACCAAAATGTCAAGTGACAGTTGCAAAGGGAGGAACTATAAATTTCTCTCGAAAATTCCATAATATCAAGCTAACCATGGGGAAACATGTTTTGAATATTCCAATGCTTTCCATTCCAATGGGAGGTGATGATGTTGTGCTAGGAGTACAATGGTTACAATATTTGGGGACAATAGCTTTTAATTTTCAAGAATTTTTCCTGAATTTTTTTTCGGAAGGAAAGAAAGTCGAATTACGGGGGTATCACAGGGAATTCGGGAAATATATTAAGCTCTAATGTCATGACAAATATTTTGAAGAAATAACAACGATGCATAATTGCACAATTATGCTCACTAGATCAAAATCATTTATTTCTCCAGATCTCCAAAAGGTCTTGGACAATCATTCCAAGGTGTTTCAAACTCCCAAAGGAGTCCCACCTATTCGTGATCATGATCATGCTATTCATTTGATTCCATGAAGTGTTCCTCCAAACAACATGCCATACAGATATCCTTATGTCCAAAAGAGCGAAATTGAACATATGATTGCAAAAATGTTAAAGGCTGGTATAATTCAACTTAGTCAAATCTCTTTCTCTACTCTAGTAGTATTGGTGCAGAAGAAGGAAGGATCATGGTGCATGTGTCTGAATTATAGGGAGCTCCAGAAGCTCACTATTAAATATAAATTTCTCATACCTGTGATTGATTAATTATTGGATGAATTACATGGAGCAATTTAATTTACCAATTTGGATCTTCATTCAGGATATCATCAAATTAGAATGAAGACTGAAGATATTCTACAAACAACATTTCAAACCCATGGGGCCATTATGAATTTCTGGTCATGCCTTTTGGCCTTACCAATGCACCTTCTACATTTCAAGGGTTGACGAATTCCATTTTCAAACCCTTCCTTAGAAAATTTTTACTATTATTTTTTTATGATATAATAATCTACAACAGTTCTTGGAAGGATCATGTTCAACATGTTGACAAGATGCTCAAACTATTGGAGGAGAAACAATTATATGCAAAAACATCCAAATGTTTTTTTGGAGTAAAAGAGGTGGAATATATGGGTCATACTGTATCTCATGAGGGTGTTACGGTAGACCCTAACAAAATTAAATTCATTAAGGAATGGAAAGTCACCACAACCATAACGTAGTTGCGAGGATTTATTAGGTTAACACAGTATTGTCACAATTTTGTTAAGAATTATGGGAGAATAGCAGCACCTCTAAGAACATTATTGAAGAAATATGCATTTTCATGGACAAATAAGGCCTTTGAACATCTTAAAGATGCAATGTGCCTAGCACAAGTCTTAGCTACACCAGACTTCACAAAACCTTTATTGTGGAATGTGATACCTCATGAAATGGAATTGGTGTTGTTATAATGCAAGAAGGAAGACCCATTGCTTTTGAAAGACGTCCAATCAAAGGAAAGTATTTACTAAAAGCTATCTATGAGAAGGAAATGTTGGAAATGCTACATGCGCTAAAGAAATGGTGACCTTACCTAATGGGATGACACTTCAAGGTAAAAACTGATCCTGATAGTATTAAACACTTTTTGGAACAAATACTATCTTCAAAAGAGAAGCAAAAATGGGTCACAAATATGTTGGGTTATGACTTTGAAATCATCTAAAAAAAGGGAAGCTAAATGTTGTTGCAGATGCACTCTCAAGAAAGGATGAAGAGGTGGAAGCATTTATTTTTTCCATTTATATTATCCAACTAGATTGGATAACCAAAGCCAGGTATGAATGGAAGAAGGATGAAGAAGTGTGGACACTCATTCGAAAGTTGCAGAAAGATCCTAGTACATGTTATACATTCAGTTGGAAAAATGATTCCTTATGGTACAAAAATCGCTTATATATTTGTAAGAATTTCGAACTAAAACAAAATATTCTTTTGGAATTTCACACTTCTCCTTTAGGAGGACACTATAAAAACTTACCACAAGGTGAAGAAATATTTTTTTATGGATGGCCTTAAATATGATATTCAAAATTTTGTGACGGAATGTTTGGTTTTCCAGCAAAATAAAGTTGATACAATTAAGACCTAGGATCTTCTACAACCTTTATCCATTCCAAGTCAACGTTGTGAGGATATTTCAATGGATTTTATCATAGGTTTACCTAAGTCTGAAAGAAAGAGTGTCATCATGGTGGTAGTTGGTAGACTTACCAGGTATGCACATTTTTGTGCATTATCTCATCCATTTAAAGCAAGTACAGTTTCTACTGCATTTATGGAAAAAATTCAAAATCTACATGGAAGCCCAAATATTATTGTAAGTGACAAAGATCCCATTTTTACTAGAAATTTTTGGATAGAATTATTTTCTTGTTTGGGTACTCAAATAGCTCATAGCTCATCTTATCATCCTCAATCTGATGGTCAAACTGAGATAGTGAATAAATTTTTGGAAGGATATCTTCATTGTTTTGTATCTGATAAGTAAATAGAATGGGTCAAGTGGTTAGCTCTCGTTGAATGGTGGTACAACACTTCCTTCCATACTACAGCAAAAATGACCTAATTTATGGCACTTTACGGATATCATCCACCATCCATCACATCATCTTTAAGAGAAAATTCTAAGGTTCCAGCAGTGGAAGATCACATCGAGCATCAACAAGAAGTTCTCCAACTCTTAAAGGATAACCTAAATTTTTCACAAGATCAAATGAAACAACAGGCAAATCAACATCCTAAATTAGAGCTTCCTGCTTCTTCGTGAGTGCATCCAGTTTTCCATGTTTCATGCTTAAAGAAGGTTATAGGTGACAAAATTCTAGTTCAAAAAATATTTCTAGAACTTGATGAGGAAGGAAAAATCATATTATAACTTGAAATAGTCACATAAGCAAGAACTCAATAACTACGAAATCAATTAATTTCAGAGTATCTCAACAAGTGGAAGAACTTACCCACAGAATATTTTACATGGGAGGATGAGAATTTTATACGGAAGCATCTAAAGTTACTCAAGCAATTAGGACAACACTTATTTGAAGGAGAGGGGCATGTTAGGTCCCTATATTACTAGTATATTCCCTTATTGTTGTTAGTGTAACCCATTTATTGTTTGTGTTGTACCCCTGTAACCCCAATATTGTTATTATTTTTCCCTTACACTATTATTGTTAGGTCAGCTAGGATTATATTGTGACCCCATGGAGTCCTATATATAGAAGGAGGTTTTGTCATTTGCATCATCCAAGAATTTTTCATCTATGTAATGTATTGGAGGTTACCCCCTCGAAGTGACTGATCTCTAAGGCGTTGATCTCTCTTTTCTTCTATTTTTTGAACTGGTTTCATAACAATTAGTATCTCCTTTATGCAATTAGAGATATACTTTAAGTTCTGCAATAAAAATATATTTTCAATTCTACAATTAAAATAAGTTGTGATTTTAAGTAGTAGATTTCAATTGAGTTTGGTATTTGATTTTGATGTAACATTAATATAAAGAACATGTGTGTAACAACTCTCTAATCTCATTTAACACTTATCCATACTTGGAACAATTTCATCCAAATATAGAATTTGTAGTGTATATGGTGCACATACACTTCATAAGGACACGAACCTTGGTTGAAAAATAGTGAAGTAATTTCAGGTCAAATAATCACTAAACATTTTGGCACCATTTTCGGGGAAGTGTATATAGAATTCTATTCTTAGTTTTCATATCATTTTAGGTGCATTCAAAATTGATTTTTTAGATGCATAATTAAATCGTGATAAAAGTCATGTATGCATAGAGAAAGGGATTCTAGGGATAGATTTATCAGTAGATGTAGAATTTTAATTCCAACATCACCACTCACTCTCGCTAGACCTCGTAGCACCACACCATCCACTGACACTCACATCCTATCATTTGCAGGTAGACATAGAATCCCTTAAGTGCACAGGTATGAAATTCAACCAAGAAATTCACCAACTTCTTCTATTAAAGTTGTAGTTGAAAAACCTACAACCCCAACAGAAGGAGTAATATTTCTCTCCTCAACATTAGAACAACTTCTAGCAGAAGAACTAGAGGTCAGTAGAAAAGAAGAAGAATAATAAACTTATTTTAATAGACCATTAGTAGAGGAACTGGAAGAAGATCTAGATAATCTAATTATGAAACCTTATATTACCTTTGACGAATATAAAATGGAAGGGGAAGGAGAAGGATAAGTACACAAGGTATATGGTGAAAGCAGGATTGGAGGTGGACTAGGGCATAGGAGGAAATGGAGGAGGAGGTGGTAGAGGTGGAAGAAGAGAACAAGATCCTTATGGATTTCCAATCTTTGATGAAAACACCGTAACCAAAATGAGAAACATGTCACCCTCCATCCTCCCCAATTTCCATGGTTTATGAAATGAGGATCGTGAAACATTTCTTTTTGTTTTTGAAGTTTTATGTAGATCTTATGACTACTTACTTGATCCCTAGAAATTAAAATTATTTACAGTTACTCTTAAATATGGAACACTTAAATGGTTCATGGGATTAGCAACACATACTATTAGAACATGGAAAGAAATGAAAATTGTTTTCTTAGAAAAATATAAGGATTGTTGCATTCCCCATAATCTTAAGGATGAAGTATTTAATATCATGCAAAAAGAGGATGAAAGACTTGAAGATCTAGTGAGAATATTTTCTTACAATGTTAAAAGGGCTAGGATGCATGACTTAGGCGGTGAAACATTAAAAGATATTTTTTGAACTCCATCAGAGATGAATGGACCAATATTCTCAATTTAGTGGGAAAGGGAGATCTTTCTCAACTTCCATTTGGTGAAATTTATAATTTGTGTAAACATATTTCAAGGGGCAAGGCTAGAACTGGTAAGAGTCGAAGAGATCCTGTCATGTCTACAATTAATAAATATGAAAACAGAACAGTAAGTAGAGTTTAAATAGGAAATTTGATCGATAATTTCAAAACAAATATCCTTGGGAGTATCAGTGAGAAACTAGATACTCTTAAGATATAAAACAAGAAAAAAATTAAGAATGGTGCATTATCTATTTTTTGTCTCAGATGTACAAGAAAAAACATTCCTTGAGAGAATGTCCCCTTCATAGTATATAAATTTGTTTGAGATGTGATGAAAATAATAATACAAAGGAATTCCCCTTGATACCTGGTCTAAAAATTGTTTTTCAAAATGAGGTTGGGACAAGATGAGTTGAATCACTCTCTTTTATTCCTAAAAGGCCATGGAAAAATAAAAAACCAAATATGACTCAAGGGTTCAATACTCAATCATATGAACAACCATAGGACAATTGGACTGAACCTACGCCTTGGAAACCTTGGCCCCCACAACTTAAAAATCCATATTGGGCATAAGGTTGGAAAAAACGTTATGGAAAATATCCTCAATGTCCTCAATTCCAACAACCTTATCCTTAATTTCCACCAAAATATTATCCTCAACAAAACCAACTCCCTTAATTCCAAAATCCAAACCAACAATTTCATTAACATTTCCTCAAAAATACAATCAAATACCTTCTCAAGCACTCCCGAATCCAAATAATAAGAATCAACAAGTTATTTGTTATGTTGAACAGGAACAATTTCAAGCTTGTATGATAAGCCAATTAGGTATAAATGATGTTCAACTTAGATCTAGTAGGCTTTTACAAAATAAGCGACCAGAAATTTCCATCCAAAAATCTAAAGAGGATGAAGTTCATCAAAAGATGTAAATATTGACCAAGAAAATACTCCTCCAAAGGAATATGTTTCTGTATAATGAAAGGATGAGAAAATAAAACAAGCTCCTACAATTACTCTAGTAGAACAACCTTCTATTTCCTTGCAAGATCCACCTTTCTTTGAAAGGCTAAAAATTGATAAAGGAATAGAAAGGAAAAAAAAATTACAAGATTAGGATAAGCTAGGTGAACTTAAGAATATTTGCATCAAAATTACTTTACTTAAATTTATAAATGAAATACCAATATTTTCAAAAACTGTTAAGGAGCTAAATATTAGAAAAGAAGGAATAAAAATAAAATATTTAAAAAAGACCCAATTGGTAGGAAAAATTGTTGATATTATGATGGGGAAACCAATTGTTCAAAAATATCTAGACCCAGGTATCCCTATTGTAAAAATTCATATCAATGGTAATGAGAGTCCAAACAATTTGATTGATCCAGGAGCAGTCATTAACATTATGAGTAAATAGACAATGGAGCAGTTATAGCATCCTAATATTCAATATACTCCAACATTATTACAATTAGTAGATAGATATGTTATCAAATGAGATGGTGTATTAGAAGATGTGTTTGTTTCCCTAGATCCTTAGGAATATCTTGTATATTTTATGATTTTAACTCACAAGAATAATTTATGAGGCCATTCGTTGATCCTTGGTATACCTTGGGTAGCTACAACTAATGCATTCATAAGTTGTAGATATTGTGATATGTATATTTATGATGGGAATTCGACTAATAAATTCACATTGTATCGACTTGCAAAAACAACAAATTAAGTACAAAGTGAAATTTAGATAGATGATGATAATGAAGAAATTGATGATATGAAATTAGTATTTACTCTTTCACAGTTAGATGAGGAAGATCAATTGAAAATTTTAATGAAAAATAATGATTCTTCTTCATACTGTGAGAAAAATAAAAAAATTTCAAGAAAAATGCAATATTGAATATTTTAATCTCACCAATTGGCTTTACATTTTATGGAAAAGTTTGGAAATTCTCAAGTATAAATTTTTTTAGGAAAAAAATTGAAAACTAATAATCACTTGCAAGAGTTTCAAAAGAATAAATTGATAAAGATGTTGCAAAAACACTACTCTTCTTATGCATGGGATTATACTAATATGAAGGGATTGATCCTAAAACTTATATGGATCATATTTATGTCCAAGAAAATGTCAACCCAATTAAACAACCTTAGAGTGAATCCTAATTAGCGAGAAATTGTTGAGGAATTATGAATGTTACTTAATGTGAATTTAATCTATCCGATATCATATACTCAATGGGTGTCAGGTTTAGTGATTGTTCCAAAGAAAAATTGGAAATGGAGAGTGTGTATTGACAATAGGGAATTAAAAAAGTCTACTTTTAAATATCATTTTCCACTACCTTTTATAGATCAAGTACTACATATCTTGGTAGGGAACAAATATTTTTCATTTCTAGATGGTTTTAGTGGATATAACCAAATCCAACTAGCACCAGAAGATCAATATAAAACTAACTTCACATGTCCATGCGGAAAACATTCCTATAGTGTACTTCTCTTTGGATTATGCAATGCACCTACCACATTTTTAGAAGCAGTTTTAGGTATCTTTTCTGATCTAATTCATAACTGTGTGTAATTTTACATGGATTACTTTACTCTATATGGAGATAATTTTGAGGAAGCTATGGAAAATTTGGAAAAATTTCTTATTATATGTACAGAAGAAAACCTTTCACTAAGCCATGATCTGGATACTTACAGAGATTGAAATATCTAAGAGTTAAAACCTAACTCAAACTCTGGTTATGACAGTGCAAAAGTCAAGTAAAGTTCAACAGAAGATCATGATGAGATCAAACGAGCATGCAAAAGTCTTGTACGATCATGGGCATGTGAATTGAGAATAATCCCTCGTGATTTTATCTCCTAGTAGCAAATCATGAGGAGGTAATGTTTCAATTTAATTTTACTTCTTCGTTGGAAAAACAGTTTAATTTCCTATAAGCATAGGATTCTTAATCTAGTTTGATGAATAATTGTAGACAACCCATAAGGAAAATCGATAAATATATTTTAGTTAAGTTAAGTAAGTTGTGGTCAATTCCTAGTACATTGAAAATATGTTTAGAATTAACATAATACTATGTTCCTTTCCAATGTGTGGTTGAGATATTGTTTGAACATTGAAGGACTTAAACTACCAAGAGGGCCCATTGGAGTGTAGTAAGGACAATTAGTTTTGTCTTCATTGAAATTTTTTCATAGATTAGAATTTTCATCAATTCTTTTCTTTGAATAGCTACATTACATTTATGTTTTAATCATATCTTGATTTGATTCTAGAGTGCTCATAAAAGAAAATACCAAAAATATTTGTTTCTCATATGCATTTCCTTCCAGTAATTTAGTTTTACTACTCAGTTAATTTCGTGGATGATGAAGAAATCTCTTTCTAGATTTATTTACGTACATCAGTAATTAATTGAAGTTACAAGCTCTTGTTTGATTTATTTTCCTACTGCAAGTAGTTATCATTAGCATTTATTTCTGCATCTATAGTAAAATTTCTTTTTCTACATATAGAAGTTAAGTTTCCTTTTATGCAATTATTGTGAAGATTTCTTTTTGCAAAGTAGTGTTAAATCTTCACTTCTGCAATTATTATTAAAATTTATTTTCTGCAATCTAGCATTAGTATTTCCTTTATGCAATTAGAGATAGACTTTAAATTCTGCAATTAAAATTATATTTTTAATTATGCAATTAGAATAAGTTGAGATTTTAGGAAATAGAATTCAATTCAGTTTGGCATTTGATTTTGATGTAACTTTAATAGAGATAACATGTGTGTGACAACTCTCTAATGTCATTTAACAATTATCCATACTTAGAACAATCTTATCCAAATATATAATTCCTAGCATATATGGTACACATACACTTCATAAGTACACGAACATTGGTTCAAAATTAATGAACGAAATTAAGGTCAATTAAATTACCTAATAGTTCTATAGCTCATCTCTTATGCTATCCCTAGTTACCGAAGTCATAAAAAAACTAAGTGAAATTCTCGATATGATATATAAATTCTATGTTTACCAGCCTTTTTTTCTTTAATTCTTTCTTTCCCTAATCCCTACATTTTCTAAATGTTTTCCTGCCAGTTCAACACTCTATATGGCACTAAACGGCCATTCATGTAGTCTAGTACTTCGAAATTGATCTTGTTTGTCTTACATGTACTAGAATCTTGTATTTTTGGTTACATATATTTCTATGCAGTTGTATTATTAGGTTTCTTATGCCTAAGGAACTACTTTCTTCACTTCAAACACTAACTTGTGATCCATCCAAGAGATAGATCAATCCATCCTCCCCGCCAGTTTGAAATAATAGTACATGTAGATAGAAGGAAAAATTCAGCCCCAGTTTTTCGTCATGCTCCATGCACCATATTTAGGTAAGTAATAGTTCAATGAAGAGAACTAGCACCAAATTAAACCTACTCATATTCTCAATTTATTTTTATATTGCGAGTGATATTCTACTTATTATACCAGCTGTAGATTCTCTGGGTGCAGGTGCATTGGCTTTGTAACAACCCTTGGTTGATTTCACATGTAAATAAAATAAGACCAAGGCCATGGGACATGTATTCCAAGCTAAATTTTGAGAAAAACAGTTTAATGGGAATCACTTATAGTTAATTAATGTCTATGTAAATTGGAAAAGGATTTTGGAAAAACAAAGAGACAATATTTGACATGTATTTATGAAAATAAAGGAAAATAGGAGAAATGGAAGGTGAAGAGACACAAATTTTCGTGGAAGGTAAATCAAAGTAAAAATCAAGGAAAATGAATAAAATAGAGGCATCAACGATAAAAAGGCTTGAGATAATCAATTCCCAACTTTTTTTGGTTTATATTTTTGACAATTTTGTGGTGAGGCTCTAGTTAACTCTCTCACACTCTCATTCTTTCATACTCTTTCACACTTAGAGAATTCTTGGAGCATTCTTGGAGCACTAGGGAATTCACCTATATTGGATAAAGAGGGAAAAGGAAAATAGGGAGTGTAAAGAAACAATTGGGTGAACAACTACAATTAGATTTCTTTGCAGGTAGCAGCTTGCATGTGTGGTTTCCTTGCTGATTTTTTGATGCATAGTATACGTATGTGATTCCATGGTTATCATTGTTGTCATTGACATGAAAATTTTCCTGGATTGAAATTTGTTTCATCCTATCCTTTCAATTTCCTAGATAGACATGGTTTTCTGGGTTTTCCACTTTTTATTTTTATTGGTGCCCAAGTTACCAATGGTTGTGGGTTGGGAAAAACACTCTAGAATACCTTGAATAGATTGGGTTGAGTTACTAGTTTCTCAATCGGTAGGTTGGGGAAAATGTTATGGAGCCCTTGGCAAGTTCAATTACTAGTCACTGGAGTCGTGGTTGGAACAAATTCTCTAGAGCCCTAGAAGGATTTCAATTGAGTTACCAGTTTTTGGAGCCTTGGACAACTTGTGTAGAGACCAATCTAATTATGTTAGTGATTTCTGGAGCGTAGAGGTGGAATCACCATGGATGAGGGTTGAGGTAGTTTTTCCTATGGAAGATTTGGTAGGTTTTGTTTAGATTTATTCCATCATATCCCACAATCATGCTTGGAATGTGGCACATGGGTGATTGGATGAAAGAGAAATTTGGTTCATCTCAATCAATGGTCGGGAGGTATGTGGATGTCCCTAACTTTGTTGGATTTTTCATATGTTAATAAGATTTATTTTCATTTTTTGATCTATGAGTACTCTTATTGGTTATCATGTTGACATTATGGTTTATTTACCATTGCTTCCATTATGTTTATGTACTATTTATATCCTACTTATATGAACTATTTTATCTATGGCTCTTGACATGTTTTGATAAGTTATTGAATGGTTGATGAATGCATGGGCTAAAAAGTGTTGTTGCAGCTAGATTGAGAGGGCATTGAAATATCTTGATGAATATCTAGTGAGATTATTGAGTCACCGAACATATATATATTTATAGCCTATAGGTACTATGTACACAAAGTGTTTCTATAAATGAGTGATTTGGACATCAAATTCTCAGTTTCGTAACTTTGGCATACAATATCCATTTAGCTATCATAATACCTTTTTTTGAATATCTATATGACAAGGCTTATTTGAAAATACATGAATCAAATTTGGTCACATTTATACTCTCTTTGTTTCCCCCAAAAATCTTGTTTAGGCCCTCAAAATGGCCTCACAAGTGTAGAACCCAAGAAATTACCAAAAATATAAAGTTGTGTGAAATTTAAGGAAACGAAACTGAAAATAAATAGTGTTGGGTAAAGTTAGTCGAAGAACATTGTGATCATGTGTCATTGGGTGTTTTCAGTCAATTCTGGACATGTGGACCCAATTTTCTATAAGGGAATCTTGGAAATCAAGTTGCACATAGTAACTCTCATCTCATATTTACCCTCGTGAGTAGGTAAAAATGGGTAATATGAGGTGAGGCAGTTAGAAGTTTTAGAGCCCATCTATTTTTAAGCCCTAACTTTCCTCTTTTATTATTGTGGAAATATGGTTCAATACTCCATACAGAGCCAATGAGAACCTTTATTGTCAAGCACTAATGTTAGGTTTATTTTCATACGTTGTTGTTAGCCTGCTATTGGAGAGGCCAGGGGGAGGGGAGGGGAGCGGATTTTTTGTAGTTTCCATTCCCCAAACTCACACATTTCATTTGGGGTACTATTAAGGATAATTAGGGGGAAGCCTTCTGAGATGATCTGACACATAATGGAGGAGTCTCAAGCTCAAGGTGAAGGAATTACTAGTACAAGTTATTGACGCATACCTATACCCATAAGCACAAGTAGTAGCACCATCTATAACACATATTCATCTCGACATAATCTTAATAGTGGCATGTAGCAATCTCTATAGCGGTCTCATTATTGCATTGTTGTACACATAGGTGAAGGACTTCATAACCTTGGTCTCCACAGTAGAGTATCAACCAAGGAGCTAACAAGCAACAACTTTGGAAGTCTAAATATGTGCTAATGATGTAGTGCATGATCTCCATATGTAGTTTGCGATTTCCAAAGAGTGCATGTAGTGGAATTCAAGCGCAGGGGCCTATCACATATGTTTTTCATATTAATTTTATTTATTGTTTATAATATTTACTTTTTTATTTTTTTTAATTTTTTTCATACTTAAATTTATTTATTATTTAATTTTAAAATTTTGGTAAGTGTGTCCCTCTTGCATGGAATTTGGCTCTGAGTTCATGGTGTATAGATTCTTCATGGTGATGGGAACATATATATGACCTTTTTCTTGAAAGGTTTTCCTTCTAGTAGTTTTAAAAGTTTACATGCTAATAGTTTCATCACGAATTGAACCTACAATTTTTCAAATAGTTTAATGACAAACCCTTATCCCATCTCAATGGAGGGTTGAAATTTAATCTCCACAACAACAAAAAGGTATTTTTTTCTTAACTGATTTTCCACCACAAATAGTACCCAACTAATGTTCTAATTGTTTAAACCTATTGATTTGAGTGGGAATATCCATAGCTGCAATATGATCCATGTCTTCAAATATAGTATAAAATTACAAGAAACTTGTTTCATTGATCCATATTTCAGACGTGCTCCTTGATACCAATAGAAAACAATTATGATTTGGTTATAAAAAAACATGCAAACCTTCTTCAAACTCATCTTCCTCCATTTGCATATGAATGCAATAATCTACAACACCTATCTCTTTTTCTATTATACCCATCATTCACTTGTCCCCGTAAAGCCAAATTGTCAGGATGGATAGTGTATTCAAGGAGTTAGAATTGATCTTAATACTAGCATGTTGTTTTTGGGAAGCAATGGGTACAATTATATTACACAGATAGAAAATTTTCTCTTGTGGTACCTCCACCTTTTTTTCAAATTTTAATTCTTACTTTTCAGATACAATTTTGATCTCTTGAAGGAGGAAGGCCTTCAAATTCTTAGTTGAGACTTGATATGTACCAATTTGGTTCACTAAATCAAGTTGAAGGCCTTTAAAATTCAACAATGTGCTTGGTGATTGTTCACTTATGATAGTCTTTACTAATGGGGAATCTCGCATCCCATTTGGAATCACTTCTGAAAGGTTTTCAACTACCAAATGCATCACAATAATATTATCATGTGGTAGGATGTTGAATCATCCACTATCTATTCATTTTCCACCCATATGATATCATTAGAAACCAAAAACTCGGGCACAGTGGACATTCCTTCCCAATTTTTTGGTGACAAATTTATTTCTTCTTTCTATTATGCAAACTAAAAATTTAATGCCAAAGACACCAGGTGGACTCATAACTTCGGTTTCATCTTCTTCTTGTATTGATAGTAATACTAAAAGAATATTTGTCAGCTAAATAGGGATCTTTATCCCCATATAGATGATTTGTATCTGACAGTTGGAAGTTTCTTTTCTTCTTTTGCTTCTTATTATAGAACAACACTTCTTCTCCTGGTAATATTTTGACTAATGTTTCTTATACTCTTTATTTTTATGAAACTAGTTGTTATGCTGGGACTATACACTTCCATTTATTGCACTACCATTATCTTTGCTCCAGGAGAAATTCCTTACTTATTTGTTTTAATAAAATATCATAAACCTAGATCCCATAAGATTTCTACCATACATAATGTAAAAAGGTTGTTTCAAATGCTATAAGAGACTTGATGCAGCAAAACATTGTGGCTAGTTTGACCAAATCACTTTTTTACATCTTCTCGTGGAATCTAGAGCTAGGGTCTTGATAACACATTCATCATGTATACTAGCTCGCTATAGGATTATTTTATAATTTCCATGGTACACATATTCCACATCACGTGCTAGCACTATCTCTTAGAAATAAGGGGTTGGTGCTTTGGGATTGGGATATATTGGTAGTGAATAAATTTCTACCATGGGAAACACATATAGGGAGAGAAGAGACTTCTTAGTTCAAATATTGCAAGCTTGTAGGGTGTTAAATTTTAATTTATTACTGCCTTAGGTATTCTTTGTTTTTCCTGAGCACATGTGATCCAAGGGATCAAAAAAGTGATAATAAATGAAAGTGCTCAAAAATTCCCAAAACCAATGCTAGATCACAGTGTTCACCGTTCTGAATCCAACACCACTTTAATCACTGAAAACCTATATCATATTCTCAATTTATGATGTTATGATCATCTGGGAAAATAGCTAAACAAAATTATAGGTGTGTTGATTGGACTACTGACCAGGCAGTTTGTATTGTTGATGTCAGCATGTTCACTGGGCATACGACTGGTAGAATGACCAATCCAGCCTCGACAAGTGTCACTCTATTATTTTTCCACTTGGTTTTATGTGGTTGGTTGCGGTTTGTTTTTCAGGAAAAATTAGAGGCTGCCACATGGCCCAACTAGAGGCCACCATGAGGCATCTTGTGGTTGGATAAAGTTTTATTATTTGGCCAATTGGCCTCAGTGGGATCAAACCTATGACCTAACATAGAAAACCATTGAGCTCCACCTTGTTTTTTAGGTAAATCCCCTCTGCGGATAGAGGTGATCCCTCTAGCCCTAGGGTGGGTCTAGCAACAATAGGACATGCTAATGCATCGATTCCTAGTTAATGAATGAAACTAAGTCGGGATAGTTGTCCTACCTTTGTTCCAACTCAGTTGGCATAGTTTTGGCAGCAGTCTCCTAATCTTCTTCCTGACACATCGCGGTCCTTCAGCAGTGGTACTCAAGTGCCTGCATAAGGGTCAAAGAATGATAGTAGCATACAAAACAATATTTGCATTCATAACTATCTAATTGGTCAAGGAGAATTAAACGTATTTCACAAGACTAATCATATCAAAGCAAGATGGGAACCAAAACATTAATCATGTAGTAATTAAGAAGAGAGAAATCATTTACAGCCAAAATATCCTTGACGTTGCAGCCTCCTTCAGTGAGTCTAGTCAAAATGCATCTCGAGCATTCATCAGGGAATTGGATTTGGCAAGGAAATAAGCCTAGACTCTCTCTTGACAATAGGTCTCTCTCTACTCTATCTCACACCAGCTATATCAGACTATTCGTATATTCAACCATTTCAGCTATTGTACCAAATGTTCAGCTAGCTACATCTATGTGAGAGAGATGTATTTATAGGAGAGGAGGAGGAAGTTGGGATCCCTCAAATGGTGGAAGGGAGGCCTTATCCTTTGGGAGGTTGCTCAAAAGTAGGAAACAAGAAGCCAATGAAATATTTTCGACATTATTCAGTCGAACAACTCATGATGACTCCGCTCACGAGGTATTTGGAAATGGAAACTTCACTTCTATATTTAAAAAAATTTCCAAAAACAGCTTGGCGCGGGCAGTCCACTGAGACAGAGCACGAAAGGGTGCAGGGCCTAGTGTTAATTTCTCTATGGGTGCGAGGCCATAACTTCCTACCAGCGCCGACCCAAAATCATGTATTTTTTATGGTTTGTTTGAGGAATAATAACCAGAGGAAATGTTCTTCTCATGGCAAGGGATGCAATGATACTTTTTGCAAGGCATGACACTACATATAAGTCACAGAGATGGTCCTCCAATGTGCGGGATGGGGATTGTAAGGATGGTGACACAATGTTGTGTAACAGATGCCCCCTAAAGCAAGAGGTCCAAGAGAGAGGGAGGAGTGAAATTCGTTATGAGAACACGCTCAAACCAAACACTGCTGTCGGAAGACCTGCAAGTACAAATACAACTGATATCTCTGATACATGAACATGTGGCATGGACACAACCATCCATAATATAGTACATATATAAACAAGATCTAAGGTATGGATGCAGCCATCCAGTAGTAAGGATCAATAAATAGACTCAAGTATGGTCGTAGCCATCCAATCCAAAGAGTCATGCATATAGTCAAGATAAACCAAAATATGCTGCAACCTAGATCTTATCAGAAAAAACCCAGGGTCTTGCGCTCCATCTCGACCCGAACAAGTACAAATTCAAGCATGCAAATTGTGAGCTAAATTCAAACATGCAAGAAAGTTACTTGATTACCAGCCAATGATGAAATTTTTTAACAGGCACGAGAGAAACCACCACTAATGACAATGGCTCTCAAGGTACAACAAGTACAATCCATGCAATGTGAATAGTGATCTGGCATCAAACACTCATAAAATCACTCGATCAAAGGCCAATGATGAGGACCTGTTGTCGAATGTGAAAAACTTGGCTTTGAGGCATGCAAGCTCCAAGGTACTGGAAGGGAGTCTCTAGATCAATTTCCTGAATATTGATCTGAAGTCGACAAGATGTGACCTGGTCAAAGGTGGGCCATAATGTTTCCCACACCATCAACACGAGACAAAGGAATATTATGATAGTGAATCAGGACCAAAAAATGGATCAGAGGGAGGTTGAAAATTGCAAATGGAAACTTCTCTTGAACATACCAGCGACACGACTTTGTATTTGGAAGTATTTGACATCAAGGGATCTGAGGTCATGATGATGTGGCAAAGAGAAAATGAGAGGTCAAAAAAAATTACCCAAACCCATGGAGGCAAAAATGAGGAAATGAGATGTCCCCAACCCGACACGAATGCAGATGAGTGTCGTGTTCAAGAGCGATATACTACTGACACAACTAAGAACTGGTTCCATTTTCCCCTGCCATTGTTGGCGAGTACCCTAATTATTTTTGGAAAACAAGCTTGAAGGGGATAGCATATCCTTGTCATGTAATTTTTTCCTCCACACAAATCCATCCTAGTACATTTTACGAGCCCTAGGAAGGAGGAACTCGGTTACATCATGGTGATGGTTTCCGATGTCATTTAAGTTTTAACGAGTCTAAAAAAGGAAGAACTTGGCATCTTTTCATGTTTTGAGAGTTTGAAAAGAAGCGGAAAATAAAACTCCAACATTTCCCTTTTCGTAGGTAGTCTCATAGATCCGAAAAGGTAGAAAACTATGTCTGAGAGAACCTCTTAGTCGTGATAGGCTAAAGTATTCCTTTCTCATAAATAATCTATCCCATCCTGAAAAAGGGGTAGACATATATTGGGTAGATATTGTTTCGCAACCATTTAACGAATTAAAAATGACAAGAGTCTTGGAAATATTTTCAATTTTTGAGAGTCAGAAAAGAGCTGAAAGATTACTTTAGAGGTGAATTTTTCATGTTTTTACTAATTCCAAGAAAGTATAAATTACAACTCATCAGATTATCGTCATCACATTGAGGACCTGTCACTGCACAAGAGACACATGTAAAACCCATTTTTCGAAATAAAATAGCAAAAAAATAAAAAAAATGTGTTTTAAAACCTAATTGGGGTTCTGAAAAGTTTATAAAATGCCCAAAATGGTAAAAAATAAATTATGAGCAATTTGTTACCCTTTTTCACTATGATTTTGCGGTGCTGACGACGGGCAATCAGGAAGGCCAATTGCAAATCCGTCTATTCCAGATAAGAACTCACATCTTTCCCTGTATTTTGATAGCATTTTCATTACCTACAACTTATTTCTATAGATTTATGGGGGAATTTTATAAAATTTAGGGCACGACGGTCAGCGTGGATATTAGGCACTGACTAGCGCCAACCGACCTAAAAATAAAATGGGGGCACACTAACCATGGAAACCATTTTAGCTTGAAAATTCAAACAGTGATCCCAATTTAACCATTTCAAAAGCTTTGTATTTGGATATTGACAACCATATGGATGTTTTTGCAGGCGCGAAAGGACAAAATGGTGATTGAATGGAAAGAACGAGAGCATAGCGAAGAAGATGAGGAAGCCATGGGAAATGTGAGATGCATGGAAGCTCTCAGATATTTCAGGCTCAAGAAATTATTTACGGCACCATGTCTCAGAGCTATTGTAGTACTTGATCAGTGTTCGAGACATTGATGAGGAAAAATTCATTATTCATGATCAGGAACTTGAGACTGAGGTCTCAGATATTTATTTCATAATCAGATTGTTGCGAAGGGGGGAAATACCAATCCTGACTAGTACTCAGCCCACAATGGAAAACGTGAGTATGGTTATCGACAAAGTGTGCCCAAGGGCAAGGAAAGGGTCTAAAAGTGGAAAGGTGGATATCCAAAATACTCTAGATTTAGCAATAAAGGTAGTGTTGCACACCATCACGCAAGTTGTTGGATCGCAAGCTCCACATGAGGCCACAAAAAAAAAACTACTTCTTTATGTAGATTTCATGGCATCAACCCTATACAACTAGGCAGAGGTGATAACAATCAACATGAAATTCCAACTGAAAAAATGCAAGAACAAAAAGTTGAAGCAGTTTGGCTACGAGTCCATATTGGTACATTTCATCTTGGAACAGTTACCATTTTCCAACACTAGGATTTAATAGTTCCAACACCACCATCCCAGGAGCCACAGATGGTCTATACTCAACCCCCTAACCTCAGCACAGATTTCACCAGTGATGCGGATCTCCCACTCCCAGAAGGAGAGGATTGGGATGAAGCATTGGGTAAGACTCATTTTTGAATTTTGATGAGTGTTATGATTTTTTTATTTTATGCATGTTCTGAAATTACTCCATGTAATTGAAGATGTTGGCCCGGAGAGACCTGCAGACATGTCACCAATAGCGTATAATTTTCCTCGTGACTTTGATGTGGCCCCTCATGGTGAGGGAGGTGCTAAGGAGGAAATCATACGCAAACTGGAGGGAATCTCTCATGGGATCCCAAAATATGCGCAATTCGGTGATGTTCCTCACGCATGATAGAGACACACTGATGAGGTGTCGAACTGTGTTCACCGCTTGTATGGGCAGTGACGTGCTATCATGAGCGTCACGCTGACTAGACACCTAGGCTTTCATTTCTGCATATTTTTTGAGAGACATGATGTCTCAGGATGTAACCGAAACATACATATTTTTTTAACTTATGATGCACATGGATGCAAACACTCGATATATATATATACATCTATTTTCCTGTATGTATCTTGTCATGTGATGATGAGTTTTTAAATTACGCAAGTGTCTATCTAATACAATATTATCTACTATATAAATTAACGCATTCATTCGTCCAGGAATATGTTGATATGTAATGTAATAAAAATTTCTTTCCAGTAAATGAACATGAAAATACAACCTTAAGATGTGAGGGTTTCTAACAGAATAATGCCCATTAAGTTGAATAACAATAAGTTGTGAGTCTAGGTTAACAATCAATGCACGAATGTCGAGAGCAATGGTCTCGGTTAATAGTTCAATAACAACACTATATTCAGCGACATTGTGTTTGGTTCATCCTAGACAGATACCTTGAAAGTCTATCAACTCACCAGCAGGATCATAAATCACCCAGGCTACTAAAGACAGGTTCCGGGTATTGCGGGAAGCACCATCCATAAAACTGACATAAGGGTTAATAGACATATACACAATAAGCAACGATCCAATAAGCAGGAAAACACTCACAAAGCACACCAAGCCAAAAATGTACAAAAATTAAAAAACACCTATGTACAAAGAAACATGCACGAATGACTCATGCATAGTATTTTTTAAGATACAACCCATTTCTAGGTTGATCTAAAGGATGACCTTCATAATCAATAAGCTCATAAGCCCCATTTTGTAAAAATCGTTTAACAATGTAAGGCCCATGCCACATGGGTTGAAATTTTCCTGCCTTGAGCTTATCATGAGCTTGGTCATACAAGAGGATGAGGTATCCTTATATAAGAGAACAAGGGGAAACTGACTAGTCAAAATGAGCTTGGACCCACTTTTTTTGTACTTCTATGACTAGAGTAGAAAAATAGAGAGTTTCATCCAGCCTATCTAAATATAGAAGATGCTTTTCTTCTAGAAAAGTATTAAGCAGCAATTCAATAGCTAGTTTGAGAGAATGAATTTCACATTCAATCAGAAGGGTAGCTTCTAGATCATAGAGAAGTTGTGATGGAGTGAATCCTGTTTCATCCTTCACTGAGGTTCGGTAAGCCTAGAGAGTTGAAAACAGCATGAGATGCAAGCTTGTCTTGTGCATACCAATCGTTCGTTGAAGCATAGTGACAAGAACTTTGTTCATGGCTTCAACCTAGCCATTAGCCTAAGGGTAGTGCGATGTTGAGCTGTCATGACGCAAACCCAACTTCAAAGTCAACTTTTCCACCATGTAATGCCGAAAATGGGAACCATGATCGATAATAATGGCTTGAGGGAAACCAAACCTAGAAATGGCATGATTGAATAGAAACCTTGTTGTTGTCTTACCGTTAGCCGTAAGTGTAGGCATTACTTCAGCCCATTTGGTGAAGTAGTCTACGGCTACAATGATATAAGAATGCCTCCGGACTGAGTGAGGGTTACACGTCATAAAATCAATGCCCCACTTCACAAAGGGACCAATGATAATGACAAGGTGGAGATGGTAAGGCAGCGCGTGCATCTTGTGCTAATAGATCTGGAAATCATGGCACTTACATACAGCATCGATGTAGTCCTTAAATATGGTGAGACAGAAATATCCATCACGAATAATTTACTATGAAGTATCATACCCAGACATGTGACCACCACAGGCGCCACTGTGACAATCATTCAAGACATTTTCAACCTCCTCGAGAGTCAAACACCAGTGGAGAATGGAATCAACTCCAATGTGGTAGAGTGTATCTCCGACTATGCGATACGGTTACGATTGATGACGAATGTGTCGGTGAGCATCCTTCGTCAACTCGGATCAGAAGGTGGAAGTCTGAATATATACGATGATATCACCATACCAAGGATCAAGGGTTCTAATAAGAAAAAGCACATCATCCGGAATGCATTACTCAGAACTAGAGGGAGAGGAATCAGAAGGGAGAGAGCAAATCAAATTGGCGAAGACTAATGACTTCTTCAACTTGGTGGTGGTGAACTCCAAATCGAACTCTTGGAGGATGACAATCCACTTCAAGTACTTGCCCACCCTGCAATTTATGAGTCAATATATAATTCATAGGTTTGCAATTAGAAATCATAGTCACTATGTGCAACAGAATATAGTGACAAAAATGTTGAATAACTTGAACAACATCCAATGCCAACTTCTTGACACGTGCATATCGCGTCTTAGTATCGAGAAGATTTCAACTTAGATAATAAATGACATGCTCGTCAACATGATCATCGTATTTTACCAAAACCATGGCAATCGTGCTAAACACGGTGACCAAATAGAGGGAGTAATCGCGATGATAATTTGGGGGGCGCAACAAAGGAGCATTGACCAGAAATTTCTTCAATGCATCGAAGGGCTTTTGGGCGATCTCATCCTAGAGGAGTGGGACGCGTTGCTTCAGTAATCGTATAAATCCTTTGGCCACTTCAGCATATTTAGGTATAAAACGGCGTAGGAAGTTAGCTTTCCCCTGCAGACTCTGTAGCTGATTTAAGGAGGAAGGAGAGGGGAGATTAACAATAGCTTCAACTTTGAGCGGATTGAGACAAATCCCATCTTTGGAAATGATAAACCCTAAGAGTCTACCAGATTCAATGTAGAAGATGCACTTATGTGTATTGAGCCGAATTTTATAACGTCGACAGCAAAGAAAAATATGATGGAGATGATCAGGATGGTCTTTACACTTAGATGAATGAGCCGGAAGGTCATCCAGATAAGGCTGAACAATGTGCTTGATATAGTGGAAAGCATATGACATTCCCTGCTAAAATGTAGCCCCAGCATTTTTAAGACCAAAAGGGAGCTTTTTATAGGCTAAAGTACCCCAAGGATAGATAAAGGTGGTCATATGTTGATTAGCCGGAAGAATATTAATCTGGTTATAGCCAGAAAACCTCTCCATAAGGGAAAAAATCTCACTCCTAGCACAATCATCAATGATTTGATCAATAAAAGGAGTGGGATAATTATCCTTAGGGAAAGCACAGTTAATTTCACAGTAATCAATGCAGACATGAATGGTACCCTGTTTCTTATCTACGAGAACAATATTGGAAACCCATTCTGTTAAGGGAATCAAATATATAAAACCAACTTTAAGAAGCTTTTCAACTTCTCCCTTAATAGCAGTTGTCTTTCTAGGGTACACAGGATGAAGACTCTGGCGAACAAGCTTCGCACCAATATAGGTAGGAATATCATGCACCATTATACTTGAATCGATGTCAGGAATCTCTTCGTAGGACCATGCAGAAACATTGTGAAACTCGCGAAAGAGACTAGTATAGACCTGGATCTCATCGGGAGAATAGGTCACCCCAATATGGACATTCTCAACAACCCCTAGTTTAACGAAGATGTCGATAGGCATCATCTGTGTAATGTTTCTCAAGTTACCTTCTGTAAATACTTCGTGTGTTAGAATAGTCGTTTGAAGAGGAGGAGAAGGAACCTGAGAATCAAACCTATCAAGACAAGTATACATGGCCCCAAGGTCGGGCATGAACGAGGAATGATGATGGCTATCATCCCAAGGAGGATCCTCAAGAGACATAGTTTCCATGATGGCCTCATCAGAGGGAAATATCTCTCTCAAGAGATCAGGCGAATCCGAATCGCCGAGCCAAGGGGATTAAGAATAAGTGTCAAGAGACATGCCCCAAGGAGCATGATCAGGAGGTGTAGGATCCGAAGTCAAAATAAGCTCACAATAATCAATCTCAATCGGACTTAACGGCATCAAATCTCCAAAGGAATCAATCTTCTTGGGTGAAGGGATGATCCATGGATCAGAATACCTAGCGATGATATTAACCTGGACAGTGTTGGGTGGAGGAAGAGGAAAAATACGCATGAGGGCAAGATCTTTGAAGGGACCTGGCCCTACACTCTCGTAAGGTGTAGGAATTTTATCAATGTATGGAATGTTTCTCTTGGTAGATGAAGAAGTTAAAAAATAAAACTGATCAATAGTAACAATATTTCCTTCCTGCGGAAATCACAAGACATGAAAGAGAGTGGATGGAATGCATAGCATGGCATGATTCCAACTATGACCAAGGAGAAGATTTTAATTAATATTGGCGTCAACTACTTCGACCTCGAAGTTAACTATTTTCCCTTCTAGAGTGATCGATAAACTAGCAAGAACACCAAGAGGTTTAGATTATCTTCCATCAAACACTTCTAGAGCATTTGGAGATGAATTAAGAGCTGGAGAACCAATGGCTTTCCAGTAGGCGGATGACATGACACATGTAGATGCACCCTCATCCAGGACTGCTTGATGTATATTCAGTCCATTAATCCCAACTTGGATGATTAGTGCAAGCTGGTGAGGGATACATGGGATGAAATTATCTAAGTTGAAGTGATAAGGCTTGAATCAGCAGGATCAACCCCACCGATGGCAGATAGAAAAGCCTTTCGTTGAGACGGAAAACTATAAAGTACTTCTAATGCAGACATAGTAGATGGCACCTGAGCCAAATCCTCAACAATACTGTAATGTTGAGTAGCATGGGTGTTAGGATTGTAAGAAGACTTATGGAGTACACCTTTGGAAGGTGGTCGGACAACGGGCTTAGTACTGGGCCTTTCAATCTAAAGAGGGCTACAAGCAGGCGAAGGAGGAGGACCATCAGCGATCTCTTTCACCGCTGCCTCATGTAGTTCAACATAATATTTCGACCGAGTAGTAATAGAAATGGATGGAGGACCATTCATCATGAAAAAATAAGAGCCAAATGGGGCATAGGACTGAGGTTTCTCTACCAACTATGTCTTATGTGATGGAAACGGTTCTTTGAGAACAGTCGGAGTTCCTTTGGTGTCTTTGAGCAACCGACTCACTTCGGCCCGTCGAGGACAGTCCTTGGTGTAGTGCTCTTCATCACAAATCAAGCAAGGATACTTCAGTTTACGTTGCGAACTATTAGCAACACTAGATTTCTGAGAATCCTATTTCAGGGTATCAGTTTTGGCCTTACCTTCACCCTTCTTGTTACCCTTGGAAGTTTTATCTGCTAGATTGACCTGAACAACATTCAGTTCCAAAGTTTTATCATAATTCGAGATCAGCTGCGAAGCAGTATCACTAGAAGGAGTAGATTTTTTCTTCCCAGGATTTGGAGGAGGAGACTTCCGAGAAGTCTAAGACACTGAACCAATGATACCATCAACGGATGGTGTCTTCGTTTCTTTGGAAGTTCCAGTTCTAGGAGAATCAGGCAAGAGTTCGTACATCGTGCCAAACTGAGAGTACACAAGATCAAGGTACTGGGCATGAGCAATGGCTTGTTCCTCAGTGACGCATGCCTGGATAGCAATGTCCTTAGCAATCGGAGGAACGAAGGAGGTATTAAACCAATTAGTTATGAGTTGATCAGGGATCTAAAACTTGATCAAGTGACAACAATGCCTCCATTCATGAATATGATCAGAGATATGGGTAGCTCAATCTTTCTTCAAGGATGTGTGGAGGTGCGTCCCAATTTCATACCAAACCAGTAACTGAAAATGCGTGAGAAGCGCCATGGCGAAAGAGTTGAAATTTTGGAAGACACCACGTGATAATTCGATGTACCACTTGGCAGCCGCACCAGTAAGAGTCCATTGGAAAAGACGGAGTTGGATAGAATCATCAACCCAAGAGTTAGAGGAACACCAGAGGTGGTATGTCATAACATGTGCTTGGGGGTCTTTTCCAGACATACCCTCAAACTTGGGACAATTTCCAGAAATTTCAGTTGGCACTGGAGGCCAATATGGATTATGAAGGATCAGATCATTTGTCAACTTCGACACATCAGGAAATTCCAATGTGTTAGCCATCAATAATTTTGATCTTATCCAAAGATGACTAAGTTGAAAATATCAGATTTCTAGAAACAAAATTTGCAGAAACATTGTGAGTTCTAGAAATCTCACAGCCTTCATTATCCTAAGTCTATCAGTTCACTAAAAACCTTCATTTATGCCTTCTAAAAAATCACCCTCTGTTTCAAAAAGAAGCCTGTTTTAGCCTATTTTTCCCCCATTTTTCCCTCATTTTCCCCTCAATTATTCTTTCACTTCCTCAAAATCCCCTTTTAAACCTTATAAGTCCATTTATTTTGTTTTAAACCCCTTTTCCTAAACTATCGGGAACCTCGAAAAACCTTAAAAACCTTTGTTTTTAACCCTTTCTACCCCTTTTTATGCATAAGGTTTTAAGCACTTTTCGGATTAGCCTTAGCCCCCTTTTCCGCCATACAACTCGCCACCACGACCGAGTGTTAAGCCCATCGACGATCGGCGCATCGCACTTTCTGAGTTCCACTTCCCTTTTCCCTTTTTCTCCCGATGGTTGATCCACCAATGAGATCTGGACCATCCATTCCCTAGATCCGACGGCCATCGCATCACGCATCGCATTGGGCTTCACCTTTCCATTCTGTCGATGATCACCCCCTGTGATGAAATCCTGCCTGTTGATCCACTAGATCCAACGGCCATCGCTCCTTCACTTCTCTACATCCCTCTGTCTCGTTCTTTCTTTTACGCATCTGCGATATAATCTAGACCGTTGATCTTTTAGATCCAACGGCCAGCGCACTCTCGCATTTTTCATTTCACTCCACGATGTCCCCTTCTACCCACTTTTCTTCGATAAAATTCTAACTGTCGATCCTCTAGATCCGACAGCCATTTCATCATCGCCCTTTCGGCCTTCACCCCACCTTTCCATTCTACCTTCTTCCCTGTGATCAAATTCTGACCGTTGATCCTCCAGATCTAATGGTCATCATTATTTCACATTTTCGCTGACCCTATCGATAATTTGTGATTTGCACTAAATTGTGAAGAGATCTCCACCGTCGATCTCTCCCAGATCGGATGGCGCAGGTTCACTATGGGGGCACCCATCCAAGGTGGCCCATACTCACCAGTCCCCTCGCAAATTAATCTCCACCATTCAACTTCTCTGGATCCGATGGCTAGTATTTCCCCATTCACTATGGAGGCACCCCACTGGCGAGATCTTTCCATACCCCCAGTCCCCCTACAGTTAAATCTTAACCATTGATCTGGCACCCCCTAGATCCAACGGCCCAGAAATCGTCTCGCCCTGGCCTCACTCCATCGATCTGCACGTCTCCTCGTAGATCGGACGGCCAAGATTGTATCACGCACAAACTCATTCAACCCCCCTTCCGCGCATTTTCAACACTAAATAAGTGATTTTTCTAGTGTTATGTGTAGCGTCCAGAGTCATATCACATTCGTATGGGCCTTTACTGCTTACCACCCTTTACCAATGCAAAAACCACTGGTTTTACCCAAAGCCACCTTGCCTCTACTCGTGCCCAAATTCAAATATTTCCTTTGTTTCTTCCTGGTTTTGTTCACAGAACCCTTCCCTGCAATAACCTCTTCCTCTGCATCACTCTACAACCCCTCCCCAAGCCTCTGTTAGTATTCAAATCCACAAGCACAGGTTTTTATAAATGTTTTATGTTTCAAATTGCAGGTTTAATGGAAGCCAAATGTACAAGCTCTCCCACAGTCAAGCAAAGTGACAAAGAGTCGAGGATGACGATCCTCGAAGGCTCAAAACAATGCAGAAAAAGGGATAAGAAATGGTTTATTCCATGTTTAAGGCAATGTGTCATGAGCATCGACCATTCATTCAAAACCCTCCAGTGAAGAATGCCATCTGTACACCAGCAAAATGAAAGAAACATTGAATATTAGTGAAGAGTATCAGAGAGATTAAAGTTCAAAGGTTAAGTCAAAAGCATGGAAGATTAAAAGACTTAAACCATGCAGATTATAGATAAATACAACATGATGAGTTATGAAGGAAAAAAGTAGATCAGGGCTTAAGTACAGTTTAGCGATGAAATAAAGGAAAACCAGGCTAAAAGGCCTCGAATACATCAACAGGAGGTAGTTATTTCTCCAAAAGATCTAGTTGCCACCTATAGCCTACCTTCTCTCTCAAACGGAAAATTGACATTTATTACAATAAAGAAGATATTTTAATCTGTTAGGACAATTATTGTAAAGATAAGAATAATCCATGAAAGTGAATATTTTCTCCTATCTTTCTATCAGAAGTTAAGATAGAGTTATTGAAACAGAGAAGTAGTTGCACCTATTTCTGCCTTATGCCTTCCATGGTTTTCAAGGCTAGAAATGCATTTGCTCTGTAATTAATAACATTTTGAACCCTAAATCAATTCCACCTCCTCATTTACAGCATAAATATTGCATTGGAACTCATTGTAAAGTTGGGATTTGATGACTCTTTTGAAGTAATACATAGCTCTGTTGAAGTTGAAAGAAAATTGATGTTCTTGAACCTGTGGATGTTTTGACCTATTTATTGATGGAGAAAGCTCTGTCATTGGATCCCTGAGCTTGGTTGTTGGTGAATTATTCTAATTTGTTAATGTTTTTCCTATTTTCCATGTTTTTTCATCATTTATTATTACAGTAGAGTAAAAATTTTAGACTAAGAAATGTCTTTTGAAAGCACCTTAGTTCTGTTTACTCTTCACTGTCTTAATGTTTTCTTCTGCTGAGGCATTCTAGAGAATTATTAATTGCTCTCTTGAATCCTTAAGCTTGTTTATTTCAAAAATAGTTCAAACAGTTGGTCTCAAGAATGATTTATGGTTTTCCCTTCTTACTTGCTGCCACTTGAAAACTACTTCTGAAGTCTCCCTTTAAAGTACCATTGTTTACAGTCTGCCAAAGAGGTCTGTTTTGATCATACCCTTTGTTATTGCTTAAATAATTGGTTTGAAGGTATTTATAGCTGTAACCAAAGATTTTTAGGAGTTCCTTCTTCTATGAATGCAATTATTTGTGAATCTTTTATGTTTTCTTATCCTTGAAAGTGAAATATTTAGATGAAATAGAGCGTTCCTTGACTCCTAGATTTCATTTGAAAAGTTTGTCTTGGAATTGTTATTTGCTGAAGTGTGATTTCTAGAATTTATGGCTAGCCTTGTCTATGGAATGCTTCGTCATGTTCAAATAATGTTTTAAGTCCCTTTGTTGATAATTACATATAATTAAGGATTCCTAATTGCCCTTAGTTCTATTTTTCATTCTAAACCTTTAATGTTCATTTCATTTCACCTGAAAGACTTTGTAGATCCAATAGCCAAGTTAGATTTCCCCTCTGATACCCCTGATCTATTTACAAAATTGTTACAATTTCCACCTGACTCCATTTCCCAATGACTTAGAGAGTTCCCTTTTTCTATCTATATTGCCTAGATCATCATGCCCAACCAAAAATCAAACAAAATCATGCTTCATAACTAGCCTAAAATCAACCTTTAAAAGCATCAAGCTATATCTTTGCAAGCAATTGAGAGATCCCTCTCTGAGACTAGGAAGGCTAGGTTATAGAGCTCTAAAGATTGGTTTTGATGTTGCCTTGTCACTTGGTATGCCAATCTAACAAATCACGGGACCCCAACACAACATAGCCAAAAAAGGTAATTGATTATTGAAAGGCATTACAGGTCATTGATAAATACCAGCATTCGGATTCCACCTAGGTTGAGAGACATTCTACCCCCATATGTTTTGTCCTGGAGGATTCTATCCATGGGGGTTATACGCCTGAAATTTTTTCCCATACATGGGTTGAGGACCAAGATATTGATTCTGAGTACACCACTGCAATCCTTGCTAAGAAACATATGGATTTTTCTTCTAAATGAAATTAGTTCCTTGAGGTGCATTATACAACTCTTGATTTTGACCTGGCAGCAGATACGTAGAGCCTTGAGGGGCGTTGCATACCATCTGAGATTGACCTTGAGGGATATAATAAATGCCTTAGGGTGAACTATATATGACTTGAGATTGACCTGGAAGAAGATAAGTGTCGCCTTGCGGTTGAATGGGTTGGCCCTATGGTGCAGGTTGACCTAGATACTGAGGTTGGACAGGCTGTCCCTATGGACCAGGTTGGTCTAGATGCTAAGGGCCGCCAAGTTGCCCTTGTTGAAAAGGTTGGCCTGATGGTTGGGAATGGCCAGGTTACCCCTGAAGACCAAGTTGACCTAGCGCAGGACCATAGGGTTGTCCTTGTTGTACAGAGGTTTGGCCCGATTAAACGTAAGGTTGATGTTGTTGCAAAAAAGGTTGTCCCTGTTGTGGATAGAGTTCCCCCCCAGGGAGATAAGATGCACGTTGTCGAACTTGAGACTGACCAGCACAACCGAAGCGTTGTCCTTGTTAGGCCGAAGGTTGTCCTTGCAGACCGTAAGGTTGTCCCTGGAAGGGTTGTCCTTGAGAACAAAAGGGTTGTCCTTGTTGGGAAGTGAAATGACTGGGATCAATCAGAGGCAAATAAACTGGATTACCGTATGTGTCATAATGATGTGGACGATTTCCAAAATTTGCTAACTATTGAGAACCCTAAGGGGTAGAATTATGTTGCTGAGGACCCTAAGAGGTAGAATATTGTTGTTGAGTGGCCAAAAAATATTAATCGAATGTATAACCACTAGGAATGGAAGTAGAAACCATAGGTGTAGTACACATAGGATGGATTTCCACAGTGAAAGGTTATGATCCACTCACAACGGGCCTAACAGGTATCGTGGGATTGATAAAAATAGACCTATGGACAGCAGAAGGTCCCGATGATGACAGAGTCATACTAACAACCAGTGCAAATGAAGCCACACAGAGAGTGGGTTGAACAGGAACAAAAGTTTCAATTGTCGATGTCACAGGAGTCGATAGTGATTCCCATAATACTGAGAGAACTAAACTCACGGAAGGAGTTGACATATTGGTCCATATCGGATTCTGATACAACGAGTGAATGCCAAAAATAATTTGAACCAAATTTCGATAACCATGTGGGAGAGACAGTAGTTTTGAGGAATTTTGATTGGAGACATAAGGAAAGTTCTCCAGAGGGAGCTGATATTCTCTTGTAGAAACATAGAGCTCTTCACTACTAACGGGACTCGAAGAATCCATGTCAAAAGAAGACATTTGATTGTGAAAAAGATGACAAACAATGTTGAGTAAAGCAGTAGCTAGCGGGGGTGATCTAGAAGTAAGAGGAGGGAATTTCGCCTCATCCCCAAAACCAAACCAAGAATCCTGAGGTTGCCAATTAATATCAAATGGCTTGTCGAGAGGAGATCGGATAGCGAGAGGTAAGATACTCGAGAGGAGAGACTGCCAAAATTCAGATGACTTAATGGGTTGAGATGCTTCCAAAGAAACTTCAAGAGAAGGATCACCAATAGGAGGTAATGAAGAGCACAACGAAACTGGTGGTTCCACCACTGCGACTATGCTTCAAAACAGAAAAGAAACGAGATAGCCTATTTGAGGCTTCAAGAAAAAACACTAAGGAACTACTAAAAATAATCCAAGCGAATATCGTTAATTGGCATGTGATCGTAGGTAGTTAATTTTTATGACATTGAAATGAAACTTTGTTGTTTCATGTCTTAAGAGTCGATAAACAGGCAAAAGATGACTCTAGTCACTTTAAAATTTGAACGAGCATGAAAGGCCAAGTGCTCGATGATCTTTTCACTTTCAGAGAGTCACGAAAAGACTAAAATGACTACTCAAGTAATCTAAGCAAGATGGTGTACCAAGTTTCCGTGAACTTCAATATACACCTTGGTGATCAAATGAAATAGAAATGACCAAGGACTTGATGTACATGTCGGTAGTCTCCTCAAATATTGTGTTTGGTGTATCACGGTTAAAGGGCAGTAGACTCCGCTTCCTATGGATAAAGGATTGCAACCTATGAGGGTCTCCATTTATATACGTGATGGTACGAGGAGCACAAGTCCATGCTAGTGTTGTCTAATGCCAAGTGGTGAAAAAAAACTACTAGGTTTAATGACGCCAGAACACGTCACTAGCCTAGACCTCTCACATATGTGCATTAAGTTTCAATGCTTCCTTAGGTTGATTGAATTCATTTTAAGGTTGATCTTGAATTAATGTTGCAATTTCAAGGCCTTACCAAATGTGATCTTGAATTCCTAAATGCACACTACATGCAAAAGAACACAATTTCCGTTCAATGATGCTGACTAAGAGAAGGATAGGAATCTATGAGGAAGTAACAATCAATTGAAACATAAGAATAACTCCATTAATGAATCTAATACAACCAAGTCAGAAAATGAAAACTCTTCCCTAGTTCACTAAGAGCTAGTAATGCAAAATAACATTTTCATTTTCAATTTAGGTGAAAGAATGAAACTTTTGTCTTTTCAAAAGAATGAGGCACACAATGCAATGTTACACTAAAAATCAAAATAAACACTAGTTTTGAGTACTACGATTGTAACTATCTAAAAAAAAGATACCAATGCAATACAAACATAAAATTCACTCAAAACAAGGATGCACTCTTCCAAGCAAACAAAGAGCTTTCGAAACAATCCAACGAGCAATGTAATCTATGCTCGAATTGACAATTGGAGAGTCAAAAAAAAAAAAAAGTGATCATTCAACAAACCAAAGACACGAAGAATCGAGAGAAAGACTAACACAATCAGTCAGCAAATTGAAATGACAAAGATCAAAAGTGACTAAAACTTGACTCAAAAGGCTTAGTGAGGAGAGGGAAAAACAAACAGCACAAGGAAACTAGAAAGCCTAGGGCTACAAATTCCACTGATAAGATAACAGACAAACAACTGAGAAGATCGAGACTAAAAAATCAAAACAATCTCAATAGACCAATTGCAAGGAAAAAAACCAATCCAAAGCCAAGAAACACTGACAAAAACTCAGAAAAGAGGTCAAATCAAGTCCTACAAGATTCAACGCGACTGTTTAGCCATAATCCATGCTAAATAGGGGTTGGCTCACCTGTAACAAAAGAAACATGCACCAATCGACGTGATTGTTCAAGGAAAATCCACGCCAAGCTAGAAAACCATTGTAAAAAATAAAACCACTCTGCAGAGGTCAGAATTGACACTCTATAACTGAACAAGATGGTTGAAAACAATCAGAAAATTCAAGAAAACCAGAAAAATGATGAAACGACCAAATTTGACTCAACAAGCCAAACGCTCGACAAGCAATGAGAGATAACAAATGCACACTGGTCCCCAGTATGGTCGCCAAATTGTTGTGTAGGTAAATCCCCTCTGTGGACAGAGGCGATCCCTCTAGCCATAGGATGGTTCTAGCATCAAGAGAACATGCTAATGCGTTGATTACTAATTAATAAATGAAATTGAGTCGAGATAGATGTCATACCTTTGTTCCAACACAATTGTCATAGTTGTGGAAGCAGTCTCTTGATCTTTGTCCCGACACGTCGCGGTCCTTCAGCAGTGGTACTCAAATTCCTGCACAAGGGTCAGAGAATGATAGAAGTATACAAAAAAATATTTGCATTCATAACTATATAATTGTTTAAGGAGAATTAAACATATTGCACAAGACTAATCATATCAAAGCAAGATAGGAACCAAAACATTAGTCATGTATTAATTAAGAAGAGAGAAAGATTTTACAACCAAAATATCGTTGACGTTGCAGCCTCCTTCAGTGGGTCCAGTCAAAAAGAGTCTCGAGCATTCATCGGGGAATTGGACTTGGCGAGGCAATAAGCCTAGACTCTCTCTCAACAATAGTTCTCTCTGTGCTCTATCTCACACTAGCTATATCAGATTGTTCATCTATTCAACCATTTCATCTATTGTACAAAATGTTCAGCTAGTTGCATCTCTATGAGAGAGATGTATTTATAGGAGAGGAGGAGGAAGTTGGGATCCCTCAAATGGTGGAAGGGAGGCCTTATCCTTTGGGAGGTTGCTCAAAAGTAGGAAAAAAAAAGCCAATGAAAGATGTTCGACATTATTTAGTCGAACAACTCATGATGACTCCGCTCACGAAGTAGTTGGAAATGGAAACTCCACTTCTATATTTAAAAAAATTTCCAAAAAAAGCTCGACGCATGGAGTCCACTGAGACAGAGCACCAAGGGGTGCGGGGCCCAGTGTTAATTTATCTATGAGCATGAGGCCATAACTTCCTACCAGCGCTGACCCAAAATCATGTCTTTTTTATGGTTTTTTTGAGGAATAGTCAACAGAGGAAATGTTCTTCTCATGGCAAGGGATGCAATGACATTTTTTGCCAGGCATGACACTACATATAAGTCACATAAATTTTCCTCTAATGTGCGGGATAGGGATTGCAGAGACAGTGACAAAATTTTGTGTAACACACCTCTACACCATCCCCATGATTCTTAACATTCAATGGTCGCAACTTTATTGTAAAATGTTGATGAAATGCATGATGGGGGAAGGGGTCGGTCGTTAGCCCTAGCCCTTGGTCATTTTCTTTTCCACAAAACCATCGTAGGGAGCGATGAGGTTGGAGCTTGGGGATCATCCCCTATCCCATGGTCATGAAATGGCCAAAAATACCAAGCACTAAGGTTTAAGGGTGTTGGTGGAGGGGGTGAGGAAATTGGCCCTAGCCCTAGTTCCATTAGATACATATAACCATCGGTGGAGATGGGTCAGGGATATAGTGGTGGGGGTGGGATATTAGCCTTGACCCCAACCCTATGATCAGTATGTGACCGTAACTAATTGTAGAATGTCCGAAGAGGAGGGGGCGGGCGATTAGCTCGACCCCCAACCATATTGGCCATATGACTGAAGGTGAGGTTATAAATCTAAGCACATGGAGTTATTGGTCGCATTATCCATTTGATAAATTGCACTATTTTCTAAGTGAATCTCCATGGTGTTATCTTAATTTTTTTCTTAGCGGGTAGCATAAGGGTAGAAAATGTAGATCAGTTAACCAATTTCGATAGATTGTAGAAGATCTTGTAGAAAAACATTGGAGAGCCATAACTTGATGAGGTTTTGGCCTTTTTGAGCTAACCAAGAGCCCAAATAGGGGTTTTTGAAGCTTTTAAAGCCATTGGAAGCATTATTTTTTCATTATTAGCTCTATAAACCTATGTAATTACATATTTGAGCACATAATTGAAGAGTCCCGACATTGGAAGCTAGACCTAGAGACGTAGTGTAGGATGGGTGAACTTAGTTATGAATTGTTGTTTTGTGATGACGTGTATGGTTCATATATCTCTGTTTATTTTCCGAAAATTTATTTTTAAACACCAAAATTTATGTGCTTTTTCAACTTGATCCATTTCCCATAAGACATAAATTTACTTGCAAATTTTCAATAAATCTTCAAGTTTTTAAATATAGATCAGTTTGGTATTAGAGCAAAGGTTATGTTGAAGGTTTGATTTTGTTTGCAAGTGTTTTATGATTCTTACAAGGTTAAAGCTTCAAAGAGGAGAAGGAGTTCTTGAAGAACCAAATCCTCAAGTTGGTTCAAGGAAGTCAAAAACACCTCAAATGTCACTATGAATGGCACATGAAGAAGGACATTGGATGATGTCTAAAGATGAGGGATATTTAAAAAATTATTTCTTTGAAATGTATGAATGGTGAAATTTTTTTTTGAAGAAAGGAATACAAGGTATCAAGGAGAGAGGTCAAATCCACCAAAAGGTAATGGAGGAAATGGGAGTAAATCATTGACTCTACCTCTACCTTTTCCTCCTCCTTCACCTCCAACTTCACCTTCATTCTCTTCTACTTCAACCCATTCATATACTCCTCCAATATCTACAAAGGGACATGTTAAATCTCCTTTGTTAAAACTTGAAGTCAAATTTGAAGTGCATGTGTACAATGGAGAGGTGAATGCTGCAAATTTGGATAATTGGGTTTGTGAGATTGAAGTTTATTGCAAGATTCAAAGGATCAAATATGATGAGACAAAAATCCAACTTACTTCTCTACAATTATAAAGTGCATCTCTCATCTGGTGGGAAACGAGAACCCAAGAAGAATTAAAGAAAAGTGGTAAAATTATCTCTTCTTGGAATTATATTGGAGTTACATTAAGAAGAAAATTTTATCCATTAGCTTATATGAAAAAGGAAATTGTGGATTGGAAAAATTTAGGAAAAGCTAAAGGTCAAAGTGTTAAAAGCTATACACAAGAATTTAGAAGAAGGGCTTTAATTTTGGGTATCGGATTTATCTTCACAAGACACTATGCTTAAATTCATAGGTGGATTACATATCTATTTGAGACATATAGTTCCCATGTTTAACCCCACCAATCTAGATTGGTTATGTGTTCAGGAAACTCATTTAGAAGGAAGAGGTAAAAATGTTCCTCAAGAGAATAGCAAGAAGCCACTCAAGTCCGGAGACAAAGGAAAGGGGAAAAAGAATGCTTCCGTCAAGAAAGAGGGAGAAATACACACATGCAAACATTGCTAAAAATAAGGCCATGATGAAGACCATTGTTGGAAATAACACCCAGAGTTAAGACCAAAAAATTTAACAACAAGGGGAAATAAAATATTTTTGCAACAACTCAACAAGATATAGGATTTTATTCTCATGATGAAGCCAAAATCATAGCCATGTGATTGGAAGGTAAGGATTATATTGCAAGTACTAGTTATTCTAGCAAGTCCATTCAAACTAAAAAAGATAAAGAAATAATTGAGATTTTCCATATTATAGTCATCTCAAAACATAACAAAGTAGATACTTTGTTTGATAGTGGATCCCAAGCCAACCTTATTTCAAAAGCCATTGTCAAGAAACTAAATTTGGAAAATATACCTCATCCTAAACCTTATCCTTTGGGTTGGTTATGTGAAAATGGAAAATTTCAATTGACAAGAAAACACAAACTTAAATTTGCCATCACTGTAAACTTTATTGATGAGGTGGAGCTTGATGTTGTTCCACTTGACATATGCGGTATTGTTTTGGGGAGTCCATAATTATATGACATGAAATCCATATTTTATCATGATGAAAAAAATATCATTTGTTTTAATATGGAATTGAGTATATTGTTAGAGTACATCTCAAGAAAATGAATTTTTCTCCTGTAAGTGCTGGACAAATGAAGAGGCTTGTAGATGTTAGTATGAATTGTGTATTTTTTATTATCAAAACCAAAGGTAATTCTAAATTGGAAGCCTTTCGAGGATGTGATGTAAAAACAAAACATGATTTGATTGAATTTGTCAACACATATGATAATATTTTTCAAGAACCTGAAGGATTTCCTCCCAAAGGAGGAGTCCAGCATGAGATTCAATTGTAACAAGATGCACCTCTTCCAAATATTGGAATGTATAGAATATGAGTTATGGAGAATGCAAAAATTAAGAAGAAAAACCAAGAGTTACTTAACAGAGGTGTCATTAGACCAATTACATTTCCTTGTGGGTCACTTTTTTTTTGGGTTCCAAAGAAGGATAGTACATGGTGCATGTGTGTGGAATTTAGAGATTTGATAAAAATCACAGTAAATAATCATTATCCTCTTCCTAGTATTGATGATTTACTAGATCAATTGAAGGATGTAGTTTATTTCACTAAGTTGGACTTGAGAAGTGGTTATCATGAGAACAAGATCGTTGAATGTTATATTTGGAAGATTGTCTTAAAAACAAAACATGGTTTGTTTGAATGGTTGGTTATGAAATTTGGGATTTGTAATGCACCTGCAACATTCATGAGAGTTATCAATGATGTATTGAGATCATTCCTTGATTATTTTGTTATAGTCCACTTAAATGATATTATGATTTTTAGTAAGACTCGTGAAGATCATGTCGAACATGTTAAGAAACTTTTAGATTTCTTAAAGAAATAAAGATTCTATTTAAATATGTCTAAGTGTGAATTTGGGAAAACCTCTTTAGTTTATTTGGGTCATATTTTTGGACGAGGTGAGTTGAATATTCATCCCTCAAATTTTGAATTCATTTTGAATTAGCGTAAGCCAATAATGTAACAGAGGTTAGAAGATTTTTGGGAACATCTCAATATTGGAGAAATTTTATTGCTAACTTCTCACCTATTGTACCTCCATTAAATGCTTTGACAAGTGTGAAACAAGTTTTTCAGTGGGGAGAAAAGAAACAAAAATCTTTTGATACATTGAAAAAGAAAATCAATACAACACCAATTCTTACACTTCCATATTTTAAGTATCCATTTGAAATTCAAACTAATGCAAGTGACTATGTTATGGGAGAGGTTTTGATGCAACATGGTAAGCCTATCTGTTATCACTATGAAATATTTACCAAATTCAGTAATTAAGTATCCAACATATGACAAAGAGTTGTATGATTTGGTGCAAAGTGTGAAGAAATGGAAACATTATTTGATGGGTAAGAAAACAATTATTCACACTGATCATCAACCTTTGAAATATTTGCAATCACAAACCAAGCTACAAAAAGTGAGAAATTTTAGGTGAATGGGTTTTCTACAACAATTCCATTTGGTAATCAGGTATAAGAAAGGTATCTATCACAAAGTTGTTGATATGTTATCTAGACCGATTGTTAGTGCATCTCTCATTCTTAAGAATAATTCTATCATGCATGACAACTATGTTGAACAATATGCTAAATATGAAGATTTCAAATATGTATATGCAACTTTGTGTCAAGGAAACCAACTAGAAGAATTGGATTATCATGTTTAAGATAAATTGTTGTAGCATCTTGGCAAGTTATGTGTTCCAACAGGGTGAAAGAGTCAACATCATAAGGGAAGGGCATACTTCTCTTATTATTGGCCACTTTGGTGTAGGAAAAATAGTGGAAAAACTATGAAGGTATTTTTATTGGTCTCATATGAATGAAAGTGTATCATGATATGTAAAAGGATGTTCCATATGTGCTACTAGTAATTCTAGCAATAGAAAGTTGGGATTGTATACTCCACTTACGGCTCCTTCCTGTCCTTGGGAAATTATTTCTATGGATTTTGTGGGAGGAATACATATGTCTCAGAAATTTCATGGTTATCTTTATGTTGTTGTGGATCGTTTCAGCAAAATGTGTATTTTGATGCCTTTCAAAAAGAAGGGTACAGTTGAACATACCGCACATATGTTTGTTTAAAATGTATGGGTGAATTTTGGGTCTCCCACTTCTATTATTTATGATAGAGATTCTCAACTTTTCCAAAAAATTTGGTTATGTTTATGGGGACTCATGGAAACCAATTTGAAGAAGAGAACAACATTTCATCCACAAACCAGTGGCCAAACAGAAGTGGTGAATAGAATAGTAGTACATCTACTTCGTGGTTATTGCAATAAACATCCTAAACTTTGGGATGCACATTTTCACTTAATTTAACATACTTACAATAGGTCCAAGCATTCTTCTACTCAAACATACCCATTTGAAGCATGTTTGTGATATTTAACAAAATCTCCCTTAGATTTTATCTTTGGAAAATATGTTGTAATTGAAGGACACAATGAGATAAGGTGATTTGATTAAATTATGTTAGTAATGTTGTGCTAATTCTTATTTCATATTTTAAAACAAATTCCTTTCATGTGATTAAGGATTCAAGCTCTCTTGCAAGTTAACTGAGTCTCATGAGTGGTTTTTATGTTAATTTCATGAACACTTTAACATAAAAGAAAATATTGAACAACAAAAATAAAATGTATAGTACATCACCATTCAACTCATCAACATAGGGATTTGATGAAGGAGTCCACCCCTCCTGGGCTACATCTCCTTGGTCCAACTTCCATGGCTTGGGCCTCTATATTATGCTCAGTTTTGAAAAATGATGTGTTTACAATGCTTTTCTAATCCTGAAACATGTTTCATTGAGTCCTGAACACTCAAAAATGGTACATGGGCCTCTTTCTGCTGCTGATTTGGTCAAAAACTGAATGGGTTATGACCTCTCCCAGTTTCCCCACAATTTGATCCGCAAATTGCACAAAATCTGGGCTGGTCCTACAAATCTACCGAGAATTTCGCAAACTATCCTACAATTTCGCTAACCAGCGACACAAATTGTGGGATGTTAATTTCTTTAATAATGCTTATTAACTGGATTATTGCTAATCAAACCCGCATTAGTTGTTAATTAAGTCTAGCTTAAAATTTTAATAGTGAACTTAAGTTTAGTGCCTCTTGTTCTCTGCCTATGGTCCGAGGTATAGGTCATATGGTGGTTCATTTTGGGGGTTGGCCTCCACTCCCCCCCAATGGCACATTATATAAAATTTATATATAAGTGGCGCTCATATGATACCAAGGAACAATGTGTAGGGGGAGTGGTAAATGGATTGGCTTGTGGTTAGGAGGTCATGGAATCGAACCCCAACGCCTCTACTCAGACTTTTGCAAACCTTTTGGTGCCATGCGGGCTGCGACATGGCGACCTCTAGCCCTATCATGTGAAATCTTGTGATTGGTTGCCTTCAACAACCCAAAACCAAACCAAAAATTTCCAAGTGGTCCTATAGAATCGTGCCACTTGGCACCCATCCATTCACCGAAGAAAGGAGTTGACCAACCCATTAACCTACCCTATCACCCTGTCACATAGGCATGCCCACTCAGCAGTACGACCTGCTAATTGGGTCTATATACACAACTTTTTGCCAAATTTCCTTGTTTAGGAAAATAGACAGAACGTGTTTCTAAAGCCATACTGAGTCCATTTCGTTCAAAATAAGTTGCACCAGATTTAGAACAATGAGAACTACATGTTCATTTAGGTTCTGTGTCATTCTGGGAACTTTTATTTTTTAGCATAACTCTCAACACCTGATCATTCCTCCCCACTTGAAGGTTTTGGACCCTCAAATATCATATTCAGTTGTTTAACAAGTGAGGGTACATTTTCATCATGTTCCCAATTTCAATCCATTTGTCTTTTGAAGGATTTGTTACTTTAAGCCCCACTCGAAGATAGTCAAAACTTCCTCCTTTCGATGTCCTTGTTCTTTCGTCAAGTATGGTGTCTTTCTGAAGCTCATTAAAGAGTTCTGGAGAAAATTATTCAATAGATGGAAGTTGAAAATTCTCTCATTGATCTTCAATCAAAGGAGGCTCATACAATATTAGATTCTGAACATTAACAATAGATTAAAGTTGCATGTATGAAGACAAATCAAGCTTGAAGGCATTGTTACCAATATTTTCCAGAATTTTAAAAGGACCATAACATATTGGTTTTAGCTTTGTACCTTCTCCTTGAAGCCTCTCCTTGCTAATTTGAAGCCAAAATTCATCACCAACTTGAAACTTATGATCCACATGATGTTTTTCATGTCTGGGTTTGTACTTTTCTTGACTTTTTTCTAGTTTACCTTGGACTATTTGATGGATCAACTGAATTTTCTCTATGAATTTCTTTGCTTTATCTATGTCGCTATGGCCATCTATAGCCACATTTTTTCCAAAATTAAAATCTAATGGTGGTTTTGGCTAGTATTGAAGACATGCCTCAAATCGTGATGTTTGTGTAGAGGAGTGCTTTGCATGGTTGTAAGCATGTTGAATGTATTGCAACAGTTCATACCACAACTTAGGATGTTTGCTGCAATATCCTTGAAGAATATGAATGATTTTTTGATTGACCACTTTGGTTTAACCATATATTTGTGGATGAAAGTTTGTTCTATTATTCAACTTAGTGTCCATCAAGTACCACAAACTTGACCAAAATTCCCAACAAATCGACAATCTCGATCACTTACAATAGATGTAGGCAACCCAAAATGAACCCAAACATTTTGAAAGAAAAGATGATTTTTTTGTTCATTTGTGACTTTCTTTTTACATGGCATCAATATACACATCTTCCTAAACCTATCCACAACTACATAAAAATACTCATGAACTATTTCTGACAAACGAATACCTCCTACAAAATCCATAGAAATACTCTCCCATGGATGTGAAGGAACCGAAAGTGGTTTGTACAATCCCAATTTCCTATTACTAGGATTACTGACTACACACAATGAACAACCTTTAATGAAACATGACACACTTTCAAGCATATGAGGCCAAGATTTTCCACTATTTTTCTTACACCAAAATGTCCAGCAATAAGAGAAGTGTGTGCTTCCCTTATGACATTCACTCTCTCACCATATGGAATACAAAGCTTTCCCAAATGATACAACAAGTTATTATGTACATGGTAATCCAATTCCTCAACTTGGTGACCTTCACTCACGTTCGCATAAACATCTTCAAAGTCAATATCAAATTCAATTGCTCAACATAACTTTCATGTAAAATAGAAGTATTCTAGAGTAAAGTAGTTGCATTAATAATAGACCTAGAAAGAATATCAACAACCTTGTTGTATATACCTTTCTTATACTTGATGACCAAATGGATATTTTGTAAGAAACCCATCCATCAAAAGCGCCTTGACTATTTCAACTTAGTTTGTGATTGCAAGTATTGCAATGGTTGGTGGTCGGTGTGAATGATGGTTTCCTTTCCCATCAAATAGTGTTTCCACTTCTTCACACTTTAAACCAATGCATATAGATCCTTGTCATAAGTAGGATAGTTTATCAAAACACCATTGAAAATTCCAGAATTAAATGAAATGGGTTGACCATGTTGTAAGAGGACTGCACCCATGGCATAGTCACCACATTGGTTTGAATCTCAAAGGGCTATCTCAAGTATGGTAGTGCTAGTATTGGGGTTGAACTGATCTTCTCTTTCAGAGCATCAAATTATTTTTTTTGCTTTCCTCCCCACTCGAAGACCTTTTTAACACTAGTCAATGCATGTAATGGAGTTGGAATAGAAGAAACATTAGCAATGAAGTTCCTCCAATATTGTGCTACTCCTAGAACACTTCTTACCTCAGTTGATTGTCTTGAGTGTTTTCCAATTCACAATGACCTAAAACTTAGAGGGGTCTATCTTAAACTCACCTCCTCCAACAATATGTCCCAAATACACTAAATAATTTTTACCAAATTCACATTTTGACATCTTCAAAAACAATTATTTTTTTAAGACAAAAAGGAAATTTATTACATGCATGACATGTTCATCTCGTGATTTGTTGAATATGAAAATATCATCTAAGTATACAATGGAAAACTCATCAAGAAATGGTCTTAACACATCATTCATAATTCTCATGAAAAATTTTGGAGAGTTGCAAAGACCAAAAGGCATAACAAGTCACTCAAACAATCCTTCTTTAGTTTTAAATGTGGTCTTCCATATTTACTATTCAGCTATTCTAACTTGATGATAACCACTTCTTAAATCTAACTTACTAAAATATTTTTTATACCTCAATTGATCGAGAAAGTAATCTATTACTGGGAGTGGATAATGATTATTTACCATGGTTTTGTTTAGTGCACGAAAATCCACACACATGCGCCATGTTCTATCCTTCTTGGGAACCGACACAATCAGTGAACCACATGGTGTGGTAGATGGACAAATGATCCATTTATTCAACAACTCTTGTATTTACTTCTTGATTTTTGCACTTTCAATTATCGACATGCGATACATGCCAATATTATGGAGTGGACAATCCTGATGCAACTATATCTCATGTTGGTTTCCCCTCTTGGGAGGTAACCCCTTCATTTCCTGAATCATCTCACCATGTTGACTTACCACATCAAAAAAATAAGATTTTAATTTATCATCACAACCTTCAAAAGTTTCATATTCCATATCATTCTTTTGTTTGATCATAATAAGCACAAAGTCTTTTCTTCAATTTACTAGTCTTTTCATTTGCTGAGAAATAACTAAAGAGAGGTTTAGCTTTTTGCGATGAGCTCTCACAATATATTCCACTCCATCTTTGAAAAAGTGGTACTTATTCTCATGGCGATATAATATTTCTTTCCTATCCTAGAGATAAGGACTACCCAAAACAATTCCTAATATGTCAAATGGTACAACATCTAAATCAACTTCATCAATAAATTTTGTGGTGATTGCAAACCGAAAAATACATTTTATTGTAAACTATAAATTTGTATCCTTAGTGATCCAACCTAGAGGATATGGCTTGTGATGAGGTATAGTTTCAAGATTAAGTTTCTTGACTAAGTCTTCAGATATTAAGTTTTCTTGAGACCCACTATCAAATAGTGTGTCAATTTTTATATGTTTTGAGGCAACTCTTGCATGAAACAACTCTATTCTTGTTTTTCCTCTTGGAGTGTTATTGTGACAATTTGATGAACTAGTATTTGCTATGGCTTATTTTCCCTTTGTGACCATGTCTGCAATTTTAGCCTCATCACCTGAGTCAGATCCACGATCATGTTGTGTGGTATAAATTGTCTTTTGTTTCCCCTTGTTGTTGAATTTCTTAGGCCTCAATTATGGATGAAGCTTTTAGTAGTGGGCTTCATCGTGACCCTCTTTGGAAAAGTGTTTAAATGTGGTTTTATCCCCTTATTTTTTTATGGATTAATTTTTCTTTTGTTTTCCTTTGAAATCCTTTCCTTTTTCACCACCCTTAAATGGTTTATTTTTACCCTCTTCTAGTACATTTTTCCCTCTTGCCTTAAGGCATGTAGCTTGCACAAAAACCTCATCTAGACTAGTGGGATTAAGCATGAGGATGGTATGATTAGGATAGCTTTGTACACCCTCTATATACTTCAACAAGGTATCTTGAGAATTCAAATCAACACATAACATAAGATATTTTTTTCTAAATTATTGGGTGTAATATTCCACACTTTGACCTTTCAATTTTCTAAAGTTTTACTAGTTCATAATGGCCTTTTGCATGTATGCTATAGTGTATAATTTACTTTTAATTGAAGCAATTAAGTTAGGCAAAGAAATTGATATCTTACCATGTTTTTTAATCTCATCTTGTGTCCTTGCTTCCCACCATTCAAGTGCTACACCCTCCATTCTCAACGAAGCCAATTGAATATTTATCTCATCCTCTTGAAGGTTCTGAATTCTGCAATAAACCTCTATCTGACAAAAAAAAATTATTCAGATTCTCTGCATTCACTTCACCATTATACATCAATAGCTCAAATTTAACATCAAGTAAGGGTGATGTACCAGTTCCTTTTGAAGTATGTGTATAAAAATGTGGAAGGGTTCTGGTAGTGGAAGATGATGAAGAGGAAGGTGAAGATGGTGGTGAGGTTTATGGTGGAGTGGATGGTGGTTTATCACCATCTCCATGACCTCCTCCTCCTAGAGAACCCTCTCCTCTAGGAGGCCTAGAAATTTCTCCCTGAATCCGTAAATTCCTTTCCTCGTAGAGGACCTTTACCATCTCTGTCATATCAAAAAATGCCTTCTTTAATGCTCTCTCCTCTTCTATCATGGTAGGTTCTCCTTCATGATACCTGATCACTGGAGACTCAACTTCAATTTGAGGATGTGTTGGTGTTGAAGACATTGGAAACCTTTCCCTTCTTCCTCTTGACCCAATTGTAGGGCATTCAACCAGCTTCCCTTCTCCTCTTTTGAGTTTTAACCTTGCAAGCATGACACAAATTTGCAAAAAATTAGATCTCTTCTTGCACAAATAAGCCTGGTTCTGATACCAAAATGATCAAATTAAGGTATGTTATTAATGTTGTGCTAATTCATCTTTCATATTTTAAAACAATTTTTTTTCATGTGCTTAAGGATTCAAGTTCTCTTGCAAGTTAACTGAGTCTCATGAATTGCTTTTAGGTTAATTTTATGAAAAAATTAACATAAAAACAAATACTAAACAAAAGAAATAAAATGTATAGTACATAAAAATAGGGATTTGATGAAGGGGTTCACCCCTCCTGGGATACATCTCCTTGGTCCAACTTCCATGGCTTAGGCCTCTATATTATGCTCAAATTTTAAAAATGATGTACTTGCAATGATTTTCTGCTCCTGAAACTTGTTTCATTGAGTCCAAAACACTCAAAAATGATACCTTAGACTCTTTATGCTCCTAATTTGGTCCAAAAATGGTTGAGTTATGACCTCTCCTAGTTTTCCCACAATTCGCTCCACAAATTGCACAAAATTTGGGCCGGTCCTACAAATCCATCCATAATTTGACAAACTTTCCTACAATTTCCCTGACCGGAGATGCAAATTATGGGACGGTTAATTTGTTTAATAACTCCTATAAATCATACTAGCACTAATTAAACCCGCATTAGGTGTTAATTAAGCGGAGAGTAAAATTTTAGTAGTGCGCTTAAGGTTAGTGCCTCATACGCTCCACCTATGGTCCGAGGTATAGGTAATATGGTAGTTCATTTTGGGGGATGGCCCACATAGCTAGCCCCCACTCCCCTGCAATGGTGCATTATATAAAATTTAAATATAAGTGGCGCTCATATGATATCAAGGAACAATGTGTAGGCAAAGTGGTAAATTGCTTGGCTTATGGTTAGGATATTGCAGGGTCGAACCCCGGTGCCTCCGCCCAAACTATTGCAAACCTTTTGGTGGCCCGCGAGCTGCCATGTGGAAGCCTTCGGCCCTGGCACGTGGTAGCTTGTGATTGGATGCCTTCAACAACCCAAAACCAAATCAAAACTTGCCACTTGGTCCTGTAGAATCATTCCGCTTGGCACCCATCCTTTCGTCGAATAAAGGAGTTGACCAGCACGTTGACCAACCCTATCAGCATGTCACATAGGCATGCCTAGTCAACATTACGGACTGCTTACTAGGTCTGTTCACACAATTTTTTTCCAAATTTGACTATTTAGGAAAATAGAGAGAACACGTTTTTTAATCCATATAGAGTCCATTTCGTGCGAAACGAGTTGCACCAGATTCATAATGATGAGAACTACGCATTCATTCAGGTTTCGTGTGATTCTGAGAACTTTTATTTTTTACCATAATTCTGAACACCTAATCATAAGGCTAGGCACTTGATTAAACAAGTTCATTTGGTGCATCAAATGGAACAAGAAAATCTGGTAAAGAGTTAAGACAAGTACAAGACAAGACATGATAATTATCGTGATGACCACAACTTTCTGGTGGGAGATGAAGTTTGGCTTTGCATTAGCAAGTAAATTCTTTAAGGAAAAGGTAAAAAAATCAAACCAATCAGATATGGTCCCTTTAAAATCTTGGAAAAGATTGGTAATAATGATTTACGTCTAGATTGGCCTCCATATATGCAAGTTTATGTAGTTTTTAATGTCGATAACTTGATATTATATGAGCCTCCTTGAAGATCAAGGATTGAATGTTCATATTCCAACAAAAAAAAATGTATCTCCTGAATATCTTGAAGAATTGCAACAAGATACCATTCTTGATAGAAAAACAGGGACTTCACGATGAGGTAATGTGCAGTACGTTTGAGTGGGGCTCAAGGGATGTAATCCAAGTACGACCAAATTGATTAATATTGGAGGAATGAGGGAGATGTACCCTCACCTATATATTGACTGAAAATAATCTTTTGGTGCTCCAAAAGCTTCGAGTGGGGAGGAATGATCCAGGGGATTAGAAAAGTGCTCAAAAATGAATATTCTCAAAAGTTCCTGAAACCAATGTTAGGTCATAGTGCTCATCATTCTGAATCCAATTCCACTTGAATCATTAAAAACTGATATTGTATGCTTAATTGATGATGTTTTAATCGTTTGGCTCAATAGCTATAAAAAATTGCATGTATGCAGAATCGACTGTTGACTGGGCAGTCTGTACTGCTGATGTCAACATCCCCACTTGGCGTACAATCAAGAGAAATACCAATGTGTCCTCCACAAGTATCACTTTATTATTTGTCCACTTGATAGTATTTGATTGGTTGTAGTTTTTGTTTTTGAACCAATTAGAAGTTGCCACGTGACCCAACCAGAGGTTGCGACATGGCACGTCATGGTTGGGTAAAATTTTATTATTTGGCCCATAGGCTTCATTGGAGTCAAACCTGTTTTCTGCCACAGAATATCATTGAGATCCACCACTACACCATTTGCATGATTCTTAACATAAAATGGTCACTACTTATTGTTAAATGTTGATGAAATGCGTCATGGAGGAACATGTCGAGCATTAACCCTAGCTCCTGGTCATTTAAGCTTACAGAAAGCTGTGTTAGAGGAGCGACGAGGTTGCGGCTCGGGGATCAGCCCTTAACACATGGTCATCAAATGGCCAACAATATCGAGCGCTAAGGTTTAAGGGTGTTGGCAGAGGGGGCGGGGAACTTCGCCTTAGCACTGGTTCCATTAGATAAATATAACCACTAGCAGAGATGGGTCAGGGCTATAGTGGTAGGGGTGAGATATTAGACTTGGATCCCATCCCTATGATCAACACGTGGTTGTAACTAATTTTTGGAGGTGTGGAGTGGCCAGGGTAGATGGTTAGCCTGACCCCAAGCATACTGGCCCTATGACCGAATGTAGGGCTGAAAATATGGGTGTGTGGAGTTATTTGTCAAATTATCCATTCAGCAAATTGCATGATTCTTGGTGCGAATCTCACCGGCGTGAGGAGAATTTGTCACTTGGCGAGAAGCAAAAGGGCGTAAAATGTAGATCAGTTAACCAATTTTAACAGATTGAAGAATAATTAGCAGAAAAACTTTGGAGAGGCATAACTTGATAATTTTTTTCCCTTTTTGAGCCCATTAAGAGTTGAGATAGGGATTTCTGGGCCCTCTGAAGCCATTGGAAGCATCAATTTTTCATTATGAGCATTGTAAACAAACATAATTACATATTTAAGAACATAATTAAAGAGACACAACATTGGAAGTTGGACCCGGAGACATATCCTAGGAGGGGTGAACTTCGTTATCAATTGTTATTCTATGATGCTACGTATGACTCATTTGTCTTCATTTATTTTCTGCAAACTGAGTTTTAAACACTAAAATTTATGTGTTTTTGCAACTTGATCCATTGCCCATAAGACATAAAATTACCTTCAAATTTTCAATAAACCTTCAAGTTTTTAAATATATATCAACATATCCTTGATTATGAACATTTTTGGTAAAACACTATATTTTCCTATCACTTGTAAGTGTCACTTTGAGAATGTTTTACTATGTTTCGTCTTTTAATGAAAGCTATCGTTTATTTTCCCCATTCTTAGTTCCTAACATGGAGTTGAAGTGGAATATTTTGGTGTTATCGATGACTTCTTCAGTGCAACAATACACCATAATGATTATTGGGTTATGTACTTCTGTTGAGAAGTAACATTTTCTGCATTTCTTATTATCATAGGGATAACCGAGATGGAAAATCATCCTCGTAGCATCTTAAATAATGTAGATTCATCACTCTCAAAATCCATGATTCTTTTAGTTATTTTAACTTGGTCTGTATTAGTTTATCATAAGCTAGTTATGACATTGAGAAAGAGGAATTACTAAGTCCATGAAGTCTATTTTGAAACTTAATTCGTAGAAGGTGATGATTAGGTAGAGTTCTTGAAGTATGATGATCACAAACCTTGATTAAAATGAAGCAGGAATAAGAATATTAAGTTTGACCTTACCACGGTTAAGTAGGTTATCTACAAGATATGAAATTAGAAGAAATAGAATTATGATCTTCTGACATACATGTATAGATGATTCAGAGTCAAGGTAATAGAATTATGATCTTTTGACATACATGTATAGATGATTCAGAGTCAAGGTATTAGAAAAATAGACAAATGTTTTTAGAGATTTTCTTAAAGGATGAATCCACTTAAGTGTGGGATCGTCGTGTTGGTGTACGATGGTTTGAATTGAAAAAGCTTTTAACGCCAAATTGCTAAGCTTCCTGGACTTTAGCAACATTCTTCCTTAATTCCCTTCCTTCATGTGCTTGCATTAGCCTTCTCACCATTTCCTCTATCTCAATAGGCCATACCAAACCATTTTCATCAGCTTTACTCTCTAAATGCATCCATACATTCCATATATCCATTGAGAACCTCTATATCCATGCCCACATTCCATATATCCGTTGAAAACCTGCAGTTGAGAAACTTTTCTGACCAGTACGTCCACGGAATCATGGGGACACCCATGCTGATACTTAGAATGGTGGAGTTCCAATCATTTTGGATAACTCATATAAGCTAATCCCATTGAGTTGATGTAATTAGAGCTCACGTATTTGGCATATTTCACCATTACGGTTATGTTGTTGGCATCGAACCATATACATATCACGTAGTTAAGACAGGTTTACTTAGTAAGATCTATTGGAGTCCATTGCTGTAACTATTACCTTTTGCTAACATCGATCATTTCTGGTTCCACAAACCATCATGATCATCAATCACCTTTCCTTCTCCATGCCCTCCCTTTAAGCTCCCGCAGGGACAGGCTGTCGTGCAACTTTCCTGGTTTATTTTTAAAGTGGGTTCTCGTCCATGAAAATAGTTCTCATTGAATAATATTATTGGCCACTTTTATGATTAATCGATTGGGAAAATAGAATTTAAAAGGAATATCATTTTACAGTCTGTAAATGCCATTTGAGAAAGTGAATTCTCTGGAAACGAGTTTGATTCCATGAGGCATCATTGCGCACGGCATCCTAGGAAATCCTCGTAGTTAAAATTATCCAATTTGACCGAAAATTTAAAACGAATGTAAATATTTATGAACATTGATCTATTTTAGTATCATGTTTAATTAATATCTAATTATAATATCTATTTCACGCTCATGTGTAACAAATATTTAATTATAATTATTAGTGTTTAACACTAAGCTTTTAATTAATTAAATTATAACAAATTAGGGAGGTTGAAAAATCAATGTAAGTATAATAAATTAAAGGATTTTAAAAAAAATAGAAATGGTTAAAAAAAGATTATTTAATATTGAAGTCAAGTTGGGCCGGGACCAAATCAACCATCAATACAAGATTATTGACAAGCTTCCTATTACATGATGGGAAATATTTTAAGGGATGCAAATTTGTGAAGGATTTCCATCGTTTATGCTGAGATCACCTTGTGGGAGAAGGCAACCTTTGTTTGCATAACTATCTGCTTCTTTGTTTGAGTCTCTGAGAATGTGGAAGCATTGAAAAGCAGAGAAGTCCAGCAAGATAAACTTCATCCTATGGAGGATCTTATTTAGGACCGCATCGTTGAACTGATCTTTCGAATGTAACTTTCTTATCAAAATTTCAAAGTCTCCAGAGGCTTGCAATTCTCTGATGCCTTTCTCTCGAGTGATTTGACATGCTTTTTGTAGTCCAAGGATTTCTGCTTGGTTGTTTGTTCGCTGCCCTAAACACTAGCTGAAACTGTCTCTTCTTGTGTCATCTGGAGAGTAAAGAATGCATGTTGCACCAGTTGTTTTGAGGTTTCCTTTGGAGGCTCCATCAAATAAAATCGTTGGTTTACCCTGCTTTCTCCACCAAATTTGAAATATTTCATCTGTGTCCCTTAATCGCCACCCAGGTTTGGTTGGAGTTTTAGCCGCGATTTGAATTCTATCCTCGAAGACGAAGGTCCCCAACCATTTCCTTTACTCAAGGAGGAGAGAGATGTCGGGTTTGAGGGTTTGGTTACTCATTGCTTCAAAGAGGAGGGCTTCAGATTTGGCAACTACTGTAGAGGGAGGCCATGAAGAGTTATTGAAGATTTGATCATTCCTGGCAAGCCATATTTTCCAACATATGTACTTGGGGATGGTGTGCCAAACCCGAGACCAAAGGACCTTGCTGGAGATGGCCTAAGGGTAACGCTCCTTCCATGAGGAATAAAAATCCACCACTGAGATTTGGGAAGGAGTAGCAATGTTGAGACCATGAAGGGTAAGTGTCCAGACTTCCTTGGCGAAAGGACAATCCACAAAGAGGTGGTCTGAGGTTTCAAGAGCATTCTTGCAGAGGGCACATCTATGAGGCCCTGCGATACTTCTTTTCAAGAGGTTTTCACCTGTTAAGATCTTTTTGTGCATTAGCATCCAAAGGAAGAAATTTATTTTGGGGAGGCCCATGGGATCTCACACCTGGGGCCAAAAGCTAGCTGGAAGAATCCTTTCACGCTATGGTTGCAGAAGAAAAAAACCCCTTGCAATAGAATAGGTACCAGAGGAGCCCCAACCCCATGAATCAGTTGCAAGCTTATGAACCGAGGAAACGTCCCTTAACTCTGTTTTGAGAATTTCTAGTTGCTATAGTAAGTGCTCCGAGATATTGGGGAAGTCCCATGAAATCCAGCTTCCTGTCTCATCCCACTCTGAAATTTCATCAATTGTTTGGATTCCTCCCTCTGTCATCCACTCCCGAATCTCAGTGAGGACAACATAATTGACAACAGGCAGATGGGCCATAATGTTGTTTGTCCATAATTTCACTTTTCTCCCATTGCCAGGGATGCGATAAAGATGACTCTGGAAGAAATCGATGCCTCTCCTACATAAATTCCAAATCAGCGTACCTTTCTTATTTCTGTCTGCCTAAGTGATGTGTCTTTTATATATTTTTTCCTAAGCATGCGGCTAACAAGGTGATTGGGTTCAATGTGGAGCTTCCAGAGAATTTTACGTCTGAGGGAGATGTTGGCATGGGCAGGATCCCGAATCTGGAGCCCTCCATCACAAATTGATCATTCCGTAGTGTCCCAGATAACTAAATGAAACTTTCAGTGATTCCCCTTTCCACCTTGCTAGAAAAAATCGTGCAACATCTTGGAGATATGCTCAGAAATATATTTAGGTGCCAGCAGGAAAGAAGCCTAATAAATTGGAAGAGAAAAAAACAAGGATTCTATAAGGGTGAGCTTTCCACCATTTGTAAGCTATTGGCCTCCCCAGAAATCAATTTTTGATTTGATTTTGCTAATCACTTCACCCCACAGAGAATCTCTGTTGATTCCAAGAGTTATTGAAAATCCTATATAATTTATTTTGTCCCATCTAGCATATCCTGTGAAGCCCAGGATGTGTGCCACTCTCTGAATTTCGTGCTCATGAGAATTCCAACCGTAGAATTCACTCTTGTTGTAATTTATAAGTGCTCCAGAGATGTTGTAGTAACCTTGAAGGGTGGCTTTGAAGGAGATGTCAATTCTGTTGGAGACTCCACCAAGCAGCAAGGAATCATCTGCAAAAATGGCATGGTTGATCGACTCCAGCCCATTCGTATTTCGAAGACCAGGAGCAGTCCCTGCTTCCTTATCAACCGCCAGCTTCCTACTAAGTGTATCGACCATGAGGATGTACAAGAAAGGGGAGAGAGAGAAGCCTTACCTCAATCCCCTCATGGCTTGAAAGTAGTTGGTTGGTCTCCCATTGACTAGTAGATAAATCCAAGGCTTGTCAGTGCAAGCTTTGATCAAATTGACAAATTCTTGGGAAAACCCATAGAAGAGGATCACCCTATGGATGAAGGACAAATTAACCCTATCAAAGGCATTAGCCATATCCATCTTGACCAGCATACCTTTCTCCTTTCTTTGATTGCTAGAGTGCATAGTTTCCTGCACCTGAATGACATTGTCCAATATATGTCTGCCTTTAACAAACCCCCCTTGCAAGATGGAGATGAGGCTTCTGAGGAATGATTTGATTCTATTGCCAAGGAATTTAGCAATGATTTTATATGAGGCATTACAAAGGGAGATGGGCCTAAATCTCCCAAAGGAGCTAGGATTTTTTTCTTTCAGAATTAGTGCAAGGAAGGTAGAATTAGCATTAACCCCCACCTTTGATTTTTGCAGAAACCCTTTATTCATTCTTACCAGATCGACTTTGATGATTTCACAGCAGATCCTGTAGAAATGGATTGAGAACCCATCAGGTCCAGGTGCTTTATCAGGTTCCATTAACCATATAACATTGTTGATTTATTCCTCATAAAATTGTTTTGTGAGAGCTGTGTTGTCATCTCTGTTTACCAATGAGGGAATGCTGTTGAGAAATTCTAAGATGTCCTCTTCATTGCCTTCATTTCCTTTGTTGTATAGGTTTTTGAAATGAGTGATAGCAGCAACTTTAATTTGTTTATTGCCTTTGCAGATCACCCCTTCAGAGGTAGTGATTTCCGAGATGTGGTTGCGGGAGAGGCGAGCTCTGAATTGGTGATGGAAATAGGAGGTGTTTCTATCTCCAGATTTCAGCCATTTACTACATGACTTAATTCGCCACTAGTCCTCTTCAATGCAGAAGGAGCGATAAGAGTTGCATTGGGCAGTTTGTTCTTTTGCCAGTTCTGCAGAGGTAATGTATTTGGTATCCAATTCCATTTGTCGGTCTTCCAATAGCTGGACTGCTTCCTTTCTATGACTTTTAGGAGTGATGGAAGGCTTTTTGATCCAGTCCCTAAGTTCTTGCTTTGTGGCCTTTAACCTCTACTCGTACACATAACTAGGTGAAACTGTGACATATGTGGACCAAGCCATTCAAACAGTGTCAAGGAAATTGTCTTTACTACTCCATAGAGGACTGAACCTAAAAGGGATTGGGCCCCAGTTTTCTTTCTCTTCCAACATAACAAGAATGGGCTTATGATTTGAAGTTAGCTTGGGAAGAATTTTGGAGTAGATGAGCCTCCTTTCCAACATCATTGAACTTTGGACAATGAATCTGTCCAATCTGGCTGAAATGTGCTCTTCCCCGATTTTTTTATTGGACCAAGTGTATAGTCCTTTCATTGGTTTGAAGTCGATTAGGTCTCATTTGTGGACTAGGTCTTCAACCACATGAAGCATTTCATCCCTACCGCTACTTCCTCCTCTTTCTTCTTTTATATTCAATACTATATTAAGGTCTCCAACAATGATGATATTACTTAGAGAGTGGAGTTCTAAAAAATCATTTAGAGTTTGTCAGCATTCTTTATTCTCTACATTACATTACCGGAACATAAATATTGAAAGGAGAGAGAGTTAACTTACTTGCGCTATGCCTTAGCTCGGTAAAAATCCAATGTTGGGTCTTGAAGGAGTTTACAAGTTGAAAATGGTCCTCCTTCCACAAGGTGGAAATTCCTCCCGAGGAGCCCCTTGAACTTACTACTTTACCTGCATTCTTCTACCATTTCTTCTTGTTGATCTCAAGAAGGGTTTCCCCTTCAATTTTAGTCTCTTGGAGCATGAGGATATCTGTAGGTTCCATTTTCAAAATATCCTTGACAGCTTCGGATTTTGATGGGTTCCCCAAGCCTCTGCAGCTCTAAGAGACTAGACACATTACTTACTATTGGAGGGTTTTGGAGCTCCTCCCTTTGGAGGCCTTGTTCTGGTGCTCCTTCCAATGGACATCTCGATTGTGGGCTAGATTTTCTGTGTTTTTTGTCTTTCTGCCTCTTCCTCCCTTGCTTCTTTATGGGAATTTATTCCAACTCTTTTTGTAGGCCTTTATAAGGTCTCATCCTTCGAGGAACTGGGAGAGTCCAATGTCTTCTTTCTGGCTATGTCTGCATATGAGGGGGAGGAGGAAATTTTAGGGGTTACTTCAGGATGGCCTTCTTCTTCATTGTATTTTTCAATGGATTGAAGCTTGGGTTGTTTGTTGTTGTTCTTAGTTGTTTATGGAGGGTCTTCTGCATTATTAACCTCTTCATTCAACTTGCCTGATATCAGTGAGGGGATGGAGCTCGTAGCCCCATGATCCTGCCCTATTGGTGGAGTTTTGTTCACTTTTGCTACCCCTTTTCCTCGAGGATTTGATGTGGTTGTTTTCTTCACTGTGGTCCATTGTTCTACTTTCGAGATTTCACTTTCTTCTGTAGCCATTTTTTGCAATGCATTACAAAATGGTCGTAGCCATGACAATGTCTACATTTAAACGAGAGTTTTTCATAGTCCAATTCCTGGACGTTGGTCCAATCTACAATTGTTAGTTTTATGGCTTTTGGAAACCCTACTTCCAGGTCCACCTCAATGCATATGCGTGCACAAGAGTACTGATATTTTCTCACTACTTGATCGATGTATCTTCCAAGAGTGTTGTCGATGGTTTGAAAGGACTTTTGGTTCCATCAATGTAGAGGAACGTGGGGAAGACATACCCACACTGGGACAGATGAAGGAACATCTTGAGCAGGGTAGAAATCGAGCGTCCATTTATTTAGGTATAGCCCTTGAGGCCCCATGAAGTATGGCAGATTTTTGAATATGAGGCTTTTGTCTTTAGTGTTCTCGGAAACAAACACGAAGAATCCTTTCCCTACGAAATGAATTTTAATGCCTTCCAAGACAAGGGATGTCTAGTTCCCCTGAACCCAATCCTCCATGGCTGGGAGAAGGCCAAAGGCTGGTGAACTGACCAATGAGCCCTCTTTCAGCTAGATTCAAAGCGGATCTACAAGTTTCTTCAACTGGAAGCACCACTAAAGGGATACTATCCAACTTTTTTACAAAATTCTGCTTTATTTCAGATAGTGGCCTCTTGTTGCCTCCTGCAACCAGCTTTTTGAAGGCGATGACTTCCAGCGGGGGAGGAAGGGGGTCAAATCCCCCTTGTGCATCCATGGTAGCTGAGGCCACAACAAAATTCTCACAGAGTCAAGGCAGATGCAACACGGGAGTTGTAGAGCGTTTTAAATAGAAACACTATTTTTTATTTATCATAATGAATTAAAGATTTTAAACTAATGTATAATATCTAATTATAATATCTATTTCAAGCTCATATTTAACCGATATTTAATTATAATTATTAGAATTTAACACTAAACTTTTAATTAATTAAATTATAACAAATTAAGGATGTTGAAAAATCAATGCATATATAATAAATTAAAGATTTTATACTAATATATAATATCTAATTATAATATCATGTTTAACAAACATTTAATTATAATTATTAGAATTTAATACTAAGCTTTTAATTAATTAAATTATAACACATTAAGGATGTTGAAAAATCAATGCAAGTATAATAAATTAAAGATTTTAAACTAATATATAATATTGTCTATGGGGTGAGTTAAATAATAACAAAGTCATAATAATTTAATGGACTATCTTTTTGTTATGAAGCCATATATAAAATTTGAAATTCAAATTTCAAATCCTCTTAGATTACATTAACAAAAAACAATATATTAACAAAAAACAATATAATAATATTAATATGATAAATATATACCATACAACTCGACAGAATATATCTTAGATTAGATTAACCAAAAACAGTATAATAATATTAATTTGATAAATATATGCTATAAAATAGCAGAATAGTCTGAGTGTGTATAAAAAAACTACGTTTTAATCTACATTTTATAAGAAAAAAAACAAAATTAAACTACATTTTTAAAAAATGATGATTTTTTGTTTTTTCTTAAGCATGACTTGTCCCTAAAAATCATTTGTTCCAAGTGAAATGTATCCCCACCACGCGAAAAAGAAAACCCCGAATATTATCTCCGAAAATAAAATGGGTTGCTTCAAATATTATCACTGTAAATAAAATGGAATCATTTTGTCTTAGAGTCTCGACTCTCCAGGTTGACATCGAACGTGGCATTTACTTTATTTAAATGCAGTTTTATCGAATGGTGTGCCTAACCAAAATAAAATGAACTGATTTTGTACCATTCCCGTGTCCCACATTGAACGTCAATGTAGTACCACACGCAAAATAATTCTGGTGGATTACTTTCGCTAACTTAATTACTCCCTAGACGAAAGTTATCCGATTATTGGCCCTACACCACTCCAATGAGTTCATGAGTAAATCATTTATATAGCTTAAATTACATCAGTTAATGAGTAAATTATATATAGAGTTAGTATAAAGTAGTTTCGAAATAATCTAAATTTAGGATAATTATGTTAGAGTTTTAATTTAAAAAATACTCGTAATGTATCTGAGTTAAGATTAGTATATTTATTTATTTTTTCTCGTAGTTTTTTTTCTACAAAAGAGAGAAGAATATAAAAATTAATTTTGTTGAAAGCGCGTACACAGTTGAAAGCATATATATATATATATATAGTTGGACAGTTATAGCATAAACTAAATCAGAAACAGAATTAATTGATTATTAATTAAACTTTCTAAACTAATTCTAATCTTTAATGCTTTCTCTTAATTTTTAGGGTTACATTGTTTTATTCTTAACTTTTGACATTGAAATTCAAAATTAACTTTTCCTAGCGGTTTGGTGAAGATATCTGCTAATTGATCCTTGGGATCACAAAATTTGAGAACAATATCACAATTTTTGACGAATTCACGAATGAAGTGAATACGAGTGTTGATATGTTTGCTCTTTTGATGAAAGACATTGTTCTTCGACAAGGAAATAGCAGAAGTGTTTTCACAATGGATTGAAATAGGTTCATTTTTTGTATATCTAAAGTCAGAGAGAAGTCTCTTTAGCCGCACTGCTTGACATGATGTTTATTTTGCTGCAACATACTCAGCCTCTGTTGAAGATAACACAACTATGGGCTAATTTTTGGATGACCACGAGATCAAGTTTTTTCCAAATAGAAAAGCATAGCCAGAAGTGATTTTCTGATCATCAATACAACCTACATTATCACTGTCTATATAACCAACAAGCTTATTGTCTGTAGAAGATGCATACGATAAAACATAAGTAGATGTACCTACAATGTACCTTAACACCCTTTTTCTAGCTTTCCAATGACAGACTTTAGGAGATTCCATAAACCAGGAAATATAACTAGCTACAAATACTATATAAGGTCTAGCAGCAGTAAGATACATAATACTACCAGAAAGTTGCTTATACAAAGTTGCATTAACAATAGTACCCACATCATCTTTACTTAACTTTGTATCAACTTCAATAGGAGTATCCACCGGTTTACACTTGTCCATCTTAAAATTTTTCAAAATTTCAGTATCATATTTCTGTTGACTCATAAACATACCATCGTGTGTTTGTTTCACTTCGATACCTAAGAAGTATCTCATTAATCCAAGATCTATCATTTCAAATTCATTTTTCATTGCATCTTTAAATTCATGTAACTGCATGTTACCTGTATAAATTATGTCATCAACATAAAGTCACAGTATCAAAATATTACCTTGATGATCATTTTTGATATACAAAGTGGGCTCATGGTCGCTCCTTCTGAAACCATTATTCAACGAGTAATGGTCTATTCAGTTGTACCAAGCTCTTGGAGCTTGCTTCAAGCTATACAATGCTTTCTTCAACCTATACACCTTATGTTCTTTATTTTTTATTTCAAAAATCAGTGGTTGATCAATATACACTTCTTCATTCAAAACAACATTCAAAAAAGTAGACTATACATCCATTTGGTAAATAGGCCAGTTATTTTGTGTTGCAATAGCTAATACAAATTGAACAATATCAATTCTTGCTACAGGTGCAAATGTTTCACCCTAATCTATACTAGTTTGCTGTGAAAAGCCTTTGGCAGCTAATCTTGCTCTGTGCTTATCAAATTCACCTCTCTCATTTAAATTTGTTTTAAAAACCCATTTGACACCTATAGAATTTTTAACCAAATCCCAAATTTGATTTCTTTCAATAGCATCGATCTCATTATTCATTGCATCTACCCATTCTTTGTCCTTTATAGCCTCTTCAAAACAAGTAGGTTGAAATGAAAGAAATGAAAAATTTACAATATCATCAACATTGTCTTTTGCATAAATATCACTTAAGTTTCTCATTTTAGGATTATCAAAATCAAACTCAAAATATGATGAACTTCTACTGCTTGATGAATTACTACTAGTTTTGTCTTGAACCTGTAGTCTAGGAGTGCTTGTTGTAGGTGCTTGATGTTCGTCTAACAGAATAAAAGGATTAGGACAAGTATTGTTCTCCATTTCATTCCAAGATTTGTCTTCTAGAAATTTCACATCTTGACTTACAACAAACTTCTTAGTTATAGGGTTAAAAAATATATATGCTTTAGATTGATCACTATACCCTATAAATATATACTTTTCGCTCCTATCATCAAGTTTTTTTCTCAATTTTTCTAGAACATGAGTGAAATCAATACAACCAAATACGTGAAAGTGTGAAACAATTACCTTTTGTCCACTCCATGCTTCTTCAGGTACAAAAATTTGAACACTTGAAGTTGGCGATCTATTCAAAATATATATTGAACATGTAGCTGCTTCAACCCATAAATATTTAGACAAATTTTGTGTTTTGAGAAAACTTCGAGCCATATTCATAATTGTCTGATTATTTCTTTCTGCGACTCCATTCTGTTGCGGAGTGTAATTGGTTTTCGTTTGTTTCTTAATACCATGATGTTTGAAAAAATTAATGAATTTTTTGGATTCATACTCACCTCCTTTATCAGAGCTCAAAACTTTAATAAATTTCCACTCTGTTTTTCAACCTCGGCTTTGAACTCCTTAAACTTGGAAAATGATTCAGATTTGTATTTGATGAAATACACCCAAATTTTCCTGCTAAAATCATCAATAAAAGTAAGAAAATAGAGACTGTCAGCAACTGATTTTGCTTGCATCAGACTGCAACAATCGGTATGCACTAACTCTAATTGTTCTTTGGCTCTATTAGAGGCTGAAGAAAAAATATTTCGCTTATGTTTACCCATTAAACAACTTGTAGAGGAAGAGATATGATCAGAAAAAACAAGCAAACCTTTCACCATAGAATGTCTTTGCAAAAAAATTATACTTTTGAAAGGTAAATAACCATATCGTAAATGCCATAGGTCAGAGTCAGTTGGCGTTGAAACATTATGTGCATACAACTTCTCACTTTTCAATTGTAATGGATACAACATGTTCTTTGTCATGGGAATATTTGCAACAAGAGACCTATGTTGATAAAAAATCATGCAAGTAGTGTTGTGAAAGCTAACATCATAACCATGAGCATCTAACTGACCAACACTCAATAAATTATTCTTGAAATTGGGTACATAATAAAAATCATAGATATTCTTCACAACATTTTGTTTCGTTAAGACAAGTACAACACCCTTTCCTGAAGCTTTAACCTGGTGATCATCAACCAAACCAATAGAGGAACTAACCAAACATCTTTATTAGGTACTTTCACAGTTGCTTGGCATGAAAAAAATAAAGCATCTAATGTTTCACATTTAGTGTTTATGACATTGGCTTTGTTTTTACTTAAAACATACTGTAATTTTCGACATTCAAACTTATAATGGCCATATTGTTTTGCAGTAGTGACATTGAAATTTTTATTTATCTATCCACCTACGACCATGATAAATTTGAGACTAATCTGAATGTGTTTGAATTACTTATGATCTACCATCATACTGAGACTGTCCTCTACCTTTTCCTCTCCTGCCATGAAAACCTATACCTCTACCTCTATCCATAGAAGCTTTAGATTTGCAAGCATGATCTAAAGTACTAACATATAAATTAATTCTTGCTTCATGAGCCAACAAAGAACGAGTTAATTCTCTCGACTCAAAAACAGTAACTATCATGTCAAATTTTTTAGGCAAACATCTAAGAATTTTTTCAACAATTCTTTGGTCTTCAAGTTCGTCACCATTCATTCAAAGCTGATTAAAAACACGCATAACTTTAGTCATGAACCGATCAACTATTTCTAATTGAGTCATTTTAAGTGTTTCAAATTGTGTTCTAAGAGTTTGTAATTTTACTATTTTTACTTTATCATTTACTTGATAATATAGTCTTAGCAGCAGTGATTTTAGGAAAAATAGAGTCATCTAATGAATTTAAAATGCATGACTTTTCTCTAACTTCTTTCTATTTAATTTCATCAAATTGTTTTCTTTGAGCAACAATCATTCCAGCAATTATATTTGTGTCAGGTTATATGAACCTCGATTCTACTAATTCCCAACAACCTAACCATTGTAAGCATGCTTGCATTTTAAGACTCAAAAAATCATAATTATTCCAACTAAAGAATGGCGTAGGGATTGCAAACTAGCTTGTTGAAGCCATGTTTAAAACAATCAGAAATCTGACACTTTTTTTTTACAACAAAACTTGTACTGTCTTTACTAAAAAACAAGAGCCTCTACATTACAAACATTACATCTTAACTTGGCATCTTTCTCGCTTGATTATTACAAATAAATAAGCTTTATTTGTAGAACGCGGAAAAAAGAAACACCTTAACCAGAGAAATCTAAATCTTTTTATGACAAATCTGGCTAGATTATTACAAAGAAATAAGCTTTCTTTGCAGAAAGTAGAAAAAATAAACACCTTTACCAGAGAAAGCTGAATCTGTTTCTGACAAATCTCTCTTGATTATTACAAAGAAATAAGTTTTCTTTGCAGAACGTGGAAAATACAAACACCTTAACCCAAGAAATCTGAATCTATTTCTGACAATATACACATACCAAATCTTAGAAACTCCTTTTCTCAAATGCAGCAAAAACATACTCCTTTTCTCGAACACAGCAACAACAGATGTTTTGCCAGCCCTTTCTCTCTAGCAGAGGAATAGATTCACATTCCTGATCATGCTCCCTCTTTTCTCTGGCAATTCTACCATCCTCTTCACACAGCAACAACAAAAACTTCAACGGATCTGAATTTGGTGAAGGAAAGCAGCAAGAATTCCTTAAACTCCTTTGGCTGCAGCTCAACTACAATTGTTGCCATCAATAGAAAACAGGATTTGGGCACCCAAACAACTAACATTGCAACAATTTTCCCAAGAAGAGCCAACACTCTGATACCATGACAAAAGAGAGAAGAATACATAAACTAATTTTGCTGAAAGCGCACACACACTAGATTTATTAATGCGAAATATATTTATACATGCACTCGAATAGTTATAGCAAAAACTGAATCAAAAACAGAATTAAATGATTACTAACTAAACCTTCTAAACTAATTCTAATCTTTAACAGTTTTGACTCTATTAATCTATATAACAACATAATGCAATGCAATTTACTCATAGCATATTATTTTATTGTCTAGTTTTTTAGTATATCCATATATTAAATATCTTATTTTCAAAAAAAGTATTGATGTTATATTGAAGAAACACAGTTTGGATTATCCACGGTATTAACAAAACTCGGTCGATCTCTATTGAGATTCAAAAGGTCAACCAAGTTTTATTGATACTATGGATAATCTGAACTACGTTTCTTCAATTAACAATCACATAAATCTAGAAAACATTATATTATATTATTCCAACGAGTTAACAATTTTTATAGTTTAAAAAAACAAATATGGATATTTATCTTTTAGAAAAGTTTTTCTTTAAAAATTATGTTTAAACACTAAGGTGATGTATTATTCTTTTTATTGCCCAAAAAATTATAATTTTTTTATATTAATGTTAAGTGTATAATATTTTTTGTTCATTTATATTTAAAGTGTATTAAATATTAAAAATATAGAAATAAAATAATATGTATTGTTTCTTAAAATTTAAAATTTAAATGGATATAAACCATTTTAAATTAATATGTAGTTGTTTTTTAAAAATTTAAAATTTAAATGGATATAAACCATTTTAAAATATTTTTTTGATTGTGTAAGTAATGGATCATGTTAATTATCAAAATATTTTTGTGGATTTTTAGTTTTAGAAAGGTTCAATCCTTTTTTTTAATTTTCGTTTTCAAATATTGATCTTAATATTATGTCAATTATAAAATGTCATTTTGAAATAGTAGTATTTTTAACATATGAGTATATTGATAAATTTTGAAGTACGTATAGTAAATTAAATATCTGGAAATCTTTAGTAATATTATGCGCATATTGTCTTTCCATATATAAGTTTTGAGTATATTGACAAATTTTGAAATAGTTATAGCAAATTAAATATCCGGAAATCTCTAGTAATATTATGTATATATATTTTTATTTGTGTTAAGATAAACTTTTAGTAATGGTGTTTTCTTAAAAAAAATGCATCACAAATGAAAAAAAAACATTACTAGTAAGATTAGCCAATGCATCAAAAGGTGCACAGAGATGTTTATATGATTTTTAAATCAAAGACGTTGTATTTTGTTTCCATAATCAATTTAATTTTTTTTTGTGTGTGTATTTCATTTATTTATTTTTAATTATATGTTTGATAATTTTTTCTTTTCCATTTATATCTAATGCCAAGGGGTCTAGAGTTAAATCTATTATATGGTAACTTATATTTTGACTTATTTTTAAGGAGTTTGAATGAGTTAAATTTCCTAATAATGGACTAAAAAAATTGATTGAAGAGTACAACATCTATTATCCAACAATTACTTATGGACCAATGCTAATGCTATCCATCCGAAAGCATAGGGCACTTCAATATCAAGTATTAGGGCAATGGAGTGGAAATCTAGGTCAAGATTACCTATAGAAAGAAACATGGAAAGAGTCTTGGTTTTAATGAAATACATGAAAATTACTAAATTGGAATTAAATATTTTTCTTCTCTTTTTCTCGATATTGAGTTTGTGCTTATGTGGGGGTACTTCAATAACTAAATGTAATTATAGATTTGAGGCTTCTGCGATGAGTATTTTGTGTAGAGAAGTTTTTTGGATCAATCACATCCATTCTTGGTAATTTCGACGTTTCGAGCCCAGCCAACAAGGTTCATCTTCAAGAAAAGATCCATGGGTAAAACTGATCTCAAACGTAAGGTATAAATATGACAGTGAGGGATGATGAGCGGCAGAAGCAAGTGAGGCCGACTTAAACTTTCTTCTCTCGCTCATCATCCCTCACTGTCATATTTATACCTTAGGTGTGAGATCAATCTTACCCTCAAATATTTTCCTGAAGATGAACCTCGTTGGCTGGGTTCGAAATGTCGAAATTACCAAGAATGGATGTGATTGATTCGGATAACTAAATGTACATAAGGAAATTATGTTGGTTGCTAATTCATGAAACTAATTCATTTTCTTTGGATTTTGGGGTATGATGGAATTGTGTGATGGTATTTTAGTAAATAAGGTTTCAAGAAGAATTAATTATTATTGTCAAAGTAAGATTTCCTCAGTTTATGTTATGATCTATTGAATATTACTTCAGAAATGAAGGAACCTTCCAATACAATGAAAGATCATGAACGATCTTCTCTCACAACGCTCGGTAGATCCAGAGTTAAGATGGGTCTATGTTGGCTTAATATTCTCCTTTAAATAGTCTATATTCCACATGAATATCATAAGTTATCATCAAACTGGAGCTCAAAACCACAACTAACTTTATCAAGTCAAGTTTACCTTATTATTTTTGTTTTAACATAAAATTATTTATAATTTTTTCCATTTTATCTTTAATCAAGTAAAAATGTTTAAAAAGTTATTTTTATTTTTAATAATAGATATAATTATTTACTGTATTATTTTATTTTATTTCTATTTCTATTTATTTGATAAAGTAAAATATTTACATAACATATCAAGATATCACCTCTTCCATATTGAGCTAGAGCACCTGAGACCACAACAATTAATTGAAACTATACCCTTTCAATAAAAGAGTTGTAAAAAACTTATTATTGAATAAAAAAAAAATATCCTATAAAATATTTAATAAATGACTATTGAATATTTTATTTATACATTTTTTAAATGAAAATTTAGTTAAAATTTAATAATTTTTACATTCTTAAAAATAGTTAGAAATTTTTGAATGATTATATACTCTTTAAACATCATCTCTATAGTTTTTTCTTATACAAAATATTATTGAATAATATAAAATTTCCCATAAATATCTAATAAATGTGATTAATGTGATAAAATATGGTAAGTGTGTTATTTCATTTTTTCTTTATGGTAAATAGTGACTTTGTATCTCTAAAAAACTATACAACCTAGCACATGTGGCACATAAAATGTTGAGTGGTTGCTAATGTTCCCATGGACCCCAATATTACAAAACTTAGGTTACTATAATAATGAACCTTCCAATATGTAACAAATTATAAAGCTTCCATGATGTAACAAATTATGAAACTTTCAGCACATTCTTGAAAGAAAATTAAGACAAAAAAAAATTGAATTCATTATGGTTTTAGCTTGTAGCATAAGCCAGCATGAAACTTCTGGTGGATACTTGAAAACTATTTAACAATGAGAACTTTTATATTTTCTTTACTCCATGTGTCTCTATGGTCTGAACAATCATAGAAATTTCTTAACAATGAAATTTATTTATTTCCTTTACTTCATTTGTCTTTGTTGTATAAATAATCACATAAAATTGTAGACGTTTCATTTAAAAAATTAGATGTAAACAATCACAAAAAATTGTAGAGGATTAGTTTAAAAAAACAATTATGACTTTTTGCTAAGTTACCCACGTTAACACTCTTAACATTATCATTTGACCATTTGTAACGACCACGTTAACACTCCCAACACTATCATTTCACCCTTCAATTTCAAGCTAGCTAACCTTACTCACCATTTGAAACGGGAAATGATTTTCGTCAATGAAAGTCATGATTAAAGGAAAACAGGTTCATGAATGTCACGATTAAAGAGAAACTTTGACATATCTTTGTTATGGTTTACAGTGTACACCATTCTCAGCGGGCCAAACATGCAGAAGATATTTAACACGTTGCAACTATACAAGAGACCCCTAGCAGAGAATTCCATGTTTACAAACAAAGAACGAAGGGTAAATAACCTTGAATTAGAAGGAACTTAATATTTCCCTCCGCAAATTATTATGAAAAATCATCATCAAACAAATTTTCAACAGTTGTCTTCACAAAATTGAAAATGGGGATTAAACGGGATCAACATGCCAAGCCCAAAAATTGTCTTTGATGCTAGGTCTGAGATTTTCTTCATAGAATTTCTCATAGTCTAGTGTGTCCCCACCGATTTTTTTGAACTCCAAAGCAAACAAAGGAGTTACCTCAAATACCTCTGTAACAATAGATAGTTTCCCTTTCCTACATCCCACAGACATGTACATATTCACCTTGTAATCTTCCTTCTTCACGTTGAATTTTTCAAGCTTAGCTGCAAACAAAGGAGTTACCTCAAATATCTCTGTAACAATAGATAGTTTCCCTTTCCTGCATCCCACAAACACCTGCATATTCACCTTGTAATCTTCCTTCTTTTCTTTGAGGTGATATTGGAAATGGGTTGAGAAGATGTGAAGTGTTTATAATGTTTTAGTTGTTTCTCTTCAAACAAATCTGATAGATCAAAGCCTCGTAAAAGAGAAATAATATCAAATTCATTTAATCTTGAAGACTTCTTTTATGTGCTCTTAATGGAGGAATTCAGCACCGAACACACATCATCAAGACTGTTACTATCATTGTATTTTGTATCAAGTTCACAGATTTGAAATCCTTCATTGTTTTCTGCAGGAAAAAAAATCATTGTTGTATGTCGAATATGATTGTGAAAGGATATTTAAAGAACATTGCAATAACTTCATCAAACATCTTAGCCTTTTTTAACAAATCAATCACCATATCCAAAACCATTTAATCTGATATAGATTTACCAAATACTAATAGTTTCCAACACTTAATTCTTGCCATTCTTCATCACAAGGCATTGGAGCAAAGCCTAGGCATAAGCACACATTCCACTTCTGCTCACGATATCACTTGTAACACAATATGATTCAACTATGTTGAAACTCTAGATATTTTTCAACGCATAGAAAAAACCTCCAGAGAAACTCATGGTTTGTCTCTATATCTTAACAACAATGTGACAACTGGAGAAGACACCAATCTGGTACCAATTTATTTTTAGAAGATTCCGTTGATGGAACTTTATTTAAAGGATTTTGAAATAATAGTCACAGATTTGTGATGGATGTGAAGTGAAATTTACAGCTTTATAGTGAATGTAAATATTTCTGAGTGTGATTTGGAGAATTTTCCTCATTGTGTAGAGCATCTTATATCTGATTCTCTGGCTACGTCACTGCATGTGTAGAATGGTGCCACAGTAAAATTGAATCAATTTTTTTATTTATGAAACGTCACTTAATCCACAAAAGAGCAGATGAACAAATTTAGAGCAAGATACTCTGAGAACACTGGAAAGTGAATTGATTAAAAAATAATGCCTATCGACATAATCATATATAATTGTATGTTAAAATAAATCTCACTAAAACTTTTTTTTCAAAAAAATGCATCTCAAGTAAAGAACATAGCAATAATAATAAGGTTATGTATATGTCCTCTCACTTGTGTTGAGATATATTTAATAAAGCTCTTTTCAAAAAAATCATCTAAAATAAAAAGAAAATATCAAACAAGATTAAACACACTCATTTGTGTTAAGATAGACATTGGTACATATATTCTCATTTGTGTAGTAAATATATTTTCTGAAAAAAAAAATTAAAGGCAGATGGAAAAAAATAAAATCAACATATATATATATATATATCTGTGCTCATTCTTAGAAGAAAAAAAAAAGAGAAAAAGTGAAAATCACAAAATTATATTTTTTTTATAAAAAAAATTATGATCAAAGTGAGGATCAACAAATCAAAAGTGTTAATAGAGGAACCATTTTTCATTCAAACAAGGGAGCAATTGTCTTAGTTGTAATCCTTGCTGGTAGAGGGAAGAAGGTTATAATATGGAAACACAAGCAAGTGTGGCTGTGGACAAGGTAGAGTACAATTCGACAAAGCTATGAAATTCTTAAGTTCATATGAACCATGTAACAAACATTATGTAAAAAAAATTGTTACTTTGGAAAAATGATAATTGAATTTTATCAATTTTGAAACAATCTTGCCAACAACTCAGTCATAACGAAAACAAATATAAGTTCATTAATTACATTCTTGAAACAATATTTCCAAAAACTCAGTCATTGATTACATTCAGTGTTAACCAAAACCACATTAAATATGTTTTTTGTTAACAATTGTTGAATATTGCAATAGATCTTTGACAGATTAGCTTGTTTCAGCATGTATTTCTGAGGATTGTCTTCGAACTCTTTCGGAAGTATCTGCATCCAAAGTAATAGGAATCAGTAAATGCATATTGTAGCAAATTCTATTTGTAAACCATTGTGAATCAACCAGTTCAGGAATGTACTCATACCATGTATCCTTATAAATCTTTCAATTGAAGAAACAGAATATGGCATATGCGGAAACATACTCTTAATGCTATTTGATGCACTTGTCTATAAATAAGAAACAAAAATAAAAGGATAAGAAATCAACATTGATATACTTAATTTTTTTTGTGATGTACCAAACATAAAATGTGCCAACAAGATTTTAAGAATTCTTTCAGATGAATTTTTCCAAACACTTAGTGGACAACTATTTTTACAAACACTTTCTAAGTTTACACATTTATTTTTCACCATGGTGTTGTGACATTTCAGAGTGAGTTGGGTCTTTTTTATTGCTGAAAGACTCCCTGAAATATGAACTGATAAATGATAAACAATAATAAAAAATGATAAATGATAAATTGAGTTTGTATTTCAGAAATAAAGCTTCATAAGCTAGTTGCAATTACTAGTCTAAGCACTATTTGGCATCTTAGATGCATTTTTTGTCATCTTAGATGCTTGGTAATTAGAGAATATGAAGGCTTGAGCATGTGTGTAAATATTATAATGCGGAAAAAGTATTCTAGATAATATAGATAAGAATGGATTTGATAACATATTCTATAGCTATAGCTATTTAGCTAGATTGTAATTTGTAGACATGAGAGGGGAAGCAATGCATAAACTTTAAAGCTTGCTGAGCTGGTGGAATAAAGTAAACGTAAATATTTTTGGGTCCTAAAATTTCATTTCATTTGACAAGAAACATAACAAATAGATTGAATAATTATCATGAATGTAGTTATTGATAAAAATAGCTAAAAAACACACAATTACAAAACACACTCATATATTATTCACAAAATGGTGTATGTGTAAACATGCTCACACACAGATTCAAATTCAGATTACTCTATTAAATAGATTTTCTGACATCCAACTTATTCCTAAATTAGACAGAGAGGTTGAGAGAATTTCTCAACCATCACAAACCAACTTCTCAAATATGGAATGTAAGCATTAACTCCAACATCCCCCCTTAATGATTACATTACATGAATTTATTAAATTCACTCATAAATAACAAAATAATCAAGCTTATCAGTAGATGCTCCATCAAGTTGCCTCATAACCCTTGGAAAGGTGTAGATGGCAAGTTGGATTCCCAAGTTTGCTTCGTCAACTCCCAAATCAAGGACCTCCTGAAGTCAGTTACTGGACAGCATCCCAATCTGTTGCATAAACTCATTAGGATACCACTTCCACGTCTACCACTAATGAGGGATCCTTCCCTAAATCCGCAACTGCCATACTATCTGGACAACCATCCATATTGAGCTTTACTGCCACTTGATCTCTTCAAAAAAAAAATGATTACATTTTGCAATTTCTGAACTCCTAGACATTCTATGGATGAGCTCCCATCCACTGACATACATGGGTGTTAACAGCTGTACTCACCAGTTATCTAGAAAAGCCGTCTAGATACAGAATGTATCTAGAATCGATGTTACAAAATGACCGTTTTATCTAGTTTGAGATTCATCACTTAATTTAAAAATAATTTATAATACTAATTAAATCACAAAGATTTCAACAATGAGAATTTACGATTGCACTGGGTGATTAGACACCGATGAGAATAAGAACCACTGCTGTCACCCTTTGTAACAGGCCATTCTCATCCCTCCAATTTACAAACAATTCCCTTAGCATATCAAAGTTACTCTGATGTGTTTCTGCTGCAGGTTGCTTCAACCAGACGTAACTTCTACATTTACCAAACAAATGCTACTCAATTTTACAGTTGGACATAAAAATTTCCAATTGCTGAGATATTTGGCACCAGTGCTGCCTTCCACAACCTCCGGAGTCATCAAAAAATAGGCACTTGTTTTTTTTTTCGCTGCCACATTTTTCGTTGTAAAATTTGCAACAATTTCCTTGCATAAACCAAGCACCTTCCATAGAAGCATCGTTTGGTTTGCTTTGGACGTGTTCTGAAAGCGTAGAAAATTTGAAGTCATGCTGCACTTGTTGACCTAGCTTGCAAACTGGAACACAGACAAGATCAATTTCAAATTTCGAATGAAATCTACCTTTTATTAAATCACTGCTACTCCAGGGATCGATAAAAGTGCTGAATAAATGCAGGCAATGCTACATAATCTCTCGCGAATAAGAAAATAAATAATCAACATTCAGAGGTGGGATTAGGTGAGTGGAAGAGGCTGCATGTTTATGAACCACCTGCTCCTCTCATTCCTCGTGGAGATACAGCAGAGTCGAGGTGACGCCGGAGATGATGTATCTCCGCTCCCAGTTCAGAAATCCGCTTGCAATATCATCATTAAAAAGTATGTTTATCTAGGCTACTTTTGTGCTGATAAAAAAAAAACTACTAAAAACTTCACAACACAACACACCGGCCTCTGATCCTATGCTCTAATACCATGATAGAAATAGCTAAAAAACACACAATTACAAAACACACTCATATATTATTCACAAAATGGTGTATGTGTAAACACACTCACACACAGATTTACATTCAGATTACTCTATTAAATAGAGTTTCTGAGATCCAACTTATTCCTAAATTAGACAGAGAGGTTGAGAGAATTTCTCAACCATCATAAACCAACTTCTCAAATATGGAATGTAAGCATTAACTCCAACAGTTGTTTCATAAAGAGACAAAAACGAAGGCATATGACCTTATGTTTGATTTCATTTCTTTATGATTAGTGATAAAAAGCAAGAGAAAGGGCCAACTTCACTACAACAAAGATTTTACTTTTATATTTTCCAATGCTTGTCAAACCAGGAGGTAACTCCTCAAATCAGAATGTGTATTAGCTGAAGAATGTACATGCTTTTATAGATGGGAGGTGAGGCTATTGGGATTCATCTCCCAATGACTCTTGGCCTTACTTATTTCCTAATATTAAATAATATACAAAAATACATATGCACACCCATCCATAGGATTAGGTGTCAAAA